>JAJOZX010005204.1:0-72500 GCA_023014485.1 Bathynomus jamesi
TGTTAGTTATATTATGCCATACTGCACACCGCTTCATGCATATCAGTAAAGTCAAGCGACGTCGGAGTTGCGAAAAGGTGGATAAATGACCTTTTGCGTTCAGATGATGTAGTGACCCGTGTTCAAACTCCACGTTAAACTGTGTCATTCCTTTTCTAAGAAACCCAAACAATGTTATGGATGTCGATCAGGTCACACTTCTGCACGATAAGGCCCCCTGCTTTAAGGCATTAGCCACTCAACAGTTGTTGCGGAACCATGAGATCGATTTCTTTGGAAATGAAGAATGACCAGGAAATTCTCCTGACCTGAACGTCTGTGAACACATTGGATCAGTTATAAAGGACAAGGTTGAATGTCTCTTGTTTCAAGAACCTGCAGCAAATCGATTTTCGAAGGATACAATAACGCAACACATTGAAACTGTTTTAGCAAATTTGCGTAACGATCAAGATCTATTCACGTCACTTTTGACGAGCTACCCAAAGCGAATTCAGGCTGTCTTGGAAGCCAATGGCGGGAACACCAAGTTTTAATTGTTTCTCGTTAAATGCAGGATTAAATTCTCTTTTGCAAGGTATGTTTAGTTTTACTGTACCTCTAATGGTTTAGGCCATGGGCGGGAGGGGGGAGCTAAGGTTTGTTGGAGCCCCTACAAATTGGTATTCTGAGTTTTTTAGAGAATAAGAACAATATTATGGGTTCCGAACTTAACTTTTTGAAGATTATGTTTATACAGCCACCCATATATATATATATATATATATATATATATATATAATATATATATTATAAGGATACTCATTATGGCATATTAAATTTTATGAAAGGTATTAATTAGCTTTTAATTAAATCTATAATTACTAAAATATACTAAACGATGGATTATGAAAAGAACGTAAATAATTCTATTTATTATTATTATCTATACCAGTTAACAGAAAGACAATTTTAACAAAGTGACATTAAATATATTTGAGTTACTCGTCATATTGTATAATTTGTGGTGCAGCAATTCCTAAGTTCTGGTGCAGCATTTCCTAACCTGTGGTCAGGGCCGTTTCCTGGCATAAGCAGACTAAGCGGCCGCTTAGGCCCCCGCTGCTACTAGGGGGTCCCTAGACAGGCTCCCAGGTCATAGCTCAGTGGGCAAGAATAGGAATCAGTTTCTTTGGCAACGTACAAAAATTGTACAACCTTTTTGAAGCAGCTACACAGAGATAGACAATCCTAAAGAAGCACGTGAACATAACACTCAAGTCTTGGAGTGAAACCAGGTGGGAAAGCCGGCTTAAGAGCATTGAGGCTGTGCGATACCAGAGCCACAACATCAGAGAGGCCCTGTTGGAAGTCAGAAACAATGCCACAGATGCCATAGCCAGGACTGAAGAACAAGCACTTGCAGAGGAGGTAGGGTCTTATCGCTTTCAGATTTGCACAGTAGTATGGTATGACATTCTTCATGCAGTTAACCATGTGAGAACTTCTGTAGTCTCCTACAATGCAGTTTGATGTGGCAGTCAACCTCCTCACAAAAACAAAAGACTCACTCACCAGCTACAGAAACACAGGTTTTGTTGCAGCACAAGTCGTAGCTAGGGACATATGTGAGGAAATGAATGTGGAGGCTGTGCTGAAGGAGAAGAGGCTCAGATCCACAAAAAAACACTTTGCTTACGAAGCTCCTAACGAACCATTTACAGAAGCCTTAAAGAGGCTGGAAGTCAAATTTTTCAATGTGGTTTTGGATTGTGCCATCGGGTCAATAAATGAGAGATTCAAAACATTAGATGATGTGAGGGACATATTTGGGGTTCTCCTAAACTTCACCACAATGAACAAGGAAGACTTGTCCTGCAAGTGTGAAAAGTTCTCTAAGATACTGAGCTTTGGAGCCGACTCTGACAGTGATGGAAGAGAACTGGCCCTCGAAATTAAAAACTTGCCGACTTTACCTTCATACAACATGACTGCATTGGAGCTTCTCTCCTTCATTCATCAGAAACAACTGGAGGAACTATACCCCAATCTCTGGGTTGCACTAAGAATTGCCTGCACTCTACCTGTGACAGTAGCGTCAGCCGAGAGGAGCTTCTCTAAGATGAAGCTAATCAAGAACTACTTCAGATCATCAATAGGGCAGGATCGCCTCAGTGGCCTTGGCATCATAAGCATCAACCAGGACGTTGACAGGGAGATTTCATATGATGATGTTATTGATGATTTCGTCCAGAAAAAATCTAGGAGGCAAAATTTTTTGAAGATACAAACTGTTCTGTATAACTGTTAGCTATTGCACGATTGTATCGTAGAGTTAGTAATTGTTTGGTAGTTGATAATTGCATTATTTTTTATACATAGTTCTGTGTCATTTATTCTAAATAATGTATAAGCTAATTTTCAGGAATTTCATGAAGAGTATTTTTTCTGTTTGTCTTCTGAAAGTACATATTTGTTGTTTTGGACGTAAATGTGTCATTAAAATTGTTTCATAATTGTTTTTTTTTTTAACACAGCCATTTTTTGTGTGTGTGTGTGCTGAGGTGATGTAGTAAGGCGTGAGTTGGTGGATGGAAGGGTGGGGCTTCAAATGGGACTGCTTAGGGCCCCCTAATAGCTAGAAACGGCCCTGCCTGTGGTACGCTTACTATCGATGGTAAGCTGAGCTTTTTTTAAGTGGTCGGCAAGAGGGTTTTAAATATGTATTTTTCTAATTCTAATTAGGTACCTTCATGATAAGGTCTTCCAAATATTAGTTGTCGATGAATGAATAACTGGCAACTTTTCTGACTGTGGGTTTGCATGCAATCCAATTTGACGTCCAGTTACATTTCAAGTTATTTTCAAATTATTATTTACAAGATTTTTGAAAATAAAAACCCACTCTAATAGACAGAGTTTATTTCCACAACAGTTTCGACGCCACTGGCATCCTCCTCTGTATCCACCCGAGGAGGATGCCAGTGGGCGTCGAAACTGTTGTGGAAATAAACTCTGTCTATTAGAGTGGGTTTTTATTTTCATATTTTGACCTTCACGTAGAAAAAAGTGAAGTTTTTTGCATTTATCAAGATTTTTGTTGATGGATATTATTAGAATAAATAGTTTTAGATGAGGCTGAAAATTCAAGGTTAAATACTACAGTCCCCTCCCAATGGTTTTGATTAGGTAGTACGTGTACTTTCCTTTCATCCTTAATTGTGGTACTTAGAAAAGCATGGTAGCAAAGAATGGTTCGTCGACCTTTTAAGGTTGGGAACCCCTGGTGTAGTGTATTGTTAAGTAGAGTAAATATGGTTTAAACAATTTAGGCTTTAGATTTATTTGTTGTTCGTTTGATGGGGTTGTTCATCTTCCTCTTTCACAACATTTAAGGTTATATGACAGAAGGGACCTACAGCTTTAGGTAGGGCCTGAACCACCGGTCGCTACATAAAATGAAAGCAGATGACGGTTCCCCATTAGATTCATTCGTATTTTAACAAATAAGTATGGTCAGTTTGAGTGCAGAGAAGTTACAAGTTAGGAGTCACTTTTCAATTAATTAATATAAGGGTTATATTTAAATTTACACTTATTTATAACATTTAAGTTAAAAGTAACTGATTTCTTCTTCGTTAATACAAAAGACAGTAAACCCATCGACTTACCAACGTATGCTCCTGTGAGTTAGCATAGAGGGGTGACAGCAGGGTAGATTAGCTATGAGTAGTTTAAATTATTGTTGGGCTGTCGTTGGTATCTGATATATTCCAAATACCAACATCAGGTCAAGGATGCTTGCTGATTATGATCAGAGATTTTGCATAGTTCCATTTGCCGAGCTTAAAATCTTTGATTTACGAAGTCTTTTCGTTGCGTGATTACGTGCGATGTGTCGCTGAGTTTTGTCGTCTTCAATCAGCTGATAAATCTTCACCAATGAAAATTTCTTCTTCATCCTCAACATAATACTTTTCAATATTTCCCATTCAGTGTCATTCCCATTTGCGGTCCGATAATAATAGGAAAGCTCGAAGTTGAAATTCCAGATTTAGGAAAGAGTAAAAAGGGCGCCGTGACGTAATTGTGGGAGCGAGGAATATTTTTAGTGGTTTACCGATTAATCGGCATCGGCAGAATTGGCCATTTTGGGGCATCGGCATCAGCCAACTTTAGTCGATTCTCTTGCCGATTCTTTGAAGTTTTAAAATGTTCATTACAAAACAAAATCTATATTTATAGAAAACTGAACAGACAAAACACACCATTTATGATAATTTATACTCATTTCAAAGTGTAATTATATAAAAATATTTTACAATCACGAAAAAGGGAAAGCTTAATGAGTTAAGTTGCCATAAATTTACATTTTCTCTAACTAGCTAATCTCTAAGTCTGAGCTTTCCAAACTGTGTGTCGCGACACATTAGTGTTTTTTGTATTTTGAAAGTTTTGATTTTTCTATCAACAAAATCGGCTACAAGATAAATCACCTACTGAAAAATTATCTGATATTTGATAACAAAAATTAATTAATGTGTCGTGAAAATTTTTATGCTTAAATAGCGTGTCGCCAACGTGAAAAGTTTGGAAAGCTCTGCTCTAAGTATTATAAACTATCGTAATCTCCTACTCTATATTAATAATAATTCTATATTAAGTTGTACTTTATAATTTTTAAACAGAGCTGGGCATTTGCGGCATATTTTGCGGTACTGCGGTACTTGCGGTACCACCGCACTACCACCCCAGGCCCCCATAACGCAGTACCGCAAAGGATCGCTGAAAGTACCGCAGTACCGCTACCGCATTCAAATTTCCGCGTACCGGTTTGGTACCGGTTTGGTAGTGCAGCAGTACCGCAGTACCGCAATATGCCGCAAGTGCCCAGCTCTGAATTAATTTATATATTAAACCATCTTATTTTGTTGACTTTATTTTAAGTATTTTAATTTTATAAACCCAAATTATACTGTATATCCATTTTTTTTATTCAAATTCGACATCAGGGACTTGAAATTTTAATGAAAAATTTTGTTTTTGTTGACATTGTTGAAGAAAGAAAATAACTTCAACATAAGAAAAACAATTGGTACTCAATTTATGAAACTAAAATCAAATTATTTTATCATTTTACTGAGTAATAAAACTTTTTAACATCATTTCAGCTACGGTATATGAGTAACAAATTCTGGGACTGTATATTGCGTAGTGAGCTAAGGAAAAGTATTTGAACAAATTTGAAATGTAAAAATATGAAAATTGAAAGTTTAGTATTAGATTAGCAAAGTTTATGAAGGGAATTTATTTTTTTAAATATAGGCAAAAATCGGCATGGGCATCGGCTAAATTTTGGAATCGGCACATCACCAGATATTTTCTACAAAAAAAATCCAAAGTGGTAAATACTACATTGGGAATGGATCGGTTTGAGAATTGCTTTCTTTGAGATACCCAATTTCGGATTTCTCATTTTTGGACGAAGAATGGAACAGAGTTGGAAACGGGTCAGCGGGTCGCGGGTCTGCGGGTCACTTGGGAGTGAATTCAATACGGGTCGAGGTAGGTCACGGGTCATGAGGTTGACCCGCCTGACCCGGGAGAGGGTCAAGGCGGAGCAGTGCTGTGATTAAGTGGGGCACAAAATTTCCAGTCGAATTTTAAAAATTCCTGTGTTTTTGCGTTATAGCTCGTAGTTGCGTGGTTACGTGGTTGGTCGTAGCATACCAATATAGTTTTACACTAAAAGCTAAGCTACAGTTACGCAGTAAAGATTATGCCATAAAAGCAGTAACTGGCAACACTGATATGTACCAGACGATCAGTGTTCACAATGTTCAGTTAGTTTGTATTTGTGTATCAAAATAAATATTTTGTATTTGGAAACGAAGTTTACTTTCTGATGTATTTTCAGAAAGTTTTGTTCAATGTATTGTTTAGGGCAGCAGGTTTGCGGGGTTTGTGGGTCGCGGGTAAAGTGGGTCACGGGTTAGGTGCTGGACGGGTCACCGGGTCAAGGTTTTGGTGACCCGTTTCCGACTCTGGAATGGAACGGAAACTGAATGGAAAAAACACCAATATACCTTTTAACTTGATAAATGATACAAAATGAATTTATTATTCAAATAAAACTTAGCTAATTTAAATGTGCTGTAAATAAAACGACAAAAATTTATCTACAGGGTGCCCACAATGTCTTATCACCCCAGTAAAATACTAACTGTTTTTCGTTTTTCTTTCAGACCCATTTCAAGTTAGTATTTTACTGGGGTGACAAGACGTTGTGGACACCCTGTATAATTCGGTCAATAAAGAAAGGCAATAAAAAATAAATGATGCAACTTTATTGCTTTATTGACACGCAATTTTATCTCTGTTTTTTCGAAAACTTTCATAAAATTCTTTCAAACAGTGTGTCTAATTTTCATTAAATGTTTTTAACATATTGTTCCAAATTCGGGGCCTTAATTTGAGGGACTTTTGGTCTTCGTGTCCGTTGCAATTCTCAGTTCCACAATCTAAATGTAAAAAGTATAGACTATTAACAAAATAGACTTGCACAATATATACACACACACCTATGGTTAGCTTCCGCCCGAATTATTCATTCTGACGAAGGTCAAGATTTTCACTCCACCATAAACCTACAGTTTAACGTGGAATCCGAACCACACCCCACTAGCTAGCAGCCCAGCGTCTTAACCACTAGGCCACCCAGGGTACCCATTTATCTACCAACCACTTTCTTTATTGTGTGAAAGGATGAACAGCTGGGTTTTGCTGCGCGCCAGCTGCCGTCACTGGGTCTCGAACCCGGGGCCGATGGATTCGTAGTCAGCGACGCTAACCACTACACCACCGAGGCGCATAGCGCATATATATATATATATATACGAGGGGCGGTCAGAAAATAAGTTTACACGGCGTATAATTTCGTAACTAAAGGACCTACACTGATTATGTTTGTATCAGGTGAAGTCGTTAATCACCGTTGGCAACACTGCACGTCGATTCGGCTGCCATCTACCGTACATTAGTTGTGTGAGTCAGTTGAACATGGCGGCTCGACTGAAACAGTGCCCTGCCCTACGGAGCAGTCCAGGACGTTTACGTTTAATGGCCACTCGTAAACGTTCCAGTGTTGAACAATATGCAGCTGCATTGATTGTTGTGCCTTTTTGCATGAAGTCTGCGAACAAATCGCCTTTGTGGTCTCAAAACACGGTAACCATCACTTTACTAGCGGACCTCACAATCTTGAACTTCTTTGGTCGCGGGGACCCAGGGCGTTTCCATTCCATGCTGGCAAGTTTTGTTTACCGAGTACAGTAATGAACCCATGTCTCGCCTCCTGTGACAATGCGCTCGAGAAATTCTTGACCACTGACAAACTCGGAATATCGTTGCAGAAATGACAGGGCACTGTTCCACTCGAGCCGCCATGCTCAACTGATTCATATAACCAATGTACGGTAGATGGCAGCCGAATCGACGTGCAGTGTTGCTAATGGTGATTAACGAATTCACCTGATGCAAACATAAATAATCAATGTAGGTCCTTTAGTTTCGAAATTATACGCCGTGTAAAGTTATTTTCTGACCGCCCATCTTGCGCGGAATGTTCTCCTATACTGCGTGTTCTTTGCAGTTGAAATGTGTGTGTATGTATATATATATATACTGTATATATATATATATATATACGCGTATACGATACACATTCATAAGAAGTAGTTTTCCCTGTGGGTAGTGGCGGATCTAGGAATTTTCAAAGGGGGGGGGCCGACCACTTTAGGGGCGCCGTCGGATCCAAAGCTCCTTATACCTTTACAATACCAGTGATAAGCCAGAAAACACATTGTTTTACATCGGATTGGGCAAGTGTTATTCAGGCTGGTTTTATAAAACTCCAAAGATCGATGATACTTTGTTTTTGGTTTTAATTGCTACATATTTGACCAAAGTTTAAAATTATTGTCATTAGTAAATATTACTCAAATTTTATCGCCAATTAAATCAAGGGTTGAAATTTGGAAGAAACTAGTTTGCCTCGATCATTAATAAACTTCTGAAAATATAATATCATTCATGGCCCATGGGGCGCCATTCCTTCTGGTAGGGGGCCAAAATAGGTACCTAGAGCCAAAAGGAGGCGGCTCCCCGCTCTCCCTTAAATCCGCTACTGCCTGTGGGTGTATATCATTTATGAATTTCACGTGTTTGATAGTGAAATTCATCCCATAGATGTATAAATAGAGTGGTTAAAAATGCACCATTATTCTTGTGATTTTAACTTAAAACTGTACATTATTTAGGCCACTATATATATATATATATATATATATATATATATATATATATATATATATAATATATATATATATATATATATATTTTTTTATTTTTTTTTATTTTTTTTTTAGTTCAGGAAGAACCGATTCGCCTCTATTTAAAGGGCATATCTCAGCGGAAAAACAAAGAAAAAGTGAGAGGAAAGACAGAGGAAAAAGAAAGGGTGGAGGGGACAGTCGAAGTGGAAAAAGACCAAGGATGACAAGGACTGCAGGGTCGAGCCCCATCATCCTTGGGTGCTAGGGCCGGGAGGGCGCACGTGAAACCTCCAGGAACAAGCACGTACAAACGAGCACAAAGAGCACTCAAGAGCACGAGCTTAGAACCCCCTTGCGGGGATATATATATATATATATTGGCGTAGCCATGGGGGGATTGGGGGTTAGAACCCCCTCAAGGACCCTAGAGTATAGCAAGATAATAGCAAATATTTCATCACGGTTCATTACGATGACGATCAATTACTTTTAAAATCAAGTTTAAATTTTTAATTAGAAACTAGAGGAAGCGATATAAATTCAGAGGTGCACACAAGTAGTTTGTATGCACGTGTTTTGCGCTTCATATTTACAGGGTGAACTTTGAAGATGCTAGTTTGCATATCGCGTGTAAGTACAGAGTATAACAGAAACAAACTACTTAGATAATGCTGGAAACATTGTTGAAATTTTTTTGAATATTTGGTGTGTAACTCCCCTACCATTAAAAATGGTAGGGGGAATTACATACATACATCATTGATCGAGGTCCATGGTGTAGTGTAGTGGATAGCATATCTGACCGGCAATCGGATGATCCCGGGTTCGATTCCCGGGTGGTACCTCATTTTTCATTTGTTCGTTCTCCCTCCTTATCTTGTGCGGAACGCTCTTCTACATTAATTATACTGTGTGTTGTTTGCAATTAAAATGTATATATGTACGACATGCGAAGGTGCCCCCTCAGGGCATTGGTTTCTGCTCGTATGTAGGAGAATACGACTTCTGATTGATCGAGGTCCATGGTGTAGTGGATAGCATATCTGACTGGCAATCGGATGATCCCGGGTTCGATTCCCGGGTGGTACCTCATTTTTCATTTGTTCGTTCTCCCTCCTTATCTTGTGCGGAACGCTCTTTTACACAAGCGTCGTTCTTTACATTAATTATACTGTGTGTAGTTTGCAGTTAAAAAAAAATATATATATATATATATATATATATATATATATATATATATATATATATATATATATATCGAGATATCAACAAATATGGCAAAAACATTAAAAGATAATACCCATACTGAAGAAAGAAGCAAATTTGGGACTTTTAACTTAAACTCCAAGACTATAAATTGGGAAGCAATCAGATCACACATGGCCTAAAGAGAGTGGAAAACAGTTTCCGAAAATAAAACAAACGGAGAAATGCAAGCAATCTTAGAAGAACGAAGCTGGAGATTTTAGAAAAATATGCTCCGAAAGCACAGCCAGTAGGAAAGAGGAACTTGTTCGAGAGGCAAAAGCGAACAATTTTCCGCAGAAGAAAGAGGGTAGTGGAGAAGTTAGTTAATTGCAGAGATAATACCAGGAAAGTAATACAAGAAAAACTGGAGATTATCAACAGGGCCATACAAGCCCTGATTCAGGGCCATACAGAGAGGGAAGAGGAAAAGGCGGTAGAGGTAATAAAGGCTAATTCAAAATACTTCTATAGCTATGTGAAAAGAAAAACAAAAACGCGCGCCACTATCGGGCCCTTAAGGAAAGGAAATAATGAACTAACCGACGATCTAAAAGAAATATATGAAACACTGAGAGTCAAGTATGAATCAGTTTTCAGTACCCCAAAAAGTGACAAAGCGATACCTGACATAGATACTTTCTTAGAGAAGAAATTGCAAGAAGATTATATAACAGATTTTGGTTTTACCCCAGAAGATATAGCGCGAGCAAGAGGACAAATGAAATCACACTCAGCTGCAGGTTTGGACAAATGGAACGCATTATTGATTAAAAACTGTTAAAATGAAATAGCCACACCCATATATGAGAATGAGTCTGTTAACGTCTAATGACAGCTTGTGACATGCCAGCGTGTGATATGCCAGCGAAAAAAAAAAAAAAAAATTAAACTAACACGAACTTAGTTGTAGCTTGTTGAGTAAATTAACATACTTTTTGTTATTTTTTATACTTTTTTCCTTCTCTCCTTAATTACATGTCTGTAACTCTATTGCATGTCTGTAACTCTCTTTATTGCATGTCTATAGTTTGCATGGTATGATAGTGTTTGAGTTAAGAATGTGTTGTAATGCGTTCTTATTTTACTTCTTTACATCTTTCACGCCTTTCCAGCCTAGTGGGCTGCATCCTCTCCCTCCCTATGGAGTGGAGAATCGGTCTGCAACAGCTGGAAGAATGTGTTGCTTTGAGTTAAGAATGTGTTGTTCTTGAGTTAAGAATGTATTGCATGGTTTGTAAGCGTTCTTATTTTACTTCTTTTCATCTTTTTCCGGCAGAGTGGGCTCTACCTCCCTATGGAGTAGAGGACCGTTCTGCAATCTTTCCTATTCTCTCCAACTATTTTTCTGACTTGTCGGCAGTGGCCGGCGGATGATGATGGTGAGTCTTTTTTCTCTTTTTCTGAATGAATGTTAACCCACGAGTGATAGGTGTTGCTACTTACTTAAACCCTTATTCTCTTTTCTTAACCCCCTACTCTTTCCTTTCTCTCGGGCTAACCTTAGAGTGGATCTTAGGGTCTTTGTTAGCCTTAGCTTCTGTAGATCTGTAGATATACTGGATATGGAGAAGATCCCTAGACTCTGGGGAAATACCGAGTATCTTGAAAAAAAAAAACATTGTCCCTATGTATACTGTATGTATAAAGGAGGGATAGATCTCAAGTTAAAAACTATAGACCGGTGTTTTTGACGTCCCATCTTACCAAAGTATTTGAAAGAATAGTTAGAGAGAAAATCTATGACTTCTTGGAGACACTGGAAAGATTCAATGAAAATCAGCACGGATTCCGATCAGGAAGATCATCCCTATCACAACTTATAGAGCACTATAACAGTATCCTAGACGCAATTGAAGGCAATGAAAACTATGACGTCATATACACGGATTTTGCTAAAGCTTTCGCCAAATGTGATCATGGTATAATGGCGCATAAAATGAAACAGATGGGAATAACAGGCAAAGTTGGAAAATGGATCTACAACTTCCTCAGAGAACGTCTACAGGTCGTTAAAATTCAAGTATCACATCATCAGAATTGGAAGTACGCAGCTCAGTACCACAAGGAACAGTAGTGGCCCCGCTCCTTTTCATTATCATGCTAACAAACACAGACAATGAAGTAAACAGCAATAGTACAGCTGTAGCGGGAGCCGTCTCTTTTGATTACTCAAAATCTTCGAGCCTCCCGCTCGACAAAGGAACCCTGCGGAATTTAGTTCACTGGAGGGATCGACAATGACTTGGCAAATACAATTCTATGATTTATTACACACGGCTAAAAAAAATATATGAAAATATACGTTTCTATATTTTAACGTGGCCACGGAAAAGATAAAAATCAACAAAAAAATCAACATAATAAGCCTATCCGTAAAGAGGGTAGAATTTAACCTACTGTAATTCGCGTGAGGGACGACTGAACAAGATCTTAACAGACACGAGGTGTTTTCCAGTGAAATTTGACACTCCGATGGCCTTAACTTTTCCTTCCTTGTAAAGATCTTCCAAATTTCTCCCGATGTTTTAACAAAGTTCTTATCCTTCTCTCTTTTCTCGGTCAATTTTGGAATGGTCAAAACCGAGATACCGTAACAAGGAATACGTTCACACCGAACAAGGTTGGACGGGCAATTATTTTGGGAGTGTCCAACTCAGGGCCCTCAGTTGAAGGGGATAAATTGGACAGCTAGCCAGCCACTTGGAGCTTCCTTTTGCTAAAGTCTTCTAACAAGTGCTTAGCATGGATAGAACAAGGTGAAAATGCACTGGAGGGGTCGACCAGCGACCCCCCTGATGACTAGTGGCTACAGACAATTCCGAAGAATTTAGCCGAAACCTTTGGCCTTGACTGGAGCTCGCGCTTGAAACTTCTGCGCAGAGAGGTTTCAAAACGTAAATTCCTCCAATTCAGCTCCAAATATTCACAGATCTTGTTGCCTTTAAACTATGTAACAGACTTCTATTTTTCACTTTCTACACCAATTAACCTATGGAAAAACTATACACGCTTACAATATGGTATCGTATGTGATACCTTTATTCCATAAATATAAATTATTAATTAATTGAATTAAATATCTAAAAATTGCCTCGGGATTGGCGACATAGCCTATTGGGAATGAAAATAATTGCCATACATACATAGAACCCATATGTAGGCATCGGGCCTGCATAACAACAAGAAAACCAAATTTATTGTTTCGTGTTCAACATTTTTCATTGCTGCTCGTGAAAATTACATCGAGAGAAGAGTCAACGAACTTTGCAAATTCGGCAAATACTAAATTATGAAGATTATATATGAGCGGCTCGCTCGGAGCTGCTTATGTTACAGCGATGCTTTAAGCAAGGAAGATATCCTTTATCTTCCCATAAGTTCTGAGTGAAATCCTCTTAATACATAACCTAATAACTATAAAAAGGATAGGCCTATTCCTTCAGGTATTTTAATACAGTGACTGCTTACATAAGTTACATCAAAATCAACTCATTGTGTAACTCCATCGTACCACGGCCCTGCATCGAAAAACATCGTCGCGCCCTACGAACAGAAGCGAGGCCCAACGAAATAATAAGGTAAGGCAATTCCTTTCTTTACCATTAAGCAGCGCAAATACCGAAGGCAAATAAACATAAAGAGGTCCTTTGAAGACCTACATAATAGTACATATACATACTGTAACTCTCTAACGAAAAAACGTAGGGCTTTTTCTTAACTCTCCACTGAAATCTGCTGGAAATTTCCAACGGATGAGGGTATCAGGCAATCAACTCACAGCCCTATAGTTTTTTTCATATAACCTTTAGTTTTCAAAATGATTGGTCTTAACACCAGCACTGACGACTTTCTCACAGCTAACACAGCGAAAAACTCTCCCACCCCTTTCGCTCCTTTTCTTACCTCATGCATTCATTTCAAGCTAACAAAAGACGATCGCGCACACACTCACACTCATGGACGCATTCATACATCCAAATAAAACATCGCTCTACTATATTTCAAAGGCAAAGTGGAAATAGAAGAAACGAATCAGGGAGACGGCTTCTCAACCGCACCCCTTTACACAGTAACATCCTTTGCAGACGCAGACGATACAAAGATCAGCAGAAAAATCAGCGATGCAAATGAAGCGGAGGCCTTGCAGAAGGACACAAACAGAATATACAAATGGTCAGAAGAGAACAACATGACATTTAACACCGAGAAATTCCAGTTCTTGAATGGTAGAAATGAAGAACTTAGGCAGCATATTATGCCCCGGACAGGAAATTCAGAGAAGCACGAAAGCGATAGATTTGGGCGTTATTTAAAAGAAGGGACAATACAGTAATGATTCCCATGTTCAAAACACTGATCATACCAAAACTCGAATACTGCTGAGTTTTGACGTCCCTATACAAGAAGGAAGAAATTAATGAACTAGAAGATATTCAGAGACATTTCACGGCCAAGATCGATGGCTGTAAAGAATTCAACTACTGGGAAAGACTACGTAAACTAAATCTGTACTCCCTGGAAAGAAAGAGAGATACACTATAATATATACATGGAAAATGATCGAAAAACTGGTACCAAACCTCAAACTAAACCCAATTACCACCTAAACAGACTTTTTAACCAGTTTCCAAAGAACCTCAGAAACGTGACAGGGGTCAAAGTTGAAGTCTTCAAAAGAAGACTAGATGCTTGGCTCACTCAGGACGGTACTAGATGAGCCGGGTGTACCTGGCTATGTGCAGTGGAGAGCGCAAGAGAGCATTTCACTCCTCCACCAAGCCAGGCCTAGAGGCGGCGGGGCCACCAGCTTGACCTTCGTATGAAGAGAGACCAACGCACGGAACTGCTACGAGGTTACGAGGAATATATATATATATATATAAATTCTAACTTCAGCATTCTCCTTTGTCATTAATAGCTGTGTAATTGCGTTCTAGCATATTTAATTTAATTAATGTTCATTTTCCACGAATTCGTGCTAATGTCGCCGATGTTAAAAAAATAATGTCGTGTAAAAGTTAAATATAAAATAATTAAAAATTTCTCTTATACTTTCATTTTTAGTAACTACCGCCTATTTTCAATATTGAATTTAGTAGGGCAGCTCTAATTTATGCCAGTTTTAATGATTTACTGTCGTTCGTATTGATCTTAATATTAAATTTAACATTTTTCTTTTAGACCACTGATGATGATCTACAGATCTACAGAAGCTAAAGCTAACAAAGACCCTAAGATCCACTCTAAGGTTAGCCCGAGAGAAAGGAAAGTAGGGGTTTAAAAGAGAGAATAAGAGGTTAAGTAATTAGCAAAACCTATCATTCGTGCGTTAACATTCATTCATAAAAGAGAAAGAAAACTCACCATCATTATCCGCCGGCCACTGCCGACAAGTCGGAAAAATAGTCTAAGAGAACAGGAAAGGGGTGAAAGATGAAAAGAAGTAAAATAAGAACGCTTACAAACCATGCAAACAGTCTTAACTCAAACACTGTTAACCATGCAAACTACAGACATGCAAGTAAAGAGAGGATAAGAAAAAAAAGAAAAAAGTAGGAACAAAAAGTAGGGAACAAAGTGGGTTAGTTTACGCTACAGCTACATCTACGTTCGTGTTAGTCTAATTTTTTTTTTTAATAATTTTATTCCTGGCATCACACACTGGTATGTCACAAGCTGGCATTAATCGTCAACAGACTCATCCTCGACCACCACCCCCAGAGCTCCTGTTGCTAATTGTTTTATTATTTTAAACAACGTTAATATTTTTAAAATGCCTATCTAAACGGTTCTTAAACATATTAACGCTGGTAAAGTTCACGACGGGCGCGGGAAGATTATTCCATTTATCAATTACTTTAAACGTAAAAACGTTTTTAGCGATATTAGTAATGAAACGTCTGCCACGCAACTTAAATCCGTTATTACGAGTATTGCTATTATTGAAAGTGAACAGTTGTCAGTCAAAATTTACGTTATCGATTTTATTAACGATTTTGAAAACTTCAATAAGCTCCTCCGCTTAATCTCCTAGTTTCGAGTGAATGCAAATCTAACTCTTTAATCCTATCTTCGTAAGACTTGTTGCGCAATGACGGAATTAGTTTCGTGGCGCGACGCTGAACCCTTTCCAACCTATCAATATCCTCACGCAAGTACGGGCACCAAAACTGAACGGCATATTCTAAATGAGGCCTGAGACTTGTTAAGGGGCAATATAATATTCTTCGATTTAAATTCGAAATTACACGTTATGAAGCCTAACATCCTATTAGCTTTTGCGCAAGACTCCAGGCACTGGTTCCTAAATTTTAAGTCCTTAGATACGCGTACGCCTAAATTTACTTCCTCCTCAACGCTCGCTAACTGTCTATCGTGTGCGTGTAATTGTTGTTACGAGAACCTATATGCAAAACTTTACATTTGTCTACGTTAAATTGCATCTGCCACTTATCCGTCCACTCCATAATCCTATTTACATCGTCTTGGAGCCTATTTCTATCGTCCACGTTAACGACTTTACTGCCTATTTAGTATCGTCCGCGAAGTTTGACACGTTACTGGTTAAGTCTACATCTATGTCATTAATGTAGATTACGAATAGCAATGGGCCTAACACTGAACCATGTGGGACACCGCTACCTACATCCAACCACCCCGATTCACTAACCATTAACAACGACCCTCTGTTTCCTAGTACGAAGCCATTCCTCTAACCAGTTAGCTACCTGACCGCGTACGTATACCGAGCGCTTTAACCTTCGCAATTAATCTTCTATGCGGAACTGTATCGAACGCTTTTTTAAAGTCTAAATAAATAAATAACGTCAATCGCTCTATGCCTAACGTATTCGCGCACTATTTCGTTATAAAATTCTAACAAATTAGTTAAACAAGATTTATGGCGTCGAAACCCATGCTGACTGCCATTAATCAAATCGCGACTTTCTAAGTGATCGATGATACGATCCCTAACTACGGATTCCAAAAGTTTACCGACAATTGACATTAAGCTAATAGGCCTATAATTGCTAGCGGAGGTCCGGTGCTAGTGTCTCCGAGCAACTGATACAATGAGCAAACCAACATAGCTACTGTGCGGTCGCCTTTTTTAAAAATGGGCGTAACGTTAGCTAATTTGAAGTCTTCAGGAATAATTCCCGCTTCTAGTGACTGATTAAAAATCTTCGTTAAGGGGCCTACGATAACGTCTTTCAACTCTTTTAGATGTCTAGGATAAAGCGCGTCAGGGCCTGGAGCCTTGCTAACTTTTAGCTTATCGATATAATGCGCAATTCACCCTCGTAAAGTTATTTCATTCAAAATAGCCTCACTACTAAATGGAACGATATCGTCCACATCGGGGACATTATTTACGTCTTCTACGGTAAAAACTGTCGCAAAAAAGTTATTAAAAATACCCGCCATCGCCTGAGCGTCGGAAGCCAAAGCGCCGTTAGCGTCCACTAGAGGGCCTATATTATCTTTTATCGGCTTACGATTATTCACGTAGTCAAAAAACGTTTTTGGATTATGTTTACTATCCACAGCTATAAGTATCTCTAAATTACGCTTATCATTCCCAACTGATCTTTTAACCTGACGTCTAAGCTCGATATATCTATTAAAGTTAGCTACCGTGCCATTGCGCTTATTAAGTCTATACGCTCTGTTACGCTCATTTATGAACTCGCCTATTTCCCTAGTCCACCACTTGGGCCTACCATGATTTCTACGGCACTTGGGCCTACGAGGAATAAACTCGCTTTCGATATTCAAAAAACTTTCTTTAAACGCCTCCCAATGAAAGTTTCCGTCATTACCCATAAATAAGTTATTCCAGTCCACTACTCTCATCCTGTCCGCAAAAACTATCAAAATTGGCCCTACGAAAATCAGGGACTTTTATTACGTTAATATCCTTAGTGTTTTCTATCAATAGCTTAAACCTAATAATTTGGTGATCACTACATTCCAAACTCCCACCTACTTCTAAACTTTCGACTATATTTTCGCCGTTCGTGATGGAAACAATTCTTAAAGTTACATTTGGAAGTATTCATAAAAATACAAGTTTGAAAATACTAAGTGGAGCCCTCGTGTATATATAATAAGTTGCTTGCCCACCTTTACGATCGCCTTGTTCGTTTGTTTTGGGGTTGTTTGTCAAACAACCACCTTCGTAACTGTTAAAGTCATGTAACAGAGAAGACCTACAACTTTACGCGGGATCCGAACCAAGAGTCGCTACGTTATCTTAAACGCGGAGGATGGTCACCCATGCAATTGTTAAACAAACCCAAACCCAACGTCTCTCAACTCTGCTGATCGAACGTAAAGCAGTGTTGCGATGTGGCCACGACGAAGTTCCCAATCGTTTTGTAGTCAAATCGCAGTTATGAGAACATTAGAAAATTAATAATAGTTGCAGCATTAAAACTTTATAAAAATTAAACTAATAAAGAAAATGGACGTTTTCTTCGGCTGACACTCTCAACACCATTTCAAGTTGATCATCAACGTTGGTTCTGTTTAGTACGGTAGTTGGATGGATGGCCTTCTGCGGCGTTCTATGATGTAGCAACATTTATATGATTCAGATTCCATAAATAATATAGATATATATATATATATATATATATATATATATATATATATATATATATATATATATATATATATCTATATATATATAGGGTGTTCTAAAATTACGAAGTTAACTTTTATATGAATGCAATATCTTAACAAAAAATTATGCGATATTAACAATTTTATTTCAAATAGAGCAACAATAAGAAAAGCAACAATAATGTTTATTTAGATGTTCAAAGTGTCTTTCTTCAACTTGAAACATTGTTCACAACGTCCCACTACTGATCCACAGACATAAAAGTTTACTAAGTAATTTTAAAACACTCTGTGTGTATATATAAGTTAACACCTGACATCATCACTATCATCATCATGATGTAGTCTGACAAAGCGTGGTTAAATGCCTAAAAAATGCTATATGAAAAATGAACTTTCGACGAGTGTGTTGTAAACTTCCTCTCCGCTTACCTCAGTGGCGAAGGACGTGATGACTACGAAGAAGTAAAAACAAATAACAGTTAAAAGGAGGTACGTAATTCCTCCCACCCACCATTCATCCCTAAGAGCAAGCACTCTCCGAGCATAATGCAAGCAGTGAAGATGAACTGCAGGAAGGCAGCGACTCGAAGAACTGGCACGAATTCTGTAATAGCATAAAGAAGATAGTATAAGACGTTCGATATATTTGTTTAATACGAGTGTTTCACCTCTTTCGGGATCCGAACCACGGGTCGTTACATAGTCTGGACGCAGTTTTACGCGGGATCCGAACTACGGGTCGCTACATAGATTTTTTCTACTTATTTTATTTACCACTTACTGTATAATAGGTACAGTTTCAGAAAAAAGTTCGCCTACAAAAATTAAGTTCGTTAAAAAGCATAGCAAGTTACTGATCAGCAATGATTAGGTTTTGTTTTTTTAAAATGTATTAATGTCAACAAAAAGAAGAAAATATAAAAAGAAAAATGCAATCTTACCAATTTATAATTTTTTATGCTTTTCAGAAATTTTATGTTTCTAGCCGAACTTTTTTCCCGAAACTATATATCACTTGAAGATACAGAGTAACACTACCTAATTCAACAACTACTGTTATTAAGTATACAGTATATAAAACAACATAAGATGAATCCAACACATGAAAAATTTTAACTAACAAAACTTCCTATATGGTAAATGCAAAACATCCAAAAATTTATTACTGTACTGTACATATGGCAAATACAGGGGGTCCCATAAGTCCGGTCTCATTGAAAAAACTTTTGTAAATTTAATTTAAAATAATTTTTTTCCTACAAGTCTTTTGTGCGGTACTGTGCCAAACGCTATTTGAAAATCTAAATACACTACATCTACCGCCCGATGACTATCATAACCTTCAACCACGCTTCTAAAAGATTAGTTAAGCAAATTTGTTTCGCCTAAAACCGTGCTGCGTATTTCTAATCAAGTTATGCAAGTCTAAGTGTTCAACTATACGAGCCTAATTATTGATTCCGGTAGCTTACCTACAACAGACATTAAACTGATTGGTCTATAATTTCTCACGGCACCTTTATTGCCTTTCTCAGAAATAGACGCATTAAAAATCTTTGTTAACGGCACAACAATGCTATCTTTTAATTCTTTTGGTTGTATGGTATATATGGAATCCGGCCCCCGTGATCTAAGCATTTTCATTTTGCAAATATAGGGCAGTACCTCCCTTTCACTCACCACAATATTATCTAAAGTATTACCATTATCGAAAGGTATTACGTCTATGACCGTAGGGATATTCGTTACATCTTCTATTGTAAAAACTGACGTAAAAATTCGTTTAGCAGCGTAGCCATTTGTTTGTTTTCGGAAACTAGCTCACCGTCAGAATTTCTCAACGGTCCCAACACGCTCTTTACGGGTTCCTGTTGTTAACGTATTGAAAAAATCGCTTGGGGTTTTCTTTGCCGTTACGAGCCATGGAAATTTAAAAATCACTCTTGGATTTTTGCATTACGCTTTTCGTTTCACGCCTTAAAGATATACAGTTGTTTCGTAACCACAAATTGCCTTTATCGCAATTATGTAGCCTATAAACCCTATCTCTACTTTTCATAATATCCCCTACTCTAGAAGTAAACCACAAGGGATTGTTATTTACTTTCGCACGCTTAATCTTGTACGGTACACATTCCTCATTTATAGTCCTAAACACTGTTTCAAACGATTCCCACATTAATTTTGCGTTGGAGGTCCCCATTACGTTTTCCCATTCATTTCTAAGTTTACAAAAGTCTGCGCTCTGGAAGTCAGAAATTTTAATCGAGTTAGCTGGTTTCGAGTGACTTACCGAGAGGAGAAACTCTATCATATTGTGATCGCTAATGCTTAACGGTTCTATTACTTGAAGATCAGTGATAAGCCATCATCCGTAGTTATTACTAAATCTAAAATACTGTCCAACCTCGTAGGTTCCCCAACCTTTTGAATAAGAAAGCTATCCTCGAGAAAATTAACTAAACGTTACCTTCCGCGTCTCCCTGCATTGTAACATAATTCACGTTAGCGCAATTAAAGTCGCCCATAATTAAGGCCTGTTCATTACCTATTATTCTCTTTAGTTCACGATATAACGCTTCATCCGTATCAGCTATTTGATTAGAGGGCCTATATATAACGGCAACAAGAAGTTTGAAATCGCTCAATTTAAGTTCTGTTATAGTCGAATCTATCGGTTCTAGAATTCTATGCTTTAATTCTATAGCGTTCACAATATTATCTTTGATATACATAACACCTCCTCCTCGCCCACCTATTCTGTTTTTAATAAAAAGTCTATAACCTCTAATTTCATACTCCCCTACAAAGTCACGTGTTTCAGTGCTAAGCCACGATTCATTTATCGCAATTAAATCATAGTCTTTGCAAGCAATTAAAGAAGAAAACAAATGTTGTGTTCTCAGAGGTTCCGTCTGTAAACCGGTCAACACTACTCGTTATATCCTCCACCCTTGCACCAGGGTAGCAGTAACGGCACCTACGATGGGGGCTTCTCCCAAAGAATTCCTCGAGTTGCCCTCGAACAATGGAATCACCAACGAGTCTTATTTCAGGTTCATCTACGTCTTCGAAACCTAAAACAGAAAACTTATTGTTCGTTAATACTGGTAGACAAGTCTTAGGTTGTCTCAATGGGGCTCCATTACACACTTGAACGAAGGGTCGGGAACTAGGGGAAGAGAGAGGGCTATTAGAACTATTTATATCATTAGTAGAAACTGAGGCATGAGGGGCCGCGACTGAGAATAACTCCTCTCAGAAGGCCCAAGGGATTCTAATTTCGCCGTCAGGAGCATCACCCTTTCTTCAAGCCTCACTCTGGCCTCCTTCTCACGCTGAAGCTCGTTCTTCAACAAATCCAAATTCAAGCACCACCTGCAAACTAAATGGTCATTATTACTAGCCAAAATAAACCCGTAAGCAGCAAACTTCCCTTCGCACCGACTGCAAGTACTTGACGGGGGTTCCATGCTATTAACTAATTAAATTACTAGCGTTTGGAAATTAGTAGCGAGTTAATTATAGTAATATAATAACGACGTAAGTCTCCGGAATAAGTAAAGAGCAATTAATAAATAAAACGTAGGTCTACCGCGTGCTTAGTTGTGACGTCACCAACGCAAGCAAAAAACGTTCTTGAAACGCCGAAGACAGGTTCCTGTAACACAAAATTATACTGAACGAATATATACATAATTAAGCTATTCACGAAGGTTCTGCAAAAGGAAAAGTATTAATAAAGAGGGATAACGATACAAGGCAATTTATGAACAATAAAAAAAAAACCTTATCTGCCCTCTATTCGGCCAATTTTTTTCTTACGGAGGGTGACCACACCCTACTTAATGATCCTTAGAAAAGCAAAATCAACCTTATTAAACCACGTTTTCTAATTGGAATTTCACACCTCTCGAACAAACCAAAACAAGCCACATACACTCGCCTTTGTTTAATTAAGTAAATATAATAATAAATAAAGTCAATAAATAAAATATATTCTTTTGTGAATAATTAATAATACGAGATAATTTAGTTAAGAAGGTACCGAACACTAGTTTTTTAAAGTTACTTTGACTGAAATAACTTATTCAGTTGGTAACACTGGACGCTCGATAAAACACGTCTGTTCACAAGGAAAGACTGATCACTTCTGAGGAAAGACTGATCACTTCTGAGGAAAGACTGATCACTTCTGAGGAAAGACTGATCACTTCTGAGGAAAGACTGATCACTTCTGAGGAAAGACAGATCACTTCTGAGGAAAGACAGATCACTTCTGAGGAAAGACAGATCACTTTTAATGTATTACTTTTGTAAATTTAATTTAAAATAAATTTTCCTATGAGACCAGACTTATGGGATACCCTATATATAGGAGTTTCAAAATTCAGTTTGTAAACGTGCAGTATAGATTTTAGGATGTTGATGAAAGAGTATAACAACTTGCAAAGATTCATACAATCAGTACACACAGTTTTAGGATTAATATAATTTTTGAAAGCTTCTTATGCTAAATAGTAATAATTCTTACTAGATTTGCGACTGTGGAAAGAAGTTCGGCGAAACGTAAAACGCCATAGAAAAAAAATGCTGGAATTTTAAAAATTCAGCAAGAATTTATAATTTGTTGGAAAAATAATCTGACCTATAAAAGTAAGGGGGATACCAAGTATAACGCCATACCAAACAGAAAGTTATTATTCAGTGGTGCGATTTTTTTCAACCAATTGTGAATTCTTTCTGAATTTCGAAATTTTCAGCTTTTTTTAAAAAAATTTAAAGATCATCTAAGTAAAAAACTTTAAAAAATGCATAGGATTAATAAGGATTCATAAAAAAAAATAATTTTACCAGCCAAGCTCCAATTATCAAAAGGATACAAAGAACAACAAGAAGGCTGAGGATTCCAATTGTAATGTACGTTTCAATCGTTAATTCATCTGAAAAGGAAATAAAATCAGTAAATATTTAGTGTTAAAAGACACACACACACACGCTCTCTCATATATATATATATATATATATATATATATATATATATATATATATATATATATATATATATAGGTAGCGAATGCAATTTACAGTTGTAAGTTAACTAAAAGCAAACATAATTACTGCACTTAAGGTTTAATTTAACATGATTTTTACAGCGAATTATATACTAATTTTTATATAATATTTTATATAATATTTTTTTTATAATATTTCATAGCAAATTATAATTTGCTATGAAATATTATAACAATTTTTATTTGCTATAAAAAATTACAATTTTCTATTTGCTTTGAAATATTATAAAAATTTTCTCTTAAATATAATTCGATGTAAAATTATGTTAAATTGAACCTTAAATGCAGTAATTAGGTTTGCTTTTAGTTCACCTAATAATTATTATTAGTTACAAGAAAATAGTAAAACTACGAAGACTATTCATGCACTAATTTTAATATACTATTTTTATATGTCAGAATGAACAATTCGGGAGTTGTGTTGTGTTTCAGAGGCGGTCGAATAACTAAGCAGTAAATTCTCAGTAAGTAAAAATATTTAAATGTAAGAGTGATGTTTGCTTGTCTTTGAGTGTAGATACGACACGACTGTGCGAAGGTATAAATCAAGTGTGGGAAACGTCCGACCCACCCTCCAAGCTTATAATGCCAGTACACACACACACACACACACACACACCACACACACACACACACACACACACACTGTATATTAGGACAATAGCTATTTATAATTAACAGCGAACCTTTGAATCGACAGAGGGTTTATAGAGACTGAAAAAGAAATCGTTTGAGGTTAGTCACAACAAAATCAATAAAAGCTCCCTTGCATTGGTGTCAAAAGGGTTAATTCATCTTTTGAGGGGACGAAAGGCGTGTGTGTGTGTGTGTGTGTGTGTGTGTGTGTGTGTGTGTGTGATAACACAAAAACTTAAATGGGGACTCTGCATTGTTTTCGCAATTTTATTAAAGTTAAATGAGACAAACGTAGCAAAACATTAATATACACTTACCAGTTTCCAATCCCAGCTCAATACCTAAACCTGTTGCACACGCCTGTTGAATACAATAAATAATTATATGTACTGTGTATATATAATTTGTAATTTCTGACTCATTGTACCTGGTGAGTCGTGGTTCAGCTTCTACGTTAAGCTGTAGGTCTAAGGTGGGGCAACGAGCTTGACATTCGGCAGAATGAACAATTCGGGCGGAAGCAGAAATAACTTTTTCAAACTATATATATATATATATATATATATATATATATATATATATGAAAATTATTTCACGAAAGTAACACGTGAAAAATATTTATGATGAATAAAACCACGAAGGAAAAGAAAGAATGGTGCTCAAGCGCTTTCGTCTAATGACATCCTCACGATGTCTTATTTGTGGTTGTGTTGCCCCACAATAGGCAGCAGTATGGGTGGGCGATCGTCGGATTAAGTGACGTATGGTCTCAATTGGTAATTGTCGGAATAAGCGAAATCGGAATATCCCAACGTCGGATTAAGGAATCGCCTCGGTGGTCTAGTGGTTAGCATCGCTGACTACGAATCATCGGCCCCGGGATCGAGACGCGGTGACGGCAGCCGGCGCACAGCAAAACCCAGCTGTTCATCCTTCCACACAACAAAGAAATTGGTTGGTAGATAAATGGGTAACCTGGGTAGCCTAGTAGTTAAGACGCTAGGCTGCTGTTGGGACGTGGCTCGGATTCCACGTTAAACTGTAGGTCTAAGGTGGAGTGACAAGCTTGACCTTCGTCAGAATGAACAATTCTGGCGGAATCAAAACCAAGGATATATATACGAGTATATATATAAGGTCGATAATAAAAACTCGATATTTCGACCCGCAACAATGGTGACCCTTATGAAGGTAATGAAAATATTAAAATTGAAGACCAGGTCCAAGGGCAGCAAACGATAAACGTTTTATCGATTTATCTTTATAAAAGCTTTTAAACTTTACAAACTTATTTTCTTCAAACATTTTTATTTGTTTTTATGCAGGAAGGAAGGGCCAAGGGCGAAGAAAGACCGCAAAAAAACGCCATAGAGGAAGAAGAGTGTCAAGATCAATGTTCAGGGTTCAGGGTTTTCGAGATGCCTGGACACTCTGCGTTTGAAAGATTGGCGGTCATAGACAGGGGGAAAGATGGATTGAAGACTATTGGCGGTCATAAACAGGGGGAAATGATGAAGAAGATTGTTCCAGAGTTGACCGGTTACGAAGATTAAAGATTGAAAATACCGATTAACCTTTGCATTAGAGAGTTAGACAGAAAAGGAATGAGAATGTGTCGAAAGTCTGGTACTGCGAGCTCTCCTTAATACTTTCACTCTCAGGTGGTATGTGGCATTTCGTGCAGTAAATCGCGTCTCCAATATTGGAAACGAGCAAGCATTGGTGAAATGAAACAACATGTATAGAACTGCATCTTTGTGTGGGAATTGTACGACAAAAAATGTTGCTTCCTATTGATCTACAAATCCCTGAGGCGATGTCAGTCACACATGAATGGCATGGATTGAAAGTGTTAAAGGAGTAGGCATACAGTTAGAGAGTTCAGAAGACCAATGTCCGTTATAATAGCGATAGTAAAGATAGAGTGAGACAACATTGCAGCGAAGAGAGAGGGATTAAAGATAGTCAGTAAGAGGCAGTGAATTGACGAGACGAAAAGCCTTTGATTCCACCCAGTCAAGTAGGGCTGTGTGAGATGAGCCACCCCACACACGAGAAGCGTAATTAATACAGGGGTGGACAAGACTCCTGTACAGAGTCAGCAACTGAGTGGGGGTGAAGAAACTGCAGAGCCGGTACAACACACTTAACCTCTTAGAGGCTGTTTTAGAAAGTGAGTACATGTGATCTATCCAGGAAAGATCACGAGAAAAGGAAACGCCAAGCATGTTAAGAGAAGAGGAAGGATTGCGTTGTGTATTGTTGAAAGAAAGGAGATATTCGTGTGGAAGATTGTGACGAGTAGACAGATGAAAGAACTAAGTTTTTGAGGCATTAAAAGCCACAAGGTTTTCTCTGCCCCGATCAGAGGTCAGGTGCACCATCGCCGTCTCACGCGAATAATGGAGTGACTGTTGAGAGGGAAGCTTTGTAAAGCGGGTGGAAAATTGAAGAGTGGAATCATCGGCATAGGAGTGGATAGGATAGGAAGTGCGATTTAATAGACCATTGATAAATAAAAGGAAAAGAGTGGGTGAAAGGACAGAACCCTGAAGAACACCACCATAGCTTTAGAGAAGAACAGTGACCATCGACAACCGCAGCTATAGATCGTCCAGAAAGGAAATCAGGAATGAAGGCACAGAGGAGGAGATTGTAGACACCAATCGACCAGGAAAGTACTCCAGTAAGGGAAATTAGAGATGAAAGCACAGATAAGGATAGAAAACGAAGAAGGGCAGTTTCGAAATTAAAGATTTGTGCCAGATTCTATCAAAAGCTTTTGATATGTTTAGCGTAATAGCAAAGGTTTCGCCGAGGGAGATATGCAAAAAGATCGCCAGGAGAGCATCCCTTGTGGAGCCTATACTGACGATCTGAAAGAGTGAGAAGAGAGGTGTTTAAGAATCTTCCTATTAAGGATAGATTCGAAAACTTTAGAAAGGCAAGAAACCAAAGCAACTCGACAATAGCTGGAGGGTTGAGAGCGGTCACCCTGTTTTTGGGACAGCAAATAATATACTGTATAGGAAGGAAAAGTCCCAGATGAAAAACAAAGACGAAAGAGTTTGCCTTGGCAGGGTGTCCGTAATCAAATTCCCATAAATAGGTAGATATCTAGGATATAGATATCAATATATATATATTATATATATATATATATATAGATATATAATATATATATATATATATATATATATATAATACACAAGGTGTTCAGGAGGAAGGTCAATACTTCGGGAGGTGATAGTATCAGTCATTGTGAGAAAAAAGTTCATATGAACATGTGTCTAATTCTGAATGGTTACGGAGATAGAGCTGTTTGAATCTGATGCGGCGCAGCTTCTTCCTCCCCCCCCGCGGTGGTCCCATTCAATGGCCACCAAGGTCTCCAGACCTCTCTCCGTTAGATTATTGTTTGTGGGGGTGGATGAAAGTTCCAAGTTTACAAAAGAAAGGTGGATACACGAGACGAATTGCTCGCGCGCATTTTGGATGCTGCCCCCGCATAAAGGAACGTCAAGATCAACTCAGGCGAACGACACGCGATCTTCGCACACGAGTTGCAAAGTGCATTGAGGTTGACGGGGGATTTTCGAAAACGTATTGTAAACTAACAAATTTGTCATTTCTGTATCTGATACCATTCAAAATGCCAATGTTTAAACATTAAATGTTAGAAACAGTAATTGGTTTCTCTTTCTTGATTACCATTAACAATGCTTTTGTATTTGTAGATTCAAACAGCTCTATCTCCGTAACCATTCAGAATTAGACACATGTTCATATGAACTTTTTTTCTCACAATGACCGATACTATCACCTCCCGAAGTATTGACCTTTCCTCCTGAAACACCCTGTATATATACATATATATAATAAGAATATGAAAACAAGAGATACGACTCTCAACATTTATTGGCCAAACGTTTCGGTCCACTCAGGGGCCATCTTCAGTGACTAAATAGAAGCATCTAAAAAACAATCATATAACTAAAGTAAATACAAATGTCATAAATACACTGTACAATAATAAAATCTAATACAATAAGTAAAAAAGTTAAAAAAAACTTTAAAAAAAAATTATCTGGATTATAAGACAAAATAAAAGTAAGTAAAAATATAACAGAAAAAAACAAAATTTCAAAAAATTTTAAAAAAGGACTGACCTGGATGGTAAAAGTTACAAATGACAAGTGGAGAGAAAGGAAAGAAGAAAAAAACTTAAGTTAGTGCGTTAGTTGCGTTAAAAAGGTGTTAGTTGGTTAGGAATTATATAATTTTATCGAGGAAAGGCTGTCGTTTAATTCTGGATTTAATTTCTTGATAAAAAGGGATTCTAAAATTTTGAGATCAAGCGAATTAGAAGCAGACGAGAAAATCGCAAAGGAGTCCTGGGGGCACGGGTGGTCATGGGTCTCTGAATGATGTCGAATAGCAGAGGATTCAGTAGAAAGAGGGCGAGAAGTTCGATAAGAAAAACCCAAATGCTTCGAAATCCTAAGTTTTAACTGTAGGGCAGTCTGCCCCCACATACGACTTTTGCAGATCGCACATGTATATAAATAAATAACAAAGGATCTCAAAAGCACGGGGGGGGGGGTATCTTTATGGCGAAAAAAGGATTGCAGAGAATTAGAATTAGAATTAATAATTATAAAGTCGCATTGAGGGAAGTGTCTGTCCAAAATAGAGTGGACATCTTTATTAAGTTGAAAAGTTAGTTGGTCTAAAAAAGGACGCTTAAGATAAACCTTCTGTTTCCGAACCGTGGACTGAATTATTTTGGGCGAATTTAGGTTATTTAAAAATTTAGAAATTAAAGTCTCAATAGTCAAAGTACGATAAAAATTATAGTTAAAAAATCTCTTAAGATACTGAATTTCTAAGTCAAATAAAGACCAACTTGAACAAAGGTGATAGGCTCTAAAAATACGACTTTTAATACTAGCCAGCTTAAAACTAAGTGGAATATTGCTGAAAAAAATGAGTACCGAGTTGGGTAGTAGTTGGTTTTCTAAATACTTGTGTTGAGAAGCCTGTACTATGTTTATTTATGGTAACATCAAAAAACGAAATTTTATTGTATTTTTCTACTTCCATAGAGAATTTAATATTAGGATGCTTAGTATTAATGTAATTTAAAAATAAAGGGGCATGATCTTTATTCTTAAAAATGACAAAACAATCATCTACATAACGTTTAAATAAAATAGGTTTAAAATCAAGCGGACAACCCCTCAGCCACATTTCCTCGTGAAAACAAAGAAAACTAACTGTTAGCAAAGGAAGGGGCCGGATTCCATATATCCCATACAACTAAAAGAATTAAAAGATAGCATTGTTGTGCCGCTAACAAAGATTTTTAATGCGTCTATTTCTGAGGGGTGCGTAGATAATTTCAAGTTTGCAAACGTAACACCTACCTTTAAGAAAGGCGATAAAGGTGCGGCGGGAAATTATAGGCCAATCAGTTTAACGTCTGTTGTAGGTAAGCTCCTGGAATCAATAATTAGGGATCGTATAGTCGAACACTTAGAATTGCATAACTTGGTTAGAAATACGCAGCACGGTTTTAGGCGAAACAAATCTTGCTTAACTAATCTTTTAGAATTTTTTCAAAGCGTGGTTGATGTTTACGATAGTCATCGGGCGGTTGATGTAGCGTATTTAGATTTTCAAAAAGCGTTTGACACCGTACCGCACAAAAGACTCATTGAAAAAAAACTAAGGCTCATGGAATCAGGGGTGTAGTAATAAATTGGATAGAAGAGTGGTTGCGAGGTAGGAAACAGAGGGTGGTCGTTGATGGAGCGGAGTCGTGTTGGGCTAATGTAGCGAGTGGCGTTCCTCAGGGTTCTGTATTGGGCCCCTTGCTTTTTCTTGTATATATTAACGATTTAAATGTCGGCCTAGTCAGTACAGTTTCAAAGTTTGCGGTTGATACGAAGCTGGGTGGTAGGGCGATTAATGACAAACATAGAGGTAAAATCCAGGAAGATCTGAATAAAATCGTTGATTGGTCAGTCACATGGCAAATGAGATTTAACGTCGATAAGTGCAAAATTTTACATATAGGTTCGCGTAACGGTAATTTTGCGTATAGTATGTCAGGGAAGGAGTTAGCAAGCGTAGAGCAGGAAAAAGATTTAGGAGTTTAGTGACTGGTAATTTAAAAGTGGCGAAACAAAGTACAGCAGCGGTCAATAAAGCGAACAAAGTGTTAGGTTTTATAGCTCAGAATTTTGAGTACAAATTGGGCGATATTATTGTTCCTCTTTATAAATCATGAGTTAGACCTCATTTGGAGCAGCGATCCAATTTTGGAATATAAATATAAATATTCTTGAGTCTGCTATTATCCAATTTACAAATAACTTTAACATGAGCAAAGGGCTTTTTCAACGCGATCCCGTTGTTTTGAATTCATTTAGAACGGGTTTAGACAAGAAGGGCAGAGTGCTAAAACTCTGGTAATTTTCCCTTATAAATTTGTATACTCCTCTTACAATTTTTATTTTCAATTTATTTTTAATTTTTTTTGTGACCTATATATCATTCAGGCATCTATAAAATTGGTTGTAAACAATCCATTTGATCTTGTGTTGAATTCGGGCAAAGTGCTAAAATTGGTAGTTTTCCTTACAAATTTGTATGCTCCTCCCACAATTTTTATTTTATATATATTATATATATATATATATATATATATATATATAATTTTTTTTTGTAACCTATATAATTTTTTTTTTTTATTATAGTCTTGAACTCTTTATTTACTTCAGTGTTCCTGATGATGTCATTAGACGAAAGCGCTTGAGCACCACTCTGTGTTTCCTTTCCTTCGTGATTTTATTCATTATATATATATATATATATATATATATATATAAATTATTTCACGAAAGTGACACGTGAAAAATATTTATGATGAATAAAACCACGAAGGGAAAAGAAACACAAAGTGGTGCTCAAGCGCTTTCGTCTAATGACATCCTCAGGAACACTGGAGTGAAAGAAGAGTTCAAGACAATATATAGGTTACAAAAATAAACATTATATATATATATATATATATATATATATAGTAAGTATAGAAATAAAAAATTGTGGGAGAGCAAACACATTTGTACGAAAAAATGACAATTTTAGCACTGCCCGAAATTCAACATAAATTCAAATGGCTTGTTTCCAGCCAATTTTTTATAGTTATTGTCTGAATGGTAAACAAGTCACAAAAGAATAAAGAAATAAAAATAAATATAAATTGGAAAAAATTACAAAATAATGCCTTAGTGATATATACGTCACAACCAAATAAACAAAGACATAAACCAGCAGATAAAAAAAAAAAAATTGTAAATGGAGTCTACAAATTCAAGCTCAAAAGGAAAGTTTACAATCAATTTAATAGATGATGCCAAAATGATATATATGTCAAAAATAAAATAAAGAAATAAACCAAAAAATAAATTGAAAAATAAATTGTAAGAGAGGCACCCAAATTTATAAGGGGAAAAAATTACCAAAGGTTTTTTAGTTATTGTCTGAATCATGCATACTATGGTCACAAACGAATAAAAAAGTACAAGTAAATATAAATTGGAAAATAAAATGATGCCTAGATGATATATAAAGAACTATAAAAATATATACGACATATATAAGGTATATATATATGAAATATAAACGCAATATATATATATTCATATATATATATATATATATACATAAGGGTAAAATTACCAAAGGTTTTATAGTTATTGTCTGAAACATCCGTAGGTCACAAAAGAATAAAGAAATAAAAATAAAAATAAATATAAATTGGAAAAATTACAAATAATGCCTCAAAAAAAAAATTGGCTGGAAATTGGCTGGAAACAAGCCATTTGAATTTATGTTGAATTTCGGGCAAAGTGCTAAAATTGTCATTTTTTTATACAAATGTGTTTGCTCCTCCCACAATTTTTATTTCTATACTTAATATATATATATATATATAGTATGTTTATTTTTGTAACCTATATATTGTCTTGAACTCTCCTTTCACTCTAGTGTTCCTGAGGATGTCATTAGACGAAAGCGCTTGAGCACCACTTTGTGTTTCTTTTCCCTTCGTGGTTTTATTCACAAAAAAAAAATACAAAAAGTATATTTATTAAAAAAAAGAAAGAAAATTTACGACTACTACTTTATTGCAGTGTTAATTTACAGTATTTAACCCTTTACTGCCCAAAAGGACAAATTTGTAACCTTTCAAATACACGCATTCATAACTTAACCCTACAAAATATTTGGCCAGTAAAGGATTAAGTATTATTATCAAGATAAACTATAAAGTAATCATACTATGCACATTATAAAATTATATTATGGTAACCTACATTTAAAAGAAAAACATTGGTGGCACGCGCGGGGGGGTCTTAAAGTTTGAATATTGATAAGTGGCACCCAATAGAAAAGCACTGGTGACCCCTTTTTAGAATTTAAGTTAATCGCTATTTCAGGAAATTTTATTTCAATCCTTTGTTGTCAGTTTACAAACAGTTATTTTGTTATTAATAAAGCCTTAACAAAATGTTAAATTTTTGTTTTTGCCCACAGCTCCTTGGTTGTCCTTCCCTAAAAATCGTAGGTGGATAGTAAATAAATATTTATGCAGTGTGTTCAAAAAGAAAAGCGACCCGAAACAAAGAAAATGATATATGTATTTGCCAATGGGTTGCGTTTCTTTTTAAATACCCTGTATTTCAAAAGAATATATTTTACCGTTATTCGTATTTTATATTTCTCTGAGTGTTTGATTAAAATAAGATTTTGTTTACCTTATATTGGTTGGCAAAAAAAGTTACCCGAACAGAAATGGACATTTCTTTTTTTTTTTTACAGACATAATAGAAGAGCACAATCACCCCATTTCGGGATGTTAAAGCACAGTTTGCCATCCTTAAAAGGAAAAAAAAACTTACGAACTGAAGTATCGCGATCAGTATGACTCCAGCCCGCAGGCTGCATCCACAACAACAAGTATCTACCAAAGCCATTCCCTGCAAAGGGAAAATCATTGAGCTAAAACAAAGTTGTTGAGATGAGATGATAAACAGAACTGGGTATGATTTCAATGTTTCTCCTTAACAAAAAGTAAATAATGCATACAATGCCGTACAATGGCGTTTACATTCTTCATCTTAATTTCTAATGAGCAAAAACTTTAATTGGTTCTGAAAGTTCTGCCGAGAACCTCAAAGTCGGGATACACTGAACCGAAAGGTAGGTGTGGCCCGGGTAGCGGAACAAAGTCGATCTGCACAATGTCATACTAAAAATTAGTTTAAATTAGGTCAGGTTAAGTTAAGTTGGGTTAGGTTATGCCCGGTTAGATTACATTAGGTTAGGTTAAGTTAGTCACTTCCATTGAAAATCTGAAATGTAGCTTCAAATCTGAAATCCCTCTATTTGAATAACGTCGAACTTCGACATTATGAAATTCAATTTTGTAATGGATGTTTGGTTACAGAATTCAACCTAGAATTTATGATTAATAATAAGTGAAGTCTATTCGAAGCATATATGCACCATAACTGCTCATTGATAATAATCATATTTATCTGCTTTAGTACTTTGACTCCGTATTTGCTTGGCAAGTCATCAATTACACGCAAGTTGAAGTCCCTTGTACCAACGGGAAGCCTATAATTGATGAATAACTGAGAATCAAGGAAGAATTTTTGTTTAAGTTTAGAAATGGATAGACAATAAACGACCACTTATTTTACAGAATTCTATAAATAGGTTCAGCAGCAATTGCTGAGTACTGTATTTTTTAAATGTATTTTGTGTAACTGTCTGTTGTATTGTGCTCTATATTTTATTTACTGTTACGTTTAATCGGATTTACACAAATGTGCAAAATAGTATTTCTTGCGTGTTAGATATTGTGATAAGGTAGGTATGCAGGTTGCTTTGTTTACTACGGTCGGGGAAAGAAGACATAATATCGGGGAAGGGGGTGTCATTGAAATTTTAAAGCAAAAAAAAAAAAGTGGATTTGTTTAACCTTGTAAATGAGCTTGAGAGTTCAGACCATTATCTTCAAGGAAAATTCTAAATACCATTGTAAAGAATTGCGAATTATCTTAGGCTGTATTGAAAGGTATGTTTTTGAAATGTTCAATTTAAAGACTTCGATAGACAATATAATTCGATAAATTGATAACACGGTTTTGAAAGCTTAAATGTTAATAAGATCTTGAGTACCGACTGTTTTTAGATTTTGTAAGACGTAGTTTGAGGATACGACTTGAAGAGTTTAATTAAACTTAAAATTGTTATGAAGTAGAGATATATTTTGAAGATTTTCTTGTAATTTTTAGGTTTAACAGCATAATAAAATCCCTTGAATTTAGTAAGGAGCAAAAACTTTTTGTTGCTGTGACTGTTATCTTTACAGTACGGAAGTACTTAGTAAGCTGTACCGCCTTTGTTAATGTTTTGCCTTTGCTAGAACTGGATGAATAATTAAGTTAATAGTATTTTGAGATAGACTTTAGCTCATTTGCATTTTTTTGGTGCATTTTTATTGTGAACAACTGAATTTTCTTTGTCTACTTTCCTTGCTCAGCTTAAATGTTCGTAATTGGTCCTTCGGGTCTGTATTCAATTTGTTGAGTTCAAGGTTTTTAATCGTTGCAGGTTTGTTTTAAGAATATTTCTATTATGATATTTTTTTTTTATTTAAACATTAAAATGATTTACGTGTGCCCGTTAGGTTAATTGAATGTCAGGTTAGGTCAACTGAATGCCCGATAAAATTAATTGAATGCCCTGTTAGGTTAATTGTACGCCCTTGACGATTGGTTGGGTTAAGTCGTGATATTTCGTTAAACTAACGAAAATATCACGACTTAACCTAACCAACCGTCAAGGGCGTACAGTTGACCTAACCGGGCATTCAATTAACGTAACTGGGCATATATATATATATATATATATATATATATATATATATATATATATATATATATATATATATATATATCGTTCAACTTCCACCCGGCAACGTCGGGTCGCTCCGCTAGTTTAATTTATTTTGAATGGGTTCAGAATCCCAGCTGAGCTTGAACGGCCAAGCTCTGAGGGGAATGAGTTGTACCTCATTTTTCAACGACCTCATTTTTCAAGGTTACACCGGCTTAGTTGACAACCTGTACGAAGAGGGCCAGTTTACATTGGTCACCAGTAGGGATCAGGAGTGTACTGTACATTATTTTTCGTTTTCCTGACGTTTTCTTGCCATTTAGGATTTAATTTAACTCAAGTGAAACTTGGTGTCTCGTAAAGTATTAAATAGGGGAAATTTACTTAGTAAAGCGACATTGCTAAACTTGCTTAATTAAGAAAACCCTTAATATTGGAAAAATTGAAAATTGACTATTTTTATTTTCGTTGGTTGTGGAACATTTAAAAAACTAGGTAGTTATAAGAATTTCTCCTCTTACTCAATCAATTGCTTATCTGGTGATTCTGGTCCTGTTTCTGATTTTTAGAATATCAGGGAGTTTAGTAGTTTAAAATTTTACTTTTGACTTTTTGTTAACTGCGCTTGACTTCTGGGAACAGGTATACAAAAATACATCACTCGTTTGCCTTCCGCCTATCTATTTTCCATCTGCTCAGACGCGAATCCTGGGCTGACATAGCAAGCTTTCTCCTCTTTTTAGTATTATCGAATTGTGTTTAGTGTGATCGAATTGTGTTTAGTGTGATCGAATCGTATAATTACACAAATTTGAATCGAATGAATTCAAGTTTGTATATTTATAGATCCGTTGGAAATTTGCTCGCTGCCACAAGTGACTGAGACTTTGGGAGTCGTACAACGACAACTAACACCTCAGAGTGGGTATTGGCTGCCGTGACCATAGTCAGGCCTGGTAGCAGTAGTTTACCCTACGTAGCGGAGTTGACGCAAAATTTTATGTAGCTATATGCGATATGGTATACTCTACAATATAACGTATTATATCCATTCTTTTATTCGTATCTGATATTTAGTAAAGGTGACCTCAGACTACCAATTGTTAACTGCATGATTTTGTCTCCATACCAACAGTCAGGGTCATATGGTATAGTGGACTCACGGTTTAATGTGGAATCCGAACCACGGGTCAGTACATCATCTAGACACAAATGACCTATCCAACTGCTGAATACACCCAACATCGTTTAACTTGACTCATATACTGTACTCAGTGCCGGATTAAGGTGGACCACAGGGGGCACGTACCCCGGGGTTCCTAGTCATGCCCCCCCTGGCTACCACGAAAAACTTACATGTGTTTAAATAAACCATATATAGATCTAAACCGTCTAATATTTAGCCTAATATAGCCCTAATAACTATACACATATAAAGGGCAGTTTAAGGACTGCTTTCAGGGTATATTTGTAGATCTATAAATTATAGATTATAATTATTAATTTCAACCACTTTCTAGATCCGTTATTGTTAAACAGCATACAGTAGTACCGTAGTAGACCCCTATAGTCGACGACCGGCATGACTTAGGCAGGAGCCAGGATTCCCGGAAAAGAATCGAAACATAAACTGCCATAAACAAAGATCGGATGCTCGCAGATGCTGCTGCTTAGCAACTAATGGCCTGAGGCTGCTGAGATAAGACTTGAAGCTTGTTTGTAACCGTTTGTTTCATATAAAATAATACTTATAGTTTATCGTCTAACTTTTTAGGTGAGTGTGTAACGGTACGTAACTAATGCAAAAAACTTCACTTTTCTACGTGAAGGTCAAACTATGATAATAAAAACCCACTCTAATAGACAGTTTATTTCCACAACAGTTTCGATGCCCACTGGCATCCTCTTCGGGTGACTACAGAAAAACGAATGAACCAAAAACAAGAGGGAAAAACAGTCCAGGGACCATTAAGAAATTCGCACCTAGGTTAGATCTCATTCACCCGACACCGGAAGGACATTTTTTTTTTTTTAATATTTTTTTTTATTAAAGGGACCCGCTTATAAGTATATTCGCACAAATTTAAAACTATCTTCTTGTTCAATACATACAGATTCTATTATTTTGACATAATTACTGCATTTATTATTGCATTTACGTTTTCTAACATTTATTATTATTACCTTTACACTTATTATTACATTTATTTTACTACCTTTGTTATTACATTTATTGCATTTACATTTATTTCCACATTTATTACTTCCATTATTACAGTTACGTTTATTATTCCATTTACATTTTACCGAAAAAACGGATGAACCAAAAGCGAGTAAGGAAACAATCCAGAGACCTTTAAGAAACTCACACTTAGGTTAGAAACCGTTCACCCGACACCGTAAGGGATTTTTTGACCAAGAATCTCATTAGAGGGTCCAGCTTATAAGTACCTTCGCACAAATTAAAATTATCCACTTGTTCTATCCATACAGATTCTATTATTTTTCGTTTGACATATTATTGCATTTATAAAGTAACTTACTTGATTCCCAATCTATAGCATGATCATTTTGGCTGGCGTGATAAAAAATTGCATTATTAGTATTACAACTTCTGAATGCATATTTGTGTTCTTTAATACGGGTTTCAATATTTCTTCGTTTCTCCTACGTATACTAAATCACAACTTTTACAGGGAATGCTGTAGACGCAGGCTTGTTCCTGTTTTGCAACATTATTCCTAACCAATTTAATTTTTACGGTGGACGAATATTTGAACGCCAAAGCCAACTTAAAATCTTTCGTCAACAGTTTTACTCTTTCTAAGCCGGCAATGTAAGGCAAACTCACATATTGTTTTTGGTTAACTGAAGGTTTCCGAGGGGCAGAAAAAGATTTTCTGACTTGAACATACGCCTTTCTGATAAACCACTCAGGATATTTTAAATCCTTAAAAACGTTCCAAATCTTTGAATTTTCCGGGTCCAGCAAATGTGGGCTACAAATCCTGACTGCGGGTCCCTTTAATAAAAAAAAAAAAAAAAAAAAATGCCCTTCCGGTGTCGGGTGAACGGGATCTAACCTAGGTGCGAATTTCTTAATGGTCCCTGGACTGTTTGTCCCTCTTGTTTTTGGTTCATTCGTTTTTCTGTAGCCACCCGAAGAGGATGCCAGGGGGCATCAAAACTGTTGTGGAAATAAACTCTGTCTATTAGAGTGGGGTTTTATTATGGTACATAACTATATTAGTTATAAAAGATTTAAAAGTTATAAATATAAGATGTAATCTATTTTAACTGTTAGTTATATTTGCTCATTTTGGCGTGATGATTTGGCTGACAATTTCACAAATTCTTGTGGAAACTGAAATGGATGAGAGTTTACTAAACTTTAGTAGTATGACCGCAAAAAGGGAGAGTGCAATGCAATTGCAAATGTTGCAAGAGTGCCAACTCCCCCTTGTTGCAAGGAACACCATAGTTCCAACCCTCACCTCCCTTTGCTGCAAGGCACCCCATAGTGCCAACCCCCTACCCCACTTTGTTGCAATGCACCCCCTAAATGGGGGAGGGGGAATGTTGCAAGAGCAACAAGGTTTATGCAACTTCGAGGCGGAGTTATCCCCCAAGCTGCAATGAAACCCGCTGGGGGAGACCTCTTTGGGGGATAAGGGGGATGGCCTCACCCCCAAAGGGGTATACCTAACCTAAGAGAGAGGAGAGGTGTTCGCTTGACAGGAGCCAAGCGCATATTAAGACCAGCCGAGCGACCGTTGTCTTATAGGGCCCCTAATTAGCCAGTCGGCTTAATCAGCCAGTGCCTCCAGGCATCATCAGCCAGTTGGCACAGTGTACACGGCACGTATACACCCGTCTATACGCCCATTACGTTTATATGCGTCGGGCGACCGCGTTAAACTGCAAGTCTAAGGTGAAGTGGAGGCGGGCTCGAGACCCGGCGCGTCCTTCCGCAGTTGCTAGCCAGGGTGCCCTAATGATCCGTGTTAAACCGTAGGTCTAAGGTAGTGTAAACATCCTTCCACGGTTCGTAGGGGCAGGATCCCTTTATTGCAACACCCGATCATGTTGTTTATTTCCCTCTCTCTCATATATATATATATATATATATATATATATATATATATATATACACTTCCCCGTTTAAAAGTAGGTCTAAGGTGGTGTAAAGCTTCACCAGAATGAACAATTCGTACAAAAAGCAAAGGCGAACCTACTGTATATATGTACAATTCTGGAAAAACGTTCATCTAAACATTCGTGTAAACATCTTTCCACGTTTCTCACACACACACACACACACATATATATATATATATATATATATCCCCGTTTAAAAGTAGGTCTAAAGTGGAGTGTAAAGCTTCACCAGAATGAACAATTCGGACGGGGAGCAAAGGCGAGCCTATATATGTACATTAGGGCGGCTCGTTTTTACACTTTTTTCGATATTTGATTGGGGGTAGTGCGGAAAAGTTGCGATTTGGAGAGAAAATAAAGTGTGTAAAATTTTTTTGATCTACGTCAACACCTTCCGGTGGCAGCGAGTCTTAAAAATCGAAAATAGGCCTAACGGGGTAGATTGGAAAATGGTTTTAAAGACTTACAAAATAAACAATAAAAATTTCAGCACAATCTGTTAATAACTTCCGGTGGCGTCTTAGCCGTTAAAATATCCAAAATATTGATTTAAAGCAAGTTTTAACAAGAGTTATACAAATGTTAATTCCGGTATATTTCTGTGCAAACAACCTGAGAACACTATTATAGGCTTGAATAAATTAATAGCAGTCATTGAACAATGAACATTATATAAAAATTATATAAAATTATATAACATTTTTATGTGTTTTTAGGCCTTTTTCGATTTTTAAGGACTCGCCGCCACCGGAAGGTATTGACGTAGATCAAAAAAATTTTACACACTTTATTTTCTCTCCAAATCGCAACTTTTCCGCACTACCCCAATCAAATATCGAAAAAAGTGTAAAAACGAGCCGCCCTAATGTACATTTCTGGAAAAAAGTTCATCTAAAAACTCGTGTAAGCATCTTGTCAAACTGCATTAATTTAGGACAAATATTTATGGAAAATAATATATATATATATATATATATATATATATATATATACAGGGTGGGCCGTAAGTTTCCATACATAGGAAAAATTAAACGTTTGTTTTTATGTTTCAGATACCCTAAGAATATGCGTTTGACGTAAGATCTTGTTTACTGATGAAGCAAATTTTTACGTCAATGGAGAGGTTAATCGGCAAAACATACGTTATTGGAGTAATGCTAACCCTAACTGGCTGAGTCCGACGAAGATGCAAGGTGCCGGTAAAGTGATGGTGTGGGCCGGGATATGGGGTGACAGAATTATTGGACCAATTTTGTCAGTGGAAATCTTAATGCCGAAAGGTATCTTAACATGTTGCAAGAAGAGATTTTCCCATCCCTGCTAAACGAGGAAGGTAACTTCCCAGTTTACTTCCAGCAAGATGGAGCTCCACCTCATTATGGTCTTCACGTGCGTCGGTATTTGGATCAGCAGCAGTTTCCGGATGCTTGGATTGGTCGGCGTGGTCCTGTGGAGTGGCCTCCCAGATCCCCAGATCTCACCCCCCTTGATTTCTATCTTTGGGGGCACTTGAAGGCCATGGTGTATCAGGAAAAGATACGAGACATAAATCATCTAAAGGAACGTATCACCAACGCCATTACAAGCATAACGTCAACTGTGCTAATGCGTGTTCATCAACAGTGGGGAACACGTATTGAAATGTGTTTTCAAAACAATGGCAACCATGTAGAGCATATTATATAAATAAAAATGGTTGTCCATAAAAAAATGTTTATTTTTCCTATGTATGGAAACTTACGGCCCACCCTGTATATATATATATATATATATGTATATATATATATATATATTATATATATATATATATATATATAATTATCCTAACATCGTTCTGCGGATTTTTGCGGAAGCGATAGATAATTTCGAATTAAAAATCCAGTAAATAAACTTCTTTCTGCAGTAGTTTATTTCGAGATCATAAAGATTAAAATTTCATCAGCAATTGAATCATTGTTTGGTGTATATCTCAAGCATAGGCGAATTGCCCCAATTATGTCTCTTCTAACCATAGCTTTTCTTGTCTTTCTACAACAAAAAAAAAATTTAATTACGGGGTTATAAACGGTCTTCCATTCTGAACTTTTCTCATATATATATATATATATATATATATATATATATATATATATATATACACAAATGTTGGTTATTTCTTTATTGGCTTTCTCTGATTTCCAAGATTCGAGATAAGGTACACATTTTAAATTATACTACACAGAACATAGATGCGGGTCAATTTATTTCAGTTCGCTCGAGAGCATGTTTAATGAGGCAGTACATCTTTGTTTTTTAAATTTATCTATTCTAACGCTCAAATATCTTTCACTTTTATGTTTCAAGGTACCATAAACCATAGTTTGCGTTTCTCTCAAGCATACGCGAATTGTACCTAATATATCTTCCAATATCACGAAATCCCTTCCTTTCCCAACAAACGAGAATGAACAGGTGAACTGCTACTGCCATAAAACGTTTCACATTCCAACCTCAACTCTCTCCCTCTCTCTCCCGAATACAAGATCAAAAAACAAAACGATTCTCGTCTCTCCACGAATGGGGATATCTGACACGGCCCAGATTTCACAGGGCAACCAACCACAGCCATATTATTATTATTATTATTAAAGAAAAAAAAAACTATTCTAAATAGCGCATCCGATGTTTTATGTAATCCAATTAAGCCATTTGCCGTAAGAGTTTTATAAAAAATTGTAACAATAACACTTCTTTTCGTTGTAATGGACATCCACTCTGTTCCTGGAGGTTTGGTTAAATTTTATATAAATAGCAGAGGCCCTAGCTTCGGTTTAATTAACATCACACATTCATATATATAATATATATATATATATATATATATATATATATATATAATATATATATATATATGATGTTAATTAAACCGAAGCTAGGGCCTCTGCTATTTATATGAAATTTAACCAAACCTCCAGGAACAGAGAGTAGATGTCCATTACAACGAAAAGAAGTGTTATATAATATATATATATATATATATATATATATATATATATATATATATATATTCCAAATGGGGCATAACTGTTTGATGGATTGAGACAAATTCATCAGTGAAATCTAAAAATTAAATTATATAAAACTGAGAATGATGGAAAATTAAGAAATGAAGAATGAAGGCACGGATGAAATGAAGAGAAAAATGTGAAAAGGCAAATAATGAAGGTTAAAAAAATTACAAAAGAAGGAGGAAGTCAGTCTTCAACAAACGAAAAACCTGCACTACGGCGGGCACCACCTTCTTTACCCGAGCACCAAAGAGAGAAGAAAGGTCCTCCTTTCCAGTCTCCGGGGATGAAGCTTTGGATGATAACTCTCGACCTTTATTTTGGCTCTCTCTTTTTATTTGGGGGAGGGGCGTTTTGCGGTATTCACCCTTGGCCTCTCCTTCGTGCATAAAAAAAATAGTATAATTTTAATGTTAATGATTTTAATACGATTTCACTGGTAAAAATTACAATTATCTGTAAAAATCTGAAAACTTAAATGATTTTCTATTTGCATCAGTTTAACAGACAGTCAGGAACTGGCACAGCGCTCACCCCAAATGATGCAGCCAATTGTTCTAACTCTTTTATTATTATTATTACCATCATCATCCGGGAATCGAACTCCAGACCTCAAAGCCTTCACTTCGCTTACAGGAAGAAGGAATCCACCCACTGAACATTTGATTTGCATTCGCATATTTAGATTAAAGATGTTTCCTTCACAGATAAATTATTTATAATTTTTTTTTTCAGAGTAGCACTTCTTGAGGATTATATATATATACAATCAAGAATAATATTAGTATAAGAAATACTCAAGCTGATCCAGTCTCTCTCTCTCTCTCTCTCTCTCTCTCTCTTTTGCACGGCCAATTCATTGAGGTTTCCACGCTCTTACACGGGTTCAACGATATCGATTTTAGAAGCATGTTTAGTTTAAGTGATAACTCGCAACAATGGCTGGAAGTTGGATTTGAAACGGTTTAGCACTAGTGTGTGTGGGATTTACTTTACCTATAAGATCTGACACGTGGAACAGGCTACCTTCAGAAGTTGTGAGTAGTTCCTCTGTGGGTCAGTTCAAGAAAAGGCTAGACCGAATCTTGCATACTATTTGAGGGTGTAGGAATTTTTCCCAAGCATCCGTGGCCACTGGTACATCCTCGGTATGGTGCGCAAGGCCTTTTGAGGTAGTTCTTATCCTTGTAACTCTCTCTCTCTCTCTCTCTTTTTTTTCTCTCTCTCTCTCATGTATACATTCCACACTGTAACCCGTAAATAAAAATAAAAAGTGCCAGTTTGATTACATCATTGAGCTTTATTAAGTTTAACTCTTTAAATAATGCACTAGAGGTATCAAGGAAATCGCCTTTAGATAAATAACCTTATTGCTCTTTTTGGATGACAAAGATACCGTTTTATGCGTTGTTAGTGGAGTTTCCCCATACAGTGGTGCACTACGTTATATAAGGAAGATTAAGATTATGATAAATAGTCAATAAAACCTGTTTAGGGACGACATTTCTGAGTTTAAACATTATAGCATCGCTCCTTGAATTCTTTTTCGCGACATAATTTACATGATCACTCCATTGCAAATTCTTATCTAGCATTACATTACAAAATTTTGTCAAGTACACTCCTTTATAGCGATTTCATTAGCATTAAGTTCATCAAGATATACATGTCTCTTGTTAATAAAATCATGAAATTTGTTTTACTGGTATTCAGTAAGAGTTTATTGGTGGTCAACCATTTTATTACACTGATGAATTCTGAATTAAATATATTCTTGGCTGAATTAACATCTTTGCAAGAAAAAGACAGTTGTATCATCTGCAAACATTATGAAGTTCAGTTTACAATATGAGTAGAAGACGTGTTGTTTCTTCCACTTCACGGTATATGTAGGTTTTTATACAGTTTGGTCCTACAACATAGTCCATTACATCATTTGTACCACGAAATCCTGCAATGCTCTCGCCAGAATATCCATAGAGTATTTGAACCTCTTGTTTCTCAAGCTTCGCACGGTTCAATGTAGCCTTAAAAGTATCAAAGGAGGGTGGAATAGGGAGTCTTTCAGTGTTCACCACATCTTCACACTTTACCGAATACCGCTTCATAAAACTCGAGCACGCAATATTAAGGTAGCCATCATACTTTTGTCTACGTAAGAAAATACGCGGCTGAGATCCAGGGCTTGCAGCGGTCAACTGAGCACGCAGGGGTAGAGATATGCCCAGGTAGTAACAGGAGTCACGTGACCGATCATACAGGGGGCGGAGCTTAGGACAGATAATTCAAATGAACCCGAAGCAAATCAAGTTGTCACTAAGTCATTTGGTGGGGACTGGGAGGGAACTTTCCCATGCTGAGCTGCCGCAGCCAGAGATCTGCTGAGGTATGGTTTGTTGAGGAGAGCTCGATGAGTGAGGAAGACAGGAGGAATTACCCAGTTAATGACCTGATTAACAACGGCATGTTCCAGGGCTACTGGCTCAGTGGAGAAAGGCCAACGCTCTATTCACAGGACCTGTAATCAACACTGAGGTCAGGATCAGGGCTAAAGTGAAGGCACTGTGGATGAGGCAGTGAAGGTGTCCATTGGCAATGTGAAGCTAGAGGTCAAAGATAGGTTCATGATGAAACTGGACAAATTGGTGGACATCCTGACCTGCCACTGTGTGATCAGGAGCTGTAGTGAGCTTGGGTGCAACCCTGTCTGCAACAGTGAGGTTCACATTGACTGCAGCTGCAGGAGCGAGCAGAAGATACCAGTGCAGGAGCTTGTCTTCATTGAAGGTCAGAGAGAAAAGGTGGGCAGTGTGCGGCCACACCAGATGGGTCTAGCTGATCACTCTGAGACCAGGAGACAGGAAGCAGTGCTGCAGAGACAAGAGCAGAGAAGGAAGGACGAGGAGAAGAGGAGGAAGGCAGAGGTGTCAGCCAAGAAAGAGGAGTTGAGGGAGGAGTCACTGCTGGAGATGGAGTTGGAGGAGACTGGATATATACTGGAGGAGGCAGGGATGAGAGAGGAGGACGATGACTTCATACCAGAGGCTGCGACAACTTCTTCCTTGCCTGTGGCTACGAAGAAGAAATACAACACTGAAGATATCACCAACATAGCTCTGGCTAGCTTGAGACATCACACTGGGCTGAGAGAGACTGCAGAGATTGCCACTTGAGGTGACGTGTGTATATATATGTATATAGTCTAAAAGTCACTAAAGGGGAAATTATCACTAAATCTAAGCTGAATGGCAAGAGAAGTCATAAACGAACCAACGCGGCTGTTCGTATTGTTTTGGGCTAGCCTAGAGATGTTTCTTCCTATCTGACCTAATCGTTGGTGCTGAGTGTAATTAGGTGGTGTTTCTAAGGTGACAAATGGGGTAGAAAGTTGTCCGTACTTAAGTATAGTTAGGGATAATGTCTGTAGCTTCTAAATTGGTAATGTAAGAGAGAGTTAGGTAGGCTGTTTGTGGGACACAGGAATCTAATGGTAGGCTCCCAAAGGAATATCTAATTCAACGCACCGGTAAGTGCTTTTGATTGTTTGCTAGAACCTAAGTAACCTAACTGGGGTGTCTACCCCACGCTATCACACCACTGCTGCCTGAATTGATGCTGGTCTTATCACAGAGTTTGACACAGCACTAGTGATTGACCACAACAAGGTGAGGAGGGCTCAGGAGAGACTAAGGAGCTGGGCAAGAAGTTTGATGAAGAGATTATGGAAAATGGCATCATCTGTATCTTCTTTGATGGGAAAAGAGATGACACCAAAGTGATGATGGAAGCTGAGGGCAGTGACAGGCAGTTTCCTGGCCTTATTAAGGAAGAACACTACACAGTATGCAATGAACCAGGTGGGAAATATTTGTGGCATTTTGTACCAGAGGAAGCTGCAGAAAAGAGAAGTCATGCTGAGGTCATTGCTGATCATCTGGTGAACTGGCTAAGAGAGGAGCAGACCAGACCCTTTTGGCCATAGGAGGTGACAGTACTAATGTGAATACTGGCTGGGAGGGAGGAGTAATGCATTATGTGGAGGCCAAGCTTAGCAGGAAGTTGCTGTGGATTGTCTGTGACTTGCACACTGGGGAGCTGAGTCTCAGACACCTGGTGACTGCACTGGATGGCAAGACATTGAGCAACAACAAGTAGTCTGGGCCCCTAGGGAAGGTGTTAGACATTGCCACTGAGCTGGAGATCAACCCAAACTTCACGAGGATCACTGTTGGTCCTCCTCTACCCCATCTCAGTCAGGAGGTAGTCAAGGACCTCAGCACAGACCAATCATATGGCTATAGAATCATCATTGTTATCAGATCGGGAGAGGTACCTCAGAGTCTAGCTCTACTGGAGATTGGGCCAGTCTGTCACAGTAGGTGGCTCACCACGGCTCTAAGGTTCTGCAGATTGTGGATTTCCAAACATGGGCTGAAGGGTAGGAACCTGAAGAATCTGAGGATAATTGTGGAATTCATCGTGGGAGTCTACATGGCAAACTGGTTCAACATAAAGTTAAATCACAGCTGGATGGAGGGTCCCAGGCATGTACTGTACCAGCTGGAGCTGCTCAGAAGTCAGACGAAGAAGGTGATAGGAATATTGATGCCTACAGTAAAGAGATCAGCCTGATATGCACACTCTGAGGCTGTGCTCCATGCCATGCTGTGCAGTCAGTGAGGTGGAGGAGGAGAGGAGGGAGGCAGTGAAGAGGATACTGGAAATCAGAGGTGAAGGAGATGAGGACACACAGGTAGAAGACTGCAGTGTCAGACCCAGGAAGACTCCTGACATCAACCCAGATGCCACCAAACTCTCGGAGCTTACTGAATGGAACTCTGGCGTGACTGAGCCTCTTCTGACCTGCTCCATCACCACTGCTGCAATCAAGGACCAATGGAAGTTCCTGCATGGCCCTCTCACACACACAGTCAGTAGAGAGGTGTGTAAGGATGACAACTGAAGCAGCACAACATGTTTACTCACAAGATAGGAGGGAGGCGTACATCAGTGGCCAGGTGGCAGTAGGGAGCTCATGTCCAGGAACAAGAGCAAGGTAGACATGGCCTCCTTGGCAAAGTTCAAGAAACCTATCTATATTCTAAGTTTTAATATTGAAATACAATCAAAATTTTAATTGTATGTAATGTATGTAAAATGTAGTTATATACAATAAAAAAATACTTGCAAAAATTGTTGATTTTCGTAACTTCAACTTCAAATATAAGTAGCTAGGAGTGGCAAATCTGGATTTTAAAGCCATATTTCGATTTAGCACATAAAAATGCATCATTGGTCACTAGTAGTCTTTGAAAATCTAAAGATTTCACTTTGCTCCCTAAAATTGACACCCTACAAGCACACCTTTACCCTGTCATTGAGGAGGACACCATCCCTCTGATAAAGGTCCCACTACTCGAAAATGCGTCGAAAGGGTCAATAAACCTCACGCCCAGCGGGACGCACAAGTCTTGCACTCTCTCGTTGATGCCAATGACCTTACTGAGCTCGGTCACTGGCATTCATCGCGGTAAAATACCCATCAACATTCCCTGTCTGTCTTCAGTTTTAGATCATCCGCAAGAGACATAATCTCGGTGATGATCCCTTCTGTAAGACTACCCTACCGCCTTGAGGAAAAGCTCGTTGCCACCAGCGTGGACAACGATCGCAGTCCTCCGATTAGCCACGCGCAGGGAGAGAGAGAGAGAGAGGACGAGAGAGAGGAGAGAGAGAGAGAGAGAGAGAGAGAGAGAGTTGAGGTTGGAATGTGAAACGTTTTATGGCAGTAGCAGTTTGCCTGTACATTCTCGTTTGTTGGGAAAGGAAAGGGATTTCGTGATATTGGAAGATATATTAGGTACAATTCATATGCTTGAGAGAAACGCAAACTATGGTTTATGGTACCTTAAAACATAAAAGTGAAAGATATTTGAGCGATAGAAAGGATACATTTAAAAAACAAAAATGTACTGCCTCATTAAACATACTCTCGAGCGAACTGAAATAAATTAACCCGCATCTATGTTCTGTGTAGTATAATTTAAAATGCGTACCTTATCTCGAATCTTGGAAATCAGAGAACAGCCAATAAAGAAATAAACATGTTATATATATATATATATATATGAGAAAAGTTCAGAATGGAAGACGTTTATAACCCCGTAATTAAATTTTTTTTTTTGTTGTAGAAAGACAAGAAAAGCTATGGTCAGAAGAGACATAATTGGGGCAATTCGCCTATGCTTGAGATATACACTAACAATGATCAATTGCTGATGAAGTTTTAATCTTTATGATCTCGAAATAAACTCCTGCGGAAAGAAGTTTATTTACTGGATTTTTAATTCGAAATTATCTATCGCTTCCGCAAAACTCCGCAGAACGATGTTTAATATATAAATATAAATATATATATATATATATATATATATATATATACATTATTATTATTTCCATAAATATTGTCCTAAATTAATGCAGTTTGACAAAGATGCTTACACGAGTTTTTAGATGAACTTTTTTCCGGAAATGTACATATACAGGCTCGCCTTTGCTCTCCGTCCGAATTGTTCATTCTAGATTCTAGTGAAGCTTTACACTCCACCTTAGACCTACTTTTAAACGGGGAAGTGTGTGTGTGTCTGGTGTATGATATATATATATATATGAGAGAAACGTGGAAGGATGTTTACACGAATTTTTAGATAAACTTTTTTCCAGAATTGTACATATATAGGCTCGCCTTCTTTCCGTACGGAATTGTTCATCTGGTGAAGCTTTACACTCCACCTTAGACCTACTTTAAACGAAGTATATATATATATCTATATATATATATATATATATATGAGAGAGAGTGAGAGAGAGAGAGGGAAATAAACACATGATCGAGTGTTGCAATAAAGGGATCCTGCCCTACGAACAGTGGAAGGATGTTACACTCCACCTTAGACCTACTGCTTAACACGGATATTAGGGCACCCGGCTAGCACCGCGAAGGATGCACGGGTCTCGAGCCCGCCTCACTCCACCTTAGACTTACAGTTTAACGCGGTCGCCCGACGCATATAAATGTAATGGGTATAGACGGGTGTGTACGTGCCGTGTACACTGTGCCAACTGGCTGATGATGCCTGGAGGCACTGGCTGATTAAGCCGACTAGCTGATTAGGAGCCCTATAAGACAACGGTCGCTCGGCTGAAGTCTTAATATGCGCTTGGCTCCTGTCAAGCGAACACCTCTCCTCTCTCTTAGGTTAGGTACACCCCTTTGGGGGTGAGGCCGTCCCCCCTTATCCCCCAAAGAGGTCTCCCCCAGCGGGGTTCATTGCAGCTTGGGGGATAACTCCGCCTCCAAGTTGCATAATCCCTTGTTGCTCTTGCAACATTCCTCCCTCCCCATTTAGGGGGTGCCTTGAAACAAATGGGGGTGGGGGGTTGGCACTATGGGGTGTCTTGCAACCAAGGGAGGTTGGCACTCTTGCAACATTTTCAATTACATTGCACTCTCCCTTTTTGCGGTCATACTACTAACTTTATTGAATCAAATATCAATACATAATACAGGGTGTCTCAAAAGTCACTATCTATTTCGGTGACATTAGATGTTTTTTTTTAAAAATGCTATGCTGGCATAAAGATATGTACTTCTGGTGCAAATTTGTGTATTTAAAAAAAGTTAATTGGTTTATTTCGAATTTTGTGTAATTTATAAATTTATCTTGACATGCTTGAACAATTCCTCGGACCTCAACTTCTTACAGATGGCATTCTTGACACAGTAGTTTTTCAGCAGGATGGAGCACCGTGTCATTATGCAATAATTGTACGTGATTATCTTGACAGATGCTTCCCCGGTCGCTGGATTGGTCGTGGAGGAACACAACCATGGGCAGCACGTTCACCTAATTTAACACCATTAGATTTTTTCGCCTGGGGGTTCATTAAGTCTAAGGTGTACACTGGTAGAAGAATTAGTGATGTAGCCGAACTTCGAAATCGTATTACCGATGCAGTTCAGAAAATAACACCTCAAATGCTGGAAAGTGTGTTCCGGGAAACAACTTATCGCTTAGAGCTCTGTAGAGACACTGATGGTCGCCATGTGGAGACAGATAAATAAATAGCACTAATTCTTTGTGGCACTTACTTTGAAATAAATATATTTTTCATGTCTTAAACCAGTTTTTCGTAATTCCCATTATTTTTCCAAATAGATAGTGACTTTTGAGACACCCTGTATTACATACCTTTTTAGTTTTAACCCTTTAAGGCCGGAATTTTTTGTAGGCTTAATTTGTGAATGCGTGTATTTGAAACACTACCAATTTGTACCAGTCGTCCTTAAAGGGATAAAGGTACAATATATTTACATGTATTAGTTAACTTAATTTTTTTGTAATCAAAGTGTGAAAACGTTTTATGGAAAAAAATTTGTTGCCATTTGTTTAGATTTTGAATGATTAAGTTAGTTGTAGATTTGGTCACACTGACTTTTTAATAATATTTACACCTTACAAGTATCACACTTACAAAAGATATATATATATATATATATAATATATATATATATAAATGCTCTTAATTGTATATGTGATAGCACTGCGGACAAGACCAGAAAGACCCCGCTATCTTAAGTGCTCCGGGTTCCCCAGAAGCCTTAATCCGGCACTCCTACTAGTCTAGCGACGTAACCATGCCGAAAGCCAGCGGACTTACAACCATGCAGCGAGTACCAACCATGGTGGACCATCTGAATCGCTGCACTAATGATTAATTTTTCCATATTTTCGTTTCTCATTTTATTCACTTATTCACTTATAATAAAAAAGCGAGGTCATATCAGATAAATTATGCGTTAAGCTTTATATAAAATCGTATTAGAAACATTTTTCACAAAATATAACCGAATACATATTCTCTCTCTCTCTCTCTTGGTTTTGGTTCCGCCTGAATTGTACATTCTGACGAAGGTCAAGCTTGTCGCTTCACCTTAGACCAACATTTTAATGTGGAATTCGAACCACGCCCCACCACAAGCGGTCAGAAATTACACAGTCCTCGCCCGGACTCGATCTCACGACCTCCCGGTTAGCAGCCAAATGTCTTAACCACTGGCTACCCAGGGTACTCATTTATCTACCAACCAATTTTGTTTTATCGTGTGGAAGGATGAACAGCTGGGTTTACTGCGTGCCGCCTGCCGTCACTAGATCTTGATCCCGGGGCCGGTGGATTCGTAGTCAGCGATGCTAACCACTTGACGTCCCCATATAAAAAAGAAGAAATTAATAAACTAAAAGAAAGGGGCAATGGAACATCCTCAACTCTGATGGAAAATAGCTTGGTTGTTCGAAGCCAAGACTTTCTAACCAGCTTCCGATGAACATCAGGAACATCAATGATATCGAAGATGAAGTCTTCAAAAAAAGACTAGACGTCTGGCTCAAGACGGTACCAAATGAGCCGGGTATGCCTGGCTATGTTCGATGCACATCGCAAAAGAGCAACTTGCTCCTCCACCAGGTCAGGACTAGAGGTGAGGCCACCGGCTTGACCTTCGGATGGAGAGAGACCGACGCACGGAACTAGTACAAGATTACAAGGTGTGTGTGTATATATATATATATATATATATATATATATATATATATATATATATACACACACACACATACATATATACATATACATATACACATATATATATACATACATACATACATATAGTCTATATATATATAATATATATACAACGTTACCTTCGTTAGAATTTAAGCGCCCACAATGCACAAAAGACAATCATCTACTGACAAACAACTGTAGCTCAAAACTGAATTAGTTACCCTAGCAACCAATTAAATGGTCGTTAAAGTAACTATCACGTGGAAACTACTTTTGTAACAAACATTTAGAAGCTCTTATACATAAATAAAATCACATTAATCTAATTTACGTATTATATTGTTCATTAATTCATTTTTGTTTCGCTTTTGTTCCTCATTAAATTGTGAGTTAGGAAAATTGCCTAAACAAGGTCACGTCCTTCGTTGAAGAAGAGTAAACTGGATTTATGATTTATTTCGCTATGCAATTCACGATGGGAACCAAAGTGGCCAGCTTTTTCCTCAATATATATATATATATATATATATATTAGTGGTGGACCGGATGTCAGTTTTTCAACATCTGCGGATGCGGATTTTTTATTTCAATATCCGCGGATGCGGATGCGGATATTTAGTTAATTCTATATTATATTGATAGATTATGAATATATGACATAATTTTTCAAATTTCTTGATATTACTATTATGGGAGGCAATGCATAAGAATTAAAATTAATATTAATGTTTTCATTATGATAAAAATAATAACTTTCTCAAGAGTTTCAGCCACAGAAAATTCAATAAAACAAGTTTCATTCAATTTTCTGTGTTACCACCTATTTATTTTCAGGTTTATATATTTGTTTGTTCATTAATAATTAATACTTTACATGAAATGTGCGTGACTGGGCCTTATAAGCTACTTTATAAGCTAATTTAATTGTAAATTGCATAATTTATTAGAGGTAATAAACGCATAACATCCGCAGTCAGAAGTGCGGATGCGGATGTTAAAAATGACGCGGATATCCGGTCCACCACTAATATATATATATATACTGTGTGTGTGTGTGTGTGTGTGTGTATATAGGGAAAGGGTGATATGCAAAACATCAACATGGTGAAATGATTCACGCCAGGTCACTTTTTTATTCCATTATGGCTAGTGAACTGACATGCCAAGTTTTGTCTTCTTATACCAACATTTAGAACTGCCGCATACCGACCAAATTTTTCTGTTACATATAGTTCGAAAAATCCAATATAAAGCAATAACCAATTCAGTTCTTGAATAGGCATGGTGATGGTCGTGGCCGGTCGATTCGCCGACGGACGTTTTGCCGACAGACATTTTGCCGACGGACGTTTCGCCGAACGGACGATTCGCCGACGGCTGTTTCGCCGAACGGACGATTCGCCGAATGGACTGTCATTAATATTTCTATGACAAAATACACACGTTTCAACAAAAAAAAATTATTTAAGTGAACATGTCAAATTGTTTACACTATTCTCACAATAAGTTTATGAACCAAGTAACGTAATAGTTTTGTTTTTACCAACCAACTACTCGTGCAGCTGTAACTTTCTTTGTTCGCTTATGCCCAGATCTTTTATGTTTGGATTTACTCATTATTCAGTTCAGGTAAGTCATTGTAATTGTTGTAATTTGTATTGTTATTAAACTTATGTTATTAAATGTTATTGAATTATTTTGTTAAAATATTAAATTATGTTAAATTGACAGTTATAGACGCTTGACGTAAAAACATAGATACCTTTTTTAAATAAATTTATATCGATAATACTATATAAAATTATGTGTGTATCTATCTATCTATCTCTTTCTTGGTGTATATTGTATAATTTAAAACTTTCGTTTTAGACCATGGAATTCACTTTGACAAAACGTGGCGCAAGGAAATTGCTTTACGGTGGATATGCCTACGTCATTGATAGGCAAAGGGGTGAGGTGACGTATTGGAGATATGAACAAAGAGGCAAATGTGGAGGACGTCTTACGACCTTGAATGATGTTCTTCAAGAAAAACCAGTTGCCCATTCTCATTCCCCTGATGCAAACCGCGCCGTTGTACTTAAGACGCTGCAACGCATGAAAGAAAGGGCTACTGACACGGAAGAGGTCACTCGTACTATCATGCAAACATGCACATCTGACTTTCCCTTAGAGGCAGCTGGTGCTCTTCCCAAAAAGGAAAGTCTCGGCAGAATGATAAGGAGACAAAGGAAAGTTCCTGATGGCAACGAGCTAACGGATGAACTTAAGGTGTCATTCAGGGGAGAACGGTTTATCTTGTATGAAAACGAAGACATTATTATTATGGCAACGGACAAAAGCCTTGATTTACTGGCAAGGAGTCAACATTGGTTTTGTGATGGTACATTTGATAGCGCACCATTGGGTCATCAACTATATTCGATCCATGTCTTGCTCGGAAAAAATCACACTGTCCCTTTGGTATATTGCATCACTAAACAAAAAAAAAATCAAGATGCATATGACAATTTTTTCACAACTTAAGGCGGCACGCCAGTTGCAACCAATGTCAGTCACTGTTGACTTTTAGCGAGCCGCAATCAACAGCATTAAACAGAACTTTCCTGATGCCCATATCTTTGGATGCTTTTTCCACTTCGGACAGTGTCTTTGGAGACAAATCCAGTCCTGCGGACTGCAGAATTGGTATAATGAACCCAAGAACTCCCTTATGATTAAAAGCCTTCAAGCTTTGGCATTTGTTCCTACCAACGACGTTATTGGCAAGTTCAACGACCTAATGGCTTCAATTGAAGATGAAACTGATGAAATTCTTTGAATTTCTCGCCTATTTTGAGGCTACATGGTTAGGGGTTGTGCAAAGGGGAAGGCGAAGGCGGCCACAGTTCGACATTACGATGTGGAATGTAACGGAACGCGCAACAGCTGGTTTACCCCGCACTAATAATTCATTAGAAGGATGGCATCGCGGGTTCCAACTAAGAGTAGCTATCACCCATCCAAACTTGTGCCGCCTAATTGGAAGGCTTCGTAGAGAACAAAATGAATGGGATATAACCATCGAACAGGCTTTAGCAGGAATTATGCCAAGGGATGTCAAGAAGTATGAAGCGGCCAATGAAAGGTTGAGTAAGCTAGTAGGCAATTATATTAACTATGAAGGTTCGGCTTACTTAAGAGCAATTGCTCACAATCTATAAAATTCGTTTTTAAAAATTTTAGTCTTTAATGGTTTTAATGCTCAGAAAATAAATATTGTTCTGTAACGATTTTAAAACACACTTAATAATGTCTTTAGTTCTGTACCGATTTTAATGTCTAAATTTGACATGTTCACTAAATTTTTTTTTGTTTTTGTTTTTTTTTGTTGAAACGTGTGTATTTTGTCATAAAAATATTAAATACTCCATTCGGCGAATCGTCTATTCGGCGAATCGACCGGGTACCGTGTTGGTGTGGTACAGTGTGTGTTTTAGGTTCATATTTATTAACCAATATTAACTAAGTATTGTCTTATGGGCGTGACTCATAAGCAAGTGTGAAGAGAGGCTACTTTTATTCAGTATGAGCTGTGAGGCGAAACTGTATTTCTGCAGTCTTTACTTATTTGTCGGAGGTGTTGAATTGTATCATTTTATTCACAAGATAGTAACCTTTATTTTAATAACATGTGATTATTAATTTTCGTGTTTTATTTTCAGATTTATATGATATTTTGTAATAATGGCAGTATGTACAAGGTCACAAACAGAAATTTATCTTGTTGGAAGTCCTTCAGACAAAATTCTAAGTGCTCGTCTCCCTTCGCAAGGAGATGTTATTCGTACATTTTTTCACTACCACAAAAATATGAAAAAGACAATTCGTGAAAGTGCCAAAGTCACCCTAGAGCGAGTGTTTATGTTCTGAGAAAAGGCACGCATCCCAACGACGCAGATGAAGCACACCATTCAAAGGCTGGAGAGACTTCATGGACGATGGAAGACCCTTCAGAAAGGTGCCAAGTGTAGAGGAGCTACTCAAAAAGCTAAGGAGGTGGCTTTTATTGAGGATTTATCAAATACATTCGATATATCTCATCAATATGCGGAGGACATGATCAAAATCCCTGAAGACAGAGAATTCCTTCAGGCTCAGTTGTGTGAAGGAAGGGCATCAACTTATATGGGATGCGCAGATGTCAGTCTGACGAAGAAGGAAAAGCGAAAGCTGGAAAGAGAGGCCGCAGCAAATGCACGAAATGAAAAGGCTGCGAAACAGCTGCATTTTAAGGACAGTCTCTCACCTCTCGGATTTCAATGAAACTGACTCCACCAGTTCATCTGACGAAGAAGCTTTTAGCACTTCTCTGCCTACCAAGTGCCGTAGACCCACAAATGTAATTACTTCAGAACTCTTTGCTGCATTGGACAGAACGAAGATATGGGATCGAAATGCTGTCTATACATTGGCATCCTTCTCCAAAGGCAAGTGGGAACTAGAAGACCACATAGTTGCCATGTCTTTTGATACAACAGCTAGTAACTCTGGGCGACGCTCTGGTGCTGCTGTTCTCATAGAGCAAAAACTTGGAAAAGATCTTTATTTTGCCTGCAGACATCATATCCATGAGGTGGTTTTTTTTCAAATGTATTTAATCGAGTGACGAGTTCCTCCTCAGGACCAGAAGTCCAACTTTTTAAACGCTTTAGGATAAACTGGTCATCCATTGTGGCCGAAAGAATAAGCAATGCAAGTACTGACGTGGAAACTAATCGCATTATACTACTTAACATCGAGCTGAAGAATGAGGTAGTAGAATTTGTGACAGCGGCCTTGAATCAAAACCATCCTCGAGCCGACAAACGTGAGTTCTTAGAGTTAGTGTTGATCTACTTAGGAGAAGGTCCTCCTCGTGGAGTCATCCGAATTAATGCCCCTGGTGCTGTCCACAGAGCTCGGTGGATGGCTAAAGCTATCTATGGTTTCAAGGTGTTCTTTCTCTGAAACCAATTTAATGTGACGCCTCGTGAGCTCAAAGACCTCCGAGCGCTGAATCTTTTCACTGCTCTTGTTTATGTGCGTGCTTGGTTTATCGCAGCAAACACGATTCAGTCCCCTCATAATGACTTGAAAACACTGAAAGCTTTGGTCAAGTACTATGATATTGAGCCTGACTTGCAAGAGTTGCTACAACAGCAATGCTTCGCCACACATGGTACTTGAACGAGGAGAATATTGGATTGCCTTTCTTCAACGACTCTATAGACTTTACTGTCAAGAGGCAGATGGTTCAGGCTTTAAAAAAGAATTCCGTATCTACCGACAGACCTCCTATCCGGCCAAAAAGTTCTCTAGAGAAGGTTCCTACCATAACAATTTCAGAGTTAGTGACAAGGAAGACGATGCGATTCTTTCGGATCTTAAACATTTCAACAGTCTTCCTCGAGAAAGATCCTGAGACCTGGCCGCAAAATTCTGAGTATGTTAAGGGACAGAATCTTATTTCAGGTCTCAGTGTTGTCAACGACATTGCAGAACGAAAGATAGCACTTACTCAAGAATATAACAATATCCTGACCAAAGACGAGCCTCAAAAAAGAGCATTACTACAGGTCGTCACACAACACCGTAAACAATTTCCCAGTGCAACAAAGTCAGTTGTAGAGGGTACATTATTACATTAAAGGATTTTTAGTTTATGTTCATTTTTTCATTACTTGGATGTTTGCCATTTTCCAAAGCATTTTCGGTCATACTCGTATTTTAGTTAAATGTAATTTATTTCAATAAATTATAATTTCAATTTATCTTTCACTACCTTTCAAGAAATTCATTCATGTATCTCATGTAGAATAGATTCAATGGGGATTCAGCACCCCTAAATATAAAAATATTGAGCTCATATTTTATATAATGAATAAAAACACCAAATGCAATGTGAAAATGATATGGCCCATTAAAATATATCTAATTCGATTTTTCAGCACCACCCTAATATATATATATAAAACCTTTGGTTAGCTTCTCCCCGAATTGTTCATTCTAACGAAGGTCAAGCTTTTCACTCCACCTTAGACCTACAGTTTAAAGTGGAATCCGAACCACGCCCCATCAGCAGCCCAGCGTCTTACCCACTAGGCCACCTAGGGTACCCATTTATCTACCAACCACTTTCTTTATTGTGTGGAAGGATGAACAGCTGGGTTTTGCTGCGCGCCGGCTGCCGTCGGGTCTCGAACCTGGGGCCGATGGTTTCGTAGTCAGCGACGCTAACCACTACACCACCGAGGCGCCTTTACATATATATATATCCCCGCAAGGGGGTTCTAAGCTCGTGCTCTTGAGTGCTCTTTGTGCTCGTTTGTACGTGCTTTGTTCCTGGAGGTTTCACGTGCGCCCTCCCGGCCCTAGCACCCAAGGATGGGGCTCGACCCTGCAGTCCTTGTCATCCTTGGTCTTTTTCCACTTCGACTGTCCCCTCCACCCTTTCTTTTTCCTCTGTCTTTCCTCTCACTTTTTCTTTGTTTTTCCGCTGAGATATGCCCTTTAAATAGAGGCGAATCGGTTCTTCCTGAACTAAAAAAAAAAAAAAAAAAAAAATATATATATATATATATATACACACCTCGTTCAGGTTCCGTGTGTTGGTTCTCTCTTCACACGAAGGTCAAGCTGGTGGCTCCGCCTCTAGTCCTGGTTTGGTGGAGGAGCGAGTTGCTCTCTTGCGCTCTCCAGTGCATATATCCAAATACACCTGGTACCGTCCTGAGCCAGACATCTAGTCTTCTCTGAAGACTTCAACTTTGACCCCTGTAACGTTTCTGAGGTCCTTTGGAAGCTGGTTAAAGTCTTGGCCCCCTGACAACCAAGCTATTTTCCTTTAGTGTTGAGGAGGTCCCTTGTCGGGCCTTTAATTTGGAAACACTACACATTCTGCCTTTCCTATTTTCCAGCGTTGTTTGGATGGTAATTGGGTTTAGGTTGAGGTTTCGTACCAGTTTTTCGATCATTTTCCATATGTAGATTATGGTGTACCTCTCTCTTCTTCTTTCCAGGGAGTACAGATTTAGTTTACGTAGTCTTTCCCAGTAGTTGAGTTCTTTGCAGCCATTAGTCTCGGCTGTGAAATGTCTCTGCGTTTCTTCTAGTTTATTAATTTCTTCCTTTTTATATGGGGACGTCAAAACTGAGCAGTATTCAAGTTTTGGTATGATCAGTGTTCTCAGCAGGGGAATCATTACTGTCTTGTCCCTCCTTTTGAACGTTCTTAGTACCTGTCCCGCGACTATTTTTGCTTTGTTTATTGCTATCTAATTTTGTGTCTCAAATTTGGGATCATCGGTCATTATTACCCCCAAGTCGATCGCTTTCGTGCTTCTCTGAATTTCCTGTCTAGCTGGAGCATATGTAGTCTGTTTAAGTTCCTCATTTCTACCATATCTCAAGAGCTGAAATTTCTCGGTGTTAAGTCATATTGTTGTCTTCTGACCATTTGTATATTTTGTTCGTGTCCCTCTGCAAGGCCACTTCATTTGCATCGCTGATTTTTCTGCTGATCTTTGTATCGTCCGCAAAGGATGTACATGCAGTGGCAAGAATGTTGTGGGTTAGTTGTCGCTGCTGCCATGAATTGTGTTCCCCTCATGTCTAAATGTTCGTTAACCCGTAAGATTTGTTTTGATCTTTGAACTCGTTTCAGCTCATCAGTTTGAGTAATCTTATGCCCGTGCACTCTTTTGAAAGGTTTGTTGAAGATCTTGTTTAATTATGCGTCTCACACTAGTTTCTGATAATTGTAACGCTTTTGATACGCGAGCTGGTGCCATATGGGTTCCAAGCTGGTTTTCCTGACTTAATATACGTTCTTCGACGTCGTCAATATTGTCTCGTATGCGAACAGTTTTTGGTCGCCCACTTCCCTTTCTTCTTTTGATATCCCCAATCTCGTAAATTTTCTTTAGAAGCTTTCCCAAACCACCAAGAGTCCATCCTTTGTTGGGGAATTCGGAGAGTAGTTTCGTTCGTCCATATCCCTTTTCTAGTCTATAATACTTAATTATAATCTTATCTTCCTCTGAAAATGGCATATTCACTATATTTTATAACCCTGCAAAACAAAATCGTATATTAGAATTTACAAAAGTGAAAATGGAAATAAAGGATTCTTGATTAGTTGTCGAGTATCAGTTAGTAGTATTAGAGAAATATTTAATAAATCGTTATTTGTTATAGCCTCGAACTGAAATTTGGTTTACAAGTAGATGTTTTATATATCTTTTTACGTGTGTAAGTTTCATACTGATTGTTTGAAAAATGTTGACTACATGGATGTTTTAGAGTAAACCCTTTTTTTTGGCAGACGGGTATAATAAATAAATAAATAAATAAATATACAAAGGTGGGCACCCGGGCCTCAAAAGGACCGACGGTCCCGGTCCCGGTCCTTTCTGAAGATAGGACCTAGGAACGACTCGGTCCTCGGTCCTTATATATAATATAAGTGAAAAATTGGATTAAAATGAAAAAATGAAATTAAAGACACCGGAAATCTTTAATTTTATTAACGTAAATTATAATTAATACAATACATAAATGATGAAAAAAAGTTATTAAGTTAAATGCTTGAGTTTCCCTTCAAGAAGACTAGCATTTCAAAATGGCTGTCACTGAGCCCTGACGTTCTCGGCTTGAGGACGTCCTTCCCCAAAGAGAAGAGCCTCTCCACGGCGGCACTGGATGGGATAGGCGTGTTAAACTTGATGAACACAGCAAGCACTTGTACTCCAGGTTCTGCTCACCCTTGGGGCCCAGGTATTCAAAGTATTTGTCCAGGTACGGCCAGGGATTGCCGGGTTCAGTTCTTCCGCTAGGAGCTCCAGTTGCTTGACTTGAAGTTGAAGCACTAACATCAGTAGATTCTTCGTCTCCTCCAGGTGTTGAAACAAGTTTCAGTTCAGTCTCAGTCCCTTTCTGAGTCTTCTGGAGGAAACGATCCATCTTCTTTAGAACTTCAAATAATTACTCAAACACACTAAAATCACTAAAAAAGACCGTCCGGAATTGCTTAAAAATGGACCGTCGCTCCTCATTTCGGTCCTTACTGAGAAAAGGACCGACTTTCCCGCTCACGGTCCTTAAAAAGGACCGAGTTCCTGGAGTTCGGTCATTTTTGGAACTCGGTCCTGCCCACCTTTGTAATATATATATATATATATATATATATATATATATATAAACATGCCAATGTGACTACCTTTGCATAGTGATGACCAGGCTGAACTGACCATTTTTTGGGGGACCCGGAAAAAAATTTGCAATAAAAAATTTCCTCAGTTTAGTGACCACTCGCATATTGTGGAGAGTGACCGGTTTTACCCAGTTAAAAATAATTTTTTGTTCAGAATTTAATTTGTTGAAGTGACCGTACAACTTTAACAAAACAATGGTTTTACAGCTTAATCATGTCATAACTCGAATTTCTGGAAAATTGTTTCCATAGTTAAATAAATAGAAAATTAAACGAATTGGTTTCAGTATAAGGTACGTCGTTTTATTCAAAATAAATAGAATAAGCCTTTGTAGAACTGAAACATGCGATTGAAAAAATTCCTCTGTTTGTTTATTTATTTATTTTTTAAAGTGCCCACCTGTCTAAAGTGACCACTTTTGTTTGATCCCGATAGTGGTCACTTTAAGCAGATTCTAATATATATATATATATGTGTGTGTGTGTGTGTGTGTGTGTGTGTAAAATTTATTTCCCACCAGGATTCGAATTCGGTCCCTCTGATTTGGAGATGCGAGCGATGACCACTCAATTAAGCCAGCAAGAAATCAACAACAACCTGGCGACATTTCATCACCCGAAGAAAGGCATATCGCTTTCGCGTTCAGAGGTGTTTAACGTTGTTAACCCCTGCATAATCGCGTCTCAGTCAGAATGCATAAAACCATGAATGCATAAAACCTTGTCCAGTAAAAAAAAGGAATTCAGACAAAGATGAACGCAATACGTACGTAAAAATAAGAGTTTGTTAACCTTAATTAAACATGTTCAGTGTGATCGCCATTTTTATCTAACATTATTCAATCTTACACAAATGTTTGGCATAGTTTTTGGAAATAACTCAACTGGGATGTTGTTGTTACTCCATAGACTTTGCTCTTTAGGTCTTCGAGTGTCTTAGGCTTGGTAGAATAGATGCGGTCCTTTATGTAACCCCACAAAAAATATTATGGGGTGAGAGGTCAGGTAAGTATGCGGGGGCCATCCCACTGGTTCATAAAGGGAAATTACTCGCCCGGAAAAATGCTTCCTTAAAAGGTTGCGAGTTTCACAAGCGGTGCGTGGAGGTGCTCCATCCTGCTGAAAACTAAAGATTTAGCTTTCCTTTCCAGGCGACTATAGTCTAGTAAGGCCTTCTATGGTCTTACTTGGCTATAGTCTATTGCTTTAAGTATGAAATGGTGAAAGAACGGTTTTATACAATATTTATATAATATTTATTGGTTATTAAGTACTGAAAGATAAGAAATGTATAGGTACTGTATAGTGTATATAGGTATATGCGGAATAAAAACCCCAAACTGTTACCTTTTCAAGAAGAAATCTTAATAATAAAATACACTCATTATAAAATAACGGGCAAATAAAAATAGGGACAATTTTTGGGACACCCTATATATATATATATATATATATATATATATATATATTATATATATATATATATATATATATATATATATATATATATATATATATATATATATAATATATATATAATATATATATATATATATATATATATATATATATATATATATATATATATATATATAAGTATTAAAACACCTCACGAAAGACAAACAAACTATTAACAGCTATATACCCTAATAATATTTTACTTTTGTTGTTAATCCAGAAAATTGCTCGTGAAAATTCTTTATTCTAAATAAAGCATGCTATATGGCAGTGGTACTCATTGGGCGGCTCGCGAGCCAAATATAAGTTATATAGCGCATTTAGCTCGCGAGTCGCGCAATGAGTACCACTGCTGTAGACTCAGTCTAGAGTCCTAGACTCTAGAGCAGGGGTGGGCAACCTTTTTAAGTGAGCGTGCCAAAATCATCAAATCTTTGATGCAAAATTTTCTCACGTGCCAACCGAAATTTTGGGGAACATATTATTATTTGGTGCCTTTTAAGTATTGGGAGAACCTTTTCAAATAATAAAAAATTACACTGGAGCGGTAAAATCAAAGAATATTGTAAGAGTGATTATTGTAAGTCATGTAAGATTGAATAAATGTAAAATTTAGTGACGGAATTTTTACTTGAAGGTCGTTCTACCCTGTTGATAGCGTGGATATGTTTATTAGCCTTTAAGTGTAATTATAGCTGCCATATACAGCCACACAATTTAAAAACGCAATTTTTAACATCAGCAAAAGAGTAAACAATAATTCTGATTTTTTTTTGTTTTTATATATCAGATCAATCAGCCATAAGTTTTTCAAGTTTTCCCAATACATTACAGTGCCCAATCTCATAATCGTTTTACTTGACTAAAGCACAATGAAAGAAAATAAAATTAAAGATATTCTTTTATGATTCTTAATCCCTTATGAATAAATACATAAAAATTACAGAGAAAATAAAATGTTATTTTACCTACATAATATATTAAACAGAAGTTAATCTTTACCATTTTTTAGCAGAAAACATTAAGTTAAAATATAAAACTCAGCGAAGAATTTGGATACTTATTATTTAATTTTTTTTAAGGTGAGCCCGGGGAATCGCGTGCCGGAAAAAAGTCGTTGGCGTGCCAATGGTTCCCCACCCCTGCTCTAGAGTCTAGTCTTTAGTAGGGCAGCAGCTAAACAAGTTGAAGTGGACAATCCGGACAAAAGCACCAAACTTTCCCTACTTGTATATTTTGGACCAACAATTAAAAATATCCCCGGAACCACCTTCAGAGACCATTACTTGGCCGCCATATTGGATTTCAAGATGGCCGCCATAGACAAAATGGAATTTCTGATATAAGTTTCAATAGAGAATTCCCTTGGCATGTTTGGCATCAAACTATATGTTTTTTGGCATGATCAGATCAATAAAACAACTTTTAAGCTGATCAGAAGTATGTTTACTGCAGAAATCACACTTCGTACAACATATACAGTGAAAATCGTGAATATTTTAACACAAAAACCATGTTCAAGAAAACATGTTTAAGAAAAATCAACGAAACTATAACAATTGAAGATTTCACCCACCAAAAAGTAGACCTTTAGCTCTATAACTGAATGTGGGAGAGGAAAATTGGCAAAATATGTGCATTTTAAAAAAATGAAATTCTACAAAGGTCAAAATGCTACCCTTTCATATTTGCACAATTTTCATGCATTATTCGTGGTTCTATAGAAAACTTGTATTAACAATATTTGTAGAGTAAGGGCAGGGCTATTAAATGGGCACCATAAAATGGAAATATCTTGGCATTTAGCATTGCAATGCCTACTGTCCCAACTCACCCCCTGTCCCGAACTGTCCCAACTCACCCCGCTCGACGCTATATGTTAAACTGCACAGTTGCAGCTACACAGTTCTGTACACTTCCACCTGGCCTTCTTGCAAGCACACCTGGTGCCACATCCACTCTTGCTCTTGCAGCCGCATTTGACCAATTCGCTGCAAACTTTAGATGCTACTGGTCTTGTGGTCCAAACTGGTGTCCATGACTGGGACTCTTCGCTAAAGGTCCATCCCCATCCTTCAGGAGTTGGAAGATTCTGTTCACTTCTCTCACAGGTCGACCATATTCCTCCCTGGTATGTGACCCTCCTGGTGTGTTGGAGAAGAGCATCCTGAGTTGGTGGGATAGTCTCCATAGCTTTTCCCTTCTGACAGAACATGACCTTTCTTGCCTCATCTACACGTTCAATGTCACTGGTGTTGTCATAGAGGACAACTGTGTACCGTTCAAGAAGCTTGAAGTGGGGAGTTTCGGCGTCAACATCTGCAAATGGATTTCGTGCCATGAATGTGAATGCTTGTGTTACCTCAGGGTAATGGTGCCATGCTGCCCATGCCGTATTCTTGCCCCTTCCGTAAAAGGATGATGTTGTATCACATCCCGTGAAGCAGTGAAACAGTGGTAGGGATGTGCATCTCTCTTCACCCAAAGAGGCACAGATTGTGTTAATATGATGGTAAGTGAAGTTTTTCCCAGTGCCAAAACCAACCCAAATATTTACTTCAGATCTTATGGACGTCAAGTGATGGAATTTTCCTATTAGAATGACAATAACATCCGTGTCTACAGTTCTGATCATGCAGTTAATGTGCCCTTCCTTTATTGCATCTTGAAGATGAATGAACAGTCTAGTGTCTGCCTCCTCATGGTCGCATCTTGGCATTGTGCGGTCGGCCCCATTGATGATGACTTCAGGTCCTGATGTAATAACAACTTCTTTGTTGTTAGGAACTTCCATTGCAGCAACCTTGTCTGATAGGAAAGCGAACAGTTCTTGCTTGTTTCTAGAGTCTCGAAGGAAGTCATGCCAATTTAGGGGTAATTTAGTTTTTCCTTCAACCTTTCTTCTGATTCCTTTTCCCCGTTTTTCTCTGGTAGTCTCTTTTAAGGTGCTTGCAGTGTAGGTATCCCAGACGATGTCAATTCGCTGGCAAGTTTCTAACTGTTTGATGAGATAAGGGACGAATACACGATCTGCATACTCTTCAAAGTTGGTAACACCTGCAGTAGACAGCAAATGGACGATGGCAGCTCCATCAAGAAGTTTCACATCAAAAGGATCTGGAGGGTTGTCCTTGTTTTCAAATGTAATGATTTTCAGTAGGTCAGACTTTTTCCCAAACCGCAATTTCCCACCATCAGATAGGGAAGAAGGAAAGGGGTGATTCTCGTGTTGGAAGAATGCATCCATGTCACTATGCCGATGTTGCATAACAATATACAGATGAGTGAATAGAGCAACATCGTTCTTCAGTAGTTGGATTCCTCAACATTCCGTACCTGAGATTTCGGCCGAGGACATCTGAAGAGGGCAAGCGAGTTCTTCTTGATCGGTGTATGAATTGACCTTGTACAATCTGTGACAACTTCTTTGTAGTATCGGCTATATTGCTCCTTACCCAAATCCTTTATAGTTCTCACTGTATGGACCACAGATTCATCCATGACATTCCTTGTGTCTAAGGCCAGTAACTCATTCCCATTATCACAAAATGGATTTCCCATATCACGGAAGACTTCAACGAGATTAGAAACATGATCCTTGAATCTTCTCTGTGTAGATAGTCCTTCTTCGTGGTGGAAGTTGTTGTCTTCAGTTTCTGGAAGGTTTTCGTCTTCATATTCAGTAATCAATCTGGCTTGTTCTGGCCCTGCTACCATCCACTTCTTGAATGCCACTGGATTCTCAGTCAGACCCACCGCGCCTCCTGAACCTTTGACTTTCTCATTGTTTTGTTCATGCGCTTGGTCTAAAGGCATGGCTGAGAATCTCTTCTTGGTCTTGTGTACTACCCAGTGTCCATTTCGTGAAAACTCATTCATAACTGGCTGAGGGAGATTCTTCATGTCCCGGATGTGGAGTGGAAGCCAACGTGCGTAATTCTGGTGGTCAAGAGCAAAGAACCAGGGAACTACTTTCTTCAAGCTTTCTACATACAATGGAAAGTCTCCTGCACGATGTGATCGTATGAATATGAGGCCGTCTATCTCCATCTGAAGAATTGTCTCCCAGTATTGGAATGTTGGACTGACCTGAACCATCTTCTTCTTCCACTCTTCCTTTGTCTTGTCATCATAGGGACCAACAGTTTCCATAAAGGCTTCATGCTGCAGCTTTGCCAATGTCAAAGCTGTTACCTGGTGAGCATGTCTGGTTCTTGTAAGATGAGAGGCTTTAAGAAATGAGTCAACAGTTCCTGCCGAAGCAATGCCTGCTTGTGTCAAGGCATTTGTCCACCCAGATCCCTCTAGATAATCTCCATACGTTCTCCACATGGCCATCTCTGTATGTAGACCTCCAAACATGACGATGACCTTGTCTTCTCCGTGGGTGTCTGGCCACTTCCACTGAATGAATTTACCAAGGGCATATAGGGGTGCATCGAATGCAACAACTGGTATTTGCCCGGGGTTAAGGAATTCAGTAGCAGACCGAACAACATTCATTCCATGCTTGATCATCGCTGGAGTAGCGGCCTTTTCATGGAATAAGGGAAGGAGGTAGGAAAGGGTTTTCATTTGATCTTCATCTTGTTCTTGCCTTGTAGCGTGGTATGCTGACCATGATATAACATCACCCTTCCCTATCGTGTCTTTCTCCAAGATCCTGAACGCTTCTTTCATCCACTCCTTTTCCTGGAAACATGCTTCATGGTAGTGTCCCTCAATAGGGTCAGACACATTAGACAACTTCAGGACTTCTACCTTGGTTTTGTCCATTGCAACAGCTGGTACAATTGAGTAGGACATGAGTAACTCCAAGTCCTTTGAACCTAGAGAAGGTAGCACAAGATCACCTTGTTTGGTTCCACAGTTTGAGACAGTTGGGAACTGAAACAGACTAATCCCTGTACCATGAAATGATCCAACGGCAGTTGTACTAGATGGGTTGTAATCCAGATTGTCAAGTGCCCCAACAATAAATGGTCCATGACGAAACTGAGCTGGTACAACCACTCCTTTGGTCTTGAAGTTCTGGCACACTGCTGTTGCAAGTTGGCTTTCGACTTGAAGAATTCGGTCATAACTCACACTGAGACCCAATTCATATAGTTGTGTAATTAATGATTTTGACCGAATTTCAGTATGAATTTTCAGACCAAGATACAGAGGCAATGGTGGTTCTCTTTCCAAAGAATGGCGAACCTTAGATGATGATGTATGCTTGTTCCTAAAATTAAAAAGGATAAGTTGCGAGACAGTGAGAGTTGCAGGGGAGTCTTCTGGTGTTTGGTCCTTCACGTCAGCACCATTTGTGATCATAGATATAAGGGTTTTCAAGGTTGTAGGTACCGATTCCTGTTGACAACCAGATGGAAAGGCACCTGCAAACTTGAATCCAGTAAAGTTGACGATTTCCTTGCGTATGATTCTAGCAGCTTTTGCAAGAATCATAGTATCTCCTTCAAAATTCTGTCTATTTGTCTCTCTGAGCATTTCCTGAATTCCCTGCTGAAAAACTAAGATTTTGTTCTTGCCATCACTCACTTCCTGGGCATATGGGAAATACTCCAGAATCTTCTCTCTGAATCGTCCTCTGTTCATTTCCTTATTAATACCTAAGTCCCGAAGTCTTTTTTGATACAGATCAAATAGCACAGAAAACTTCATTTGAAAGATTCCTTCTTCCACGCAATTTTCTACATGATTAACGACCTCAACTATTGCCTTTGCTTTCATCAAGTTTTCTTCATAGCCTTCTTCCTTGCTCTGTTTTTGTCTCAAAAGTGAGCGGTAACGGTTCCGATAAAATGTCAAGCATTGCAGATGATACTTGGCTTCAATGGCCATGAGATCACCACCTCCTATTCTAGACATTAGTTCTGTGTCACTGAGTTCTGTAGCCATCATTCGTAAATTGACGTCAGCGCCAAATGTACTGAATTCGTGAAGATGCCCATGTGTTGTTGACAAAACACACAAGTTGCTTTGTCCATAGGATGCCGCTGAACCCGCTTCCCCGTAGATGAACTGGTTTCACCTTCATCCGCCCTTTCTCTCTTTTTTGTAGCCCTTTCAAGCTTTTCTTTACTAAATTTAACATGGCATGACTTGTGCCACACAGCTTTATTCTGAACCAGATCTTCAACAGTCACCTCTTCATTGAAAAGAGGAGAACTGGTAGTCTTCCAAGATTCTTGAATGCGTTGACATTCTCCATAAATGTTGCATATGCTTCAGTTTTTTTACCACTCACAGCATTGAGTGGACATTTAAGAGTCTCACCTTTGCTCTCTTGACAAACCATGCATTTGCTCCAATCCATGTTCACAAATCACCTGCAAAACAGAAAAGCACATATTATATAGTTATATTATTAAATATTTTACATTAAATAAACATTTAAGGGTAATTCTGATTATTTTATAGCAATCCTGGCATCGAAATATGTAGGTTTAGGGACTATTTATTTACAATTACTCCTCACAATAGTTTGTTGATTTCTAGCTGGCAGCCATCTTGGATTTCCAAAATGGCAGCCAAGATAGGGTTGTGCGTCTTGGTTCCGGGGAAAAATTGGTAGCTAAGGTCCTGAACAACATTTGAGCCAAGTTTGGTGCTTTTGTCCAGAATGTCCACTTACTTCAAAAATCAGGTAGGTCTAAGCTACTGCCACTATGGTATTCATGCGCGGCTCGCGAGCCAAATGCGCTATATATATTTGGCTCGCGAGCCGCCAATGAGTACCACTGTATATGGTATCAAAACGGCCACTGAAACCTCTCACCACCTACAAAACCATATAAAGTCTTCAAATATATAATTAGTCGACCCTAAAAATGCGTGTCCAGAATTGATTTAGAAATTAAATATAAAAAAGATAATTTATGTTTTAGTCATTTCTCAGTATCGTATTTAAAGTGGCACTGATGTCGATGAAATATTTAAGGCACTGTTCAGTGTACAAGCAATAACTAGGAAACTAGACCAACAACAGAAATTTAATATACTGTAGATGAAATTGGTTGTATCGATGTGCGTAGTCAATATAATCACGCACACTGTACTGACAAATGGACGTAAACACAACGAATCGATTTTCACTATTTATGTCACCGTGAAAATTCATTATAACACGAATCGTGAGGCCAACGAATGCATGAATATTCGATGATGAATAAAACATGAGAATAAACAAAAATTAGAGAGAGAATTTATTTTTTTAAATAGTTTTTAATTATTTTAATATATTTAATTCATATCCTTTATTTATTTGGTTGATAAAAATAAAATATGATTTAATGTAAAAGTGTGTGTATATATATATATATATATATGTATATATATATATATATATATATATATATATATATATATATATATATATATATATATATATATATATATTATTCTGTCTTTCCATGCACTTGACACACACACATACAATCAGTGGTGTAGTCCGGGGGTAAGGCAAGGTAACGACGTTACCCACTGGTTTTATTTTACTTTAAGCGTTACCCTACTGCGTTACCCCACTGAAGAAATTACGACTACACCACTGACACAATATGTATACAAGTGTGTGTGTGTGTGTGTGTGTGTTAATCGCATGAAGAAGCACAGCTTGGAATGGAGAATGTTAAAGAGGAGGAGACAAATTGGATGAAAGAACAATTGTAACAAATTCACCAACAGAACACCAAGAAACGACAGAGAACGTCGATGATGGTGAAAATGGAATACTAAGAAACACATTATAGGGAGGATATGCGCAGGGAACATCGAGAAATTTTGCAAATAAGAGATTACGACATCACATAAAGTAATGATGCGGTTGTTTAACTTTCTTCGCAAATCTACGGTCATATGACGGAAGGAGACGTATATATATATATACAGGGTGGGCCGTAAGTTTCCATACATAGGAAAAATAAACATTTTTTATGGACAACCATTTTTATTTATAATATGCTCTACATGGTTGCCATTGTTTTGAAAACACATTTCAATACGTGTTCCCCACTGCTTGATGAACACGCATTAGCACAGTTGACGTTATGCTTGTAATGGCGTTGGTGATACGTTCCTTTAGATGATTTATGTCTCGTATCTTTCCTGATACACCATGGCCTTCAAGTGCCCCCAAAGATAAAATCAAGGGGGGTGAGATCTGGGATCTGGGAGGCCACTCCACAGGACCACGCCGACCATCCAAGCATCCGGAAACTGCTGATCCAAATACCGACGCACGTGAAGACCATAATGAGGTGGAGCTTCATCTTGCTGGAAGTAAACTGGGAAGTTACCTTCCTCGTTTAGCAGGGATGGGAAAATCTCTTCTTGCAACATGTTAAGATACCTTTCGGCATTAAGATTTCCACTGACAAAAATTGGTCCAATAATTCTGTCACCCGATATCCCGGCCCACACCATCACTTTACCGGCACCTTGCATCTTCGTCGGACTCAGCCAGTTAGGGTTAGCATTACTCCAATAACGTATGTTTTGCCGATTAACTCTCCATTGACGTAAAAATTTGCTTCATCAGTAAACAAGATCTTACAAACGCATATTCTTAGGGTATCTGAAACATAAAAACAAACGTTTAAATTTCCTATGTATGGAAACTTACGGCCCACCCTGTATATATATATAATATATATATATAATATATAATATATATATATATATACAGGGTGTTCAGGAGGAAAGGTCAATACTTCGGAGGTGATAGTATCGGTCATTGTGAGAAAAAAGTTCTATGAACATGAGTCTAATTCTGAATGGTTACGGAGATAGAGCGGTTTGAATCAGATGCGCGCGCAGCTCTTCCTCCCCCTTCCCTCCCCTATAACTTTGAACCATGTAAGCTGTAATGTAAGCATGTAACATAAGCCAATCGACAGCTGACTGTTGTGAGTGACATTGTTTGGTGTTTGAAGCAGTGTTAAGACTGCCACACACCTTACACATGCCGAATATGCAGATATGGTGTATTCTACGGTTTTTGTGATGGAAGTGCAACAGCTGTTGTTGCAGAATACCGTCGACGGTTTCCAAACTGCAGAATTCGGGATTGAAGAGTGTTTACCAGGGTTTTCAACACATTGCATGAGATTGGTACACTTCCCAGCGCTCATGTTTCATCTGAACTGAAGGTCAACAAGATGTGGATGAAGTGGAAAACATTCTTCAGTTGGTAGAGCGTAATCTATACTAGCTCACGAAGAATTTCTACACGTCTCGGTGTGTACCACACACAAGAGTATGGCGAACATTACGTGAGGAGGCTTGCATCCATATCATGTACAGCGTGTACAACACCTTTAACCAGGAGACGCTGCCATGCGACTGGAATTTTGTCATTGGGTAAATGCTAATCGCCGATTGCTTCGATTAATACTGTTCACCGATGAAGCTACTTTCACCCGTGACGGTATCAACAACACTCGAACTCTCATCGGTGGTCAGACGAAAATCCAAATGCCACTATGGAAACAAATTTTCAACATCGCTTCTTGCCAATGTGTGGTGCGGTATCATCGATGATCAGCTGATTGGCCCTGTTACTTTAGAGAATCGTCTTACAGGACAAAGTTACCTAGAATTTCCGCAAAATGAATTGCCAGGACTATTGGAGGATGTTCCTTTGGCTACACACGCTGGTATGTACTTTCAGCATGACGGAGCTCCTCCACATTCTACCCGTCTGGTGGTGCAATACCTAAATCAAACTTTCCCTGGTCAGTGGATCAACCGCGGTGGTCTCATTCAATGGCCACCAAGGTTTCCAGACCTCTCTCCGTTAGATTATTGTTTGTGGGGGTGGATGAAAAGTCAAGTTTACAAAAGAAAGGTGGATACACGAGACGAATTGCTCGCGCGCATTTTGGATGCTGCTCCCCGCATAAAGGAACGTCAAGATCAACTCAGACGAACAACACGCGATCTTCGCACACGAGTTGCAAAGTGCATTGAGGTTGACGGTAGGATTTTCGAAAACGTATTGTAGGCCGCTAAACTGTAACAAATTTGTCATTTCTGTATCTGATACCATTCAAAATGCCAATGTTTAAACATTAAATGTTAGACACAGTAATTG
>JAJOZX010005204.1:77500-142500 GCA_023014485.1 Bathynomus jamesi
TTTGGCAGCATCTATTAAATGATTGTAAAACTTCCTTTTTGAGCTTGAATTGGTAGACTCCACTTACAATATTTATATTTATTTTATTTCTTTATTCTTTTGTGACCTGTTCCATAACAAGCCATTTGAAATTTATATTGAAGGTCGGCCAAAGTGCTAAAAGTGTCTTTATATATATATATAATATATATATATATATATATATTATGGTTTTTTTATTTGCCTGTTTATTTCTTTATGATTATTTAGGCTGTGACATATATATCACTAAGGCACTATTTTGTAATTAATTTTTTCTCAATTTATATTTATATTATTTTTATTTCTTTATTCTTCTGTGACCATATAAATGTTGGCTCCTCCCACAATTTTTTCTATGCTTACTATAATATATATATATATATATTATATAATAATATATATATATATATTATATAATATATATATATATGTATATATATGTGAATATGTATGTATGTATGTTTATTTGTAACCTATATATGCTTGATCTGTCTTTCACTCCAGTGTTCCTGAGGATGTCATTAGACGAAAGCGCTTGAGCACCCTTTGTGTTTCTTTTTTCCTTCGTGGTTTTATATCATATATATATAATATATAATATATATATATAAATTTAGTGATGTAGGTCGCATCCGCATAACATCCGCACATTTTCTCGCATCCGCGTCCGCATCCGCATTGGACTGCGGATGTCGTGCGGATGTGGACCTTTGAGATAAAACGTCTTAATAAGCGGAAATTATCAAATTCACTATATTAATAGAACTAGTTCATGTGCGCAAAAGTGATGCAAGCGACAAGACGAGAGGCTGTTCTTGTATGAAGTTACTCTCTTGCAACCTACTTAGATCCACGTTACAAAGCTAAGTTATTTTCACCTAGTACATTAGAACGAGTTAAATCATCACTTGGCAAGCAGTTGAAGAGCTTCAATCTCTTGAATCTGTCGCTCGCCACCCACCAAAAGAATAAAAGTTTCAGTGACAGAACCAACACCTTCAACAAGCAAATCTATCACAGAATCTGTCTCTCAGTTTCTTGAGTCAAGCAGCAATGCGAGACCTACGCGATGTCAAAAGATGTAGTAAAAATGATCGAGAGCTATCACCAAGAAAAACGCCTGGCTGCATGTGACAATCCTAGTAGTTGGTGGAAAAATACGCAGAATATCTATCCATACTTGAGTAAACTTGCAAGGAAACATTTAGCCTGTCCTCCAACAAACGTACCAAGCGAGAGATTATTTAGCAGTGCTGGATTAATATATGATGAAAAGAGAAACAGACTGGCAGCAGAAAAGGCAGAAAAATTAATGTTCCTTAAGCATAACCTTCCTATAATTAAGTTTGAACATTAAACAATGAACATCTTAGTTTACTTTATTTTAATTACTCATTTATAAATATGCCTAATAAAACTTTAAACTTAATATAATAGTTATCAAGCTAATTAAAGATCTCTTTCTATAAGGGTGGAGGTTGGGGAAAGAGGTCGGTGGGGTGCATTTGAGTTGGGTTCACGTCCCGCATCCTGGTAACACAATTATGGTTTCTAATTGTGGCTGAAACTCGACAAAATATAACGAATTTATTTGCAGACGAATTCACTAATTGATTTCTATATTAGTTAGATGCTTGATATTATTTTATATGTTCAGAGAAAAGTACAGCAATTATTGTACAATTAATCAATTATACTACATTATAGCTACAGCTCTCTCTATATAATAACTTATTATATACGTTAAACACAACAAATCTCGAATATATCCTAAAAAATAACGAAAATGTAGACATCCGCATCCGCATCCGCGGATGTTGAAATCAAACATCCTCATCCGCATCCGCGGATGTGAAAAAATGACATCCGCTACATCACTAAATTATATATATATATATATATATATATATATATATCAGCCATGATGTACAAAGAAAACGGAGGAGTGGTGACTCTGCTTTGGGGAAATGAGTCAATAGTCACTGAGCAAGAACAAGGTCTTGCACTGAGCGACTGAGCAGCTGCTCGTTGACTCAGTCAGATTTCCGCGCAGGCTGAAAATGCTGGGAGCCCAACACTGTATATATACCTACACTGTGGTTTTTATCTTATGACGAAAAAGATGACGTTGTTGGAGTTGGAATCTGTCACCTACAGAAACATAATATTAACATATTACAGTACAACGTAGATTGCCTCACAAACAAAATCATGTAGCTTAGAGAATTCGTACACAAACAAAACATTCACATAGCACTTATACAAGAAACAAAACTAAAACGCACACACAGAACACCCACCATACCTGACTTCACGGCGATCCGTCAAGATCGTACTGGGGGTCACGGGGGTGGACTCATCACTTATATACGTAAAAGCATTAGCTACACTGATGCCACCCAAAAACAAACACAATCCAAGCAGATAACACGGTAAATACAGGCAGTTAACATTAAAACACGCGCAAAACACAACACCACACTCATCAATATTTACATCCCACCAGATAGTTCACCTCAGGTGCTAGCCAATTACAATCCACAATTACACAATCTGGCCTCTCACTAATGTCATCTTAGGAGGAGACTTTAACGCTAAAGACACTAGTTGGTACCTGCACAACCAAAGCAACACCAGAGGCGCCAACATAGCCACACAACTAAACAGCCTCTTCATTCTTAACAATACAGAAGAAAACATACACACATACCACATCAAGCAGGATACTCAAACTCCTCCCAGACATAACGTTCTATTCCCCTCAGTAAATGCAAAAAAACTTAACTTTTCTACGTCAAGGTAAAAATATGAAAATAAAAACCCACTCTAATAGACAGAGTTTATTTCCACAACAGTTTCGATGCCCACTGGCGCAAAAAAGGAGAGTGCAAGAATGTTGCAGAGATAATGATAAATGTTGCAAAGGGAGTATGCAATGAATGGGGAGGGGCTATGCAACAAACTCAATGGCAAAGGGGGTAGGTTATGCACAACTCAATGTTGCCAAGGGGGAGAAGGGAGGATGATCTCCCCCCAAAGGGGTGTCCTTAACCTAAGAGAGGAAGAGAAAGGAGACGGAGGAGGTCTTTGGGGGAGTGAGATGACCTCACCCCCCCCCCCAAAGGGAAACCTAACCAAAGTCTTAACCTAAGTAGGAAGGACAGGGGCCAAGCAGGTGTTATATAGAGGATCGTGAGTTGCCAGATATCACTTATTTATATATATGGAGGGGGTTACCAGATACCACCATATATTTTAATTGTTCAGATATAAATTATTAGGGAGAGTTGCTAGATACCACCATTTAATTTTATTTACATGAGTTGCCAAATAGTGTTTTTATTCATATGAAGGGATTACCAGATACCACCATTTATTTTAATTATGTTGAGATGTATCTTATTAGGGAGAGTTAGCAGATATCACACCTTATTTTAATTAATTCATACGATTTGCCAAATAATGTTTTTATTTATTAAAAGCAAGAACGACTTTCTTCTTAAAGTTGTTCAGAAAGAGAACTAATTATTTAAACGAAACCCAATATTAACAATAAACGAAGAGGATGCCAGTGGGCATCGAAACTGTTGTGGAAATAAACTCTGTCTATTAGAGTGGGTTTTTATTATCCCCCTCAGTATCAACAGAGAGAAGGTTTGAGAGATACATCCTAATCTACACCTGGAAAATTCTAGAAGGGCTTTTAGTTGCCCCCAATACTGAACCAATTGTGCCCACCTTAACAAGAACTGGCAGAATGTGTAAAAAATATCACCTCCCACCAAACAGTCTGAGAAGGATTCAAACCCTTCAATATAATAGTATCTCTAGGCAGGGTTCTCGCCTGTTTAACTCCTTGCCTCAGTACCTTAGAGATATAAGTGCAGTCCCAGTAGATACTTTTAAAAAACACTTGGACATGTTTTTAGCCAACATACCCGACCAACCCACAGTGTCAGGGTATTCCTCTGCCAGACCAGCCCCACAAATTCAATAGGGACCAAATCGTATGGCAGGAGCAAGAGAAAAGAAGGGTGGCGACCCCGTCGTGGCCCCGCCTCAGGAGGCGCTGAGTGGACTTCGTGGAGCAGCGCACCCTTGAGGCAGAAGCGCTTTAAGGTAAATTTAAGGTAACACATACACACTGGAGAACAGAAAAACAACTGTCATCAGACCACCTGTCCATCATCATTACAACACGTTCTCACTCTGCTCCAACAGCCTTAGGCACACTTACAGAAATTACAAGAAAGCTGATTGGGAACAGTTCAAAATACAGACTGAGGAACAATTCACCACATTAAACAGCACCCATCATAAACATCAATACAACACTCAAGACATTTAATTAGATCGTCAATAATGCAAACAAATACATACCCAAGGGCAACATTAGGAAATACAACCCAAATTACACTAGAGAAATAGCCCACCTCATAGGGCAAAGTAACAACCTCAAACATAACACACAAACACCACACACAGAAGCCATAAAACAGCAGATACAACAGCTCAACACAGAAATAACAACAAACTTAAAGAAAAACAAACGGAAACATTTAGGGAATTCATAACAACACTAAACCTCCACATATACATCCAGGCTATACAAAACTATAAACAGCATTACCCACTCCAGCAGCGGCATTCACACCTCACACGCGGCTATCTGTCGCAGCCAAAATAATATCGCAACATATACACAACAAGCTAACATTCTAGTTAATCACTACGTAAAGATAAGTCACTTAAACATAGGCTGACCATATTTCCTTGAGACAAAAACGGGACATTGGATGGCAAAAAAGGGACGGGGTTATGTAAATTCTGTATTCATGAAAAGTAAGTACATAAACCGGGAGAAAATTGACATTTTTATTAAAACGACGGGACGGCCAGGAAATATAAAACAAACGGTACTGTCCCGTTCAAAACGGTACGTATGGTCAGCCTACGTTAAACAGGAGACAACAACCAGAAACACGCAGACAGACAAACAGCCAGACACAAGGAAACCTACAGATTCGACACGACCATTACACCCTTCAATACAGACTAGACCACCAAGATCATCAAAAACATTAAGAATTCAAAGGCTACTGGACCAGACAACATATCTAACATACACCTTAAACACTTGGGCCCACAGGGAATACTAGCTCTCACAAACACCAGCACGTATTCATACCAACACTGTATTATTCCTGACATATGGAAACAAGGTAAAATTATTACACTACTCAAACCAAACAAAAATCCAACAGAACCAGCTTCCTATAGACCCATTACTTTACTATGCACACCTTTCAAAGTAACAAAGACTAATCTTACAAATTACCAACCTACACATACCACTATTACCTACTCAACATGGATTCAGACCTCACCACTCAACCACGACATTACTCGCTAACCTCACGCAGCACATCATGGATGGCATCAACTCTAGACGACCAGCTCAACGTACACTATTAGCAACAATAGACATTAGTAAAGCATTTGATGCTATCCCACGCTTCCCTCTCATAAACAAAATACTCAACACAAACGTGCACAATAACACCAAAAGGTGGCTGAGCAACTATCTTTCAGGAAGATACTCACATGTCACATTTAATGGCAAGTCATCCAGAGTTGGCCAGTTGAGTATATAAAAGAATGAGAATACCGATTAACCCTTGAATTAGAGAGCTGGACAGAAAAAGGATAATAATGTGTCGAAGTCTGGTACTGCATGCTCTTTAAATCTGGCAGTCAGTTTAACAAATTGTACAAAGTGAGATTTAAGTTACTTTCAGTCAGTGGAGTCACCTCCGGACACGCACTCAGCAAGCAGAGTCCGGATTCAAGTACTTTAGTCATTCTTTAGCAAAAGGAAAAAATTGATAAAAAATGCAATTGAATCTTTTTCACTTTCGAGCGTCCAGTTGATGCACTGCAAGACTGCAGCGGCAGGTTATCACTTGCATTATTGACCTGATAGCATCCTTCTCGAGACTTACCAGGAGTCCCGAGAACTTGCTATTCGTCTTCTATATGAGTGACTTAATTTGTCGGCAGCTACCTAAATTGATCCACCTTGTATTTTGTTTTTTTGACTATCCATTCTCTCACCCCTGTGTGACAGGCTTGGTAAGAGATGAGGATTATTGGCTCAGATACTGAGGTTTTGAAAGTTGTCCGAGCTTTTGCAACTCTGTCAGCTCGTTCATTACTGGAAACCACACAGGGGCGGATTTATGGGGGGCGAAGGAGATCGGAAACATAAAAAAAGAGACAATACAAAATTAGAGTGAAGCATCCTATAAAAATAATCGCTGTTGCAAAGGAGTGCATATAGTGGCACAATCATAGGCGTATGGGATGGCACTTTACTCGGGGGGGGGGGGGGGATTTGCCCTGATTTCCGCATAAGCACTATGTGTAGCATAAAATGACACAAAGGTTAGAGTATGAGTAACATATATTAAAGCCTTTTTGATATAAAAAAACATTACAATTTACAAAAATGAGAAAATTTTGCTACAACATTAAATTTGCCTTGAAAATGCTCAATTCTCTAGTCCTGGGGGTGCTGCCGCCCCCCAGACCCCCGCCTCATACGCCTATGGGCACAATAATATTAAAAAAATGAGCCATTTAATATATACATTTCTTTAACTGCCCCTAATTATGATGTTTAATAAAATAGTAATGTAAATGTTGTTGCACTAATTTTATGCCTCAATGGAGCTTACTGTCATCTTAAACTTTAAAGAATTGGCTTTTTTTTTTATCAAAATCAGATACCTTCCTGCATTCTTTATAGAATTCTGTCACACCAGTTGCTTGCCAATGTAATATAATCTCAGGTTCTGGAGGGTGACCGACCTCCTCCCCCCCCCCCAAAAAAAATTGTGCTCTGGATCCGCCTCTGAAACCACATGAGTGTTACTCTATTTTCCCTTTCGGACACTTCAACCCAGAGGCGTACCAATGCTTTTTGCCGCTCGGGGCGAAAATGCCAACACCGCCCCCCCCCTCTCTCTGCAACAATTTTCAATTTTAAAAACAATTCCTTTACAAAAATACACTTCTAAACAAAACTTTTATTGGAAGAAAAACTTAAATAAAGCAACTTCAATTTTAACAATACTACATAATGTACCGTACATAATACACTACATAATTTTAACAATGACTATATAATGTATAATGCCTAGTTAAATTTTCGGACTTTCATAACAGAAAATTCATGAATGATTTTTTCTATGTCCATTGTCTCTGCAACTTCGCGTTCAATTGAAATAATCGCCAAATTGCTCAGTCTAGATTGACTTATTGTTGACCTGAGGTAAGTTTTCACAAGTTTCAGTTTCGAGAAACTTCGTTCGCAACTTGCCACGGACATGCATGTAGTTAGACAGATCCGGAGGGCAATTGTTATATGAGGCAAAGATTCCACTAGATCCCATTTAACGATCCACTGAAGTAGTTTTAACATATCCCAGTTCTTTGGATCATCGTCGACGCTTATGCTTTCGAAACTTAGCAAATGTCTGCGCAAACGCTTTATTTCTTTCAGTAGACTTCCTGGATTAATGTCATTGTAGATGGAAGAAAAATTATTGACCTTGGTATTAATTTCTTCATCTTTGGACTGATTCAAAAGGTGCGAAGGAGATAGAAATTCAAAGCGATCATTCATGTTTTTAAGACAAACTGTGCGTTTTTCAATTTCTGCTAATAAACGATCCATGATTTCAAAAAGTTCTCTGCGTACATCCTCTTGCACGGTCAATCCAGCATCACGAGCTTGCTCTCCAGGCATTCTTCTCCGTCTCCTGACTCTGCGGTCTATACTGATATCCATTTCATTACAGAACTCTTCGGCGGCATCTGCAGCGTTTGATACTACTGCCTCTCGTTCATTAATTAAAAACACGGATAGAGAGTTCATTTTTAATGCACACTGGTCCAAAGCAAGTCCCTTTCTTTGAAAATATAGCTGAGCATCATTGATTTCTTTCAGCACTGGATCCCAGAAAAATAAGTACACAGTGAATATGTATGACATGATGGAGGTCAACAGAGCTTCAGCATCGCCCTTTGTGTCCAGATTTTCGGAGACCCCTTCACTCAGTTCTTCCAAGGCACTAACAACGTGAGTCAAGTTCTTCTTAAGACTAGAAACAGCATCATACTTAGCACTCCACCGTGTATCAGAGACTCGCTTGACAGTGATTTTGGAATGTTTTGTTAAGACATCCCAACGATGAGTAGAGGAAGAAAAGTAGACGAAAATTCGTTCAATTGTTCCAAAGAAAGTTACAGCATTAGGACTCAGTCCCGCGGCATGAACTCCAGCAAAGTTCAGCGAGTGGTTATTGCAAGGAATGAAAACAGCGTGTTTGCTAACATCAAGAATTCTGCGTTGAACTCCAAGATGAATACCTGCCATCGTAGCAGCATTGTCATACCCTTGACCATAACAATTCTGGATATCCAGCCCATCCTCACGGAGCTTAGTGACAATGAGATCAGTAACTGCCTCAGTAGTCTTCCCCTCTAATTTAATAAAATCAACAAAGGATTCCTTCACCTGTACATTACCATCTTTAATCGACACATAGCGAATTACCTGAGACATCTGATCAATATGCAATATATCTGGTGTACTATCGAAAATTATTGCAAAGTACTTTGCACTAGACATTATCAATTATACATTTTCGAACATTACAGCCGATTAGTGTGATGAACTCATTTTGAATGTTAGGTGACAAATACGTAGTGGATATCTTGTCAGTCATTCGTATTTTTGTAAGATGTTCCCTAATTACTGGGTCATATTTGCCCATTAGTTTTATTAACTCCAAAAAGTTTCCAGAATTGCCAGCTAGCCCAGCTTCTTCATTTAAGTTCTCTCGGTGCCCTCGGAATGCAAGATCTTGTTTTGCCAAGAACATGATGCAGTCATAAATTCATCTCAGTATTTCTTTCCATTTAGCAGTAGCATGTTTTATTTGCAACTGATGTGCATTATCTATTCTAGCATTCAACTGAAGGCGCATAGACAACTCTTTCCATTGTTCAAAGCATCGGGTATGATATGGACTGTTTTCATGTTCAGGTACTCTTGGATTCAGTTTCCTCCAGGCAAAAAATCCTTCTTTTCCAAATGCACTGGATATGTTGTTGAAGAGACGACAGCAAAAGCAATGCAAGCTACATTTTGAAGGTGAGAAGATTAGCCATGACCTTTCAATTTTTTCTCCATTTTCCAGTTTTGAAATACCAAACTTTTGACATTGACCTATTGTTTGAATCAGCTGGAAAGGGTCCATTCATGTTTTTCAAATGTGATGGTCCACGTTTAATGAGTTCGATTCTCAAATTGTCCGTCATTGGAACGGGCCAGTTGCCAGAATCGTTAAACAGACTCTGTGGGTGATGGGTGGGTGGGTGACTTTGTGATGTAGATGAGGGTTGATCCTGATTATTTGGGGGTTCACTTGAAGTTGCCGCTTGAACATCTATCTCTAAAGATATATCACATTGCGGTTGATCTCCTTGCTTCCCAGAAGGCACTGAAGGTGTGTCTGAGAATCCCATTAACTGATGAAATCGCTTAGCAGCACGCTTGCCTTCCTCCTCTTTTTTTTTGCGAAGATTCTTGTATGCAGCACCACTCAGTCTCTGTCGTTTGCTCATGTTTGCTAATTCAGTAGGGTATCTGCAAAATAAAACAACCATTAATTATAACATCAAAGCTCAAAGAATGCAAAGCCTAACCTAATAATATAGGGAAAGTCTGAAAAATAGGGCTGCAACCTTTCCGATGTGAAAATTTAACGCAACTATTTGTGGAAATAGTGGCATTGAGGTGGCATATATAGCATTTAATGATGATTTTTCATCAAAACCATGGATATTTTGTACACAAATAACGCGCGACAATGATGAGATATAATTTTTTGGAGGGTTGCATTTTAAAACATAAAAACCCAAAATTTTGCATACTGCGCCCGCCTGACTAATTTGCCGCCCCTCGGGAAGTGCCGCTCGGGGCGGTCGCCCCTCCCTTGATACGGCCAAGCTCTGAAGGGCCAGTTCAACCTACAGCCCAAGTTAAGCTAGACTAAAAACTTACGGCCTTGGGGGTCCTATTAGGTCCTACCTCAGGGTTGCTGACTCGATGTGGGCCTACCTTAGGCCTCAGTTGCATAAAATTAAGATAAAAAACAAAAGAGGCACTATTTATGGTCTTCTTTCTAAACCTTGCAACAACAACACAACCTGCACCATTGCACGATGCAACATTCTTGTATCTAAACAACCAAACTGAATTGCAAGAGAGCTCTCTATAAGACCACGCTCTATAAGTGCCGCATTCAACAAACGAGTAGGAAGGACGCGCAGTGCTCCCAAAAAATGATGCCACAAGAGTGCCCAAACAATGATGCCACAAGAGTCCAAAAATGCTAGCTCTAAATTAAGTTAATTTTTCACTAACCTTACAATTATGAGATGGATATATATACACCTTAACTTAATATACATAAGCAATGCTGCATCAATCAGCTTAGTCATCATATCGCCTTGGGACAACAATGGCTCTTCCTCTTCTAGATTTTCTAAAAAGACCCCCCAGAATTCAAAATTAACGAAGTTATTGATTTTTTAAGTTTTAACCATTTTTTTTTTGTTTCGCGACCTGCCAGTAGGCATAAGACATCTTCGCTCTCAGACAATTTTCTGGAAATGTGTGGACGACCAATCACATGCACCTTTTTTTAACCAATAGTAGGCTATTAATCACTCAAAACAACCAATTACAGACACGCCTTAATGAACCAATGACAGCTAATTAGGAATTTTAAAGAACCAATCAAGTTGTTTTCCCAACCGTGACGTCACGGAAACTCCTCAGCCTTTGACACGCTGAGTTCGTTCTTTCTGTTTGAATTTTTGCCGCGTAAACATGTGCAGTGAGATTTGAGAAAGTTGTGACCTAGACTACGTTGAAGTGTTGCAAATGGATAAATGGTAATCGGGTACTTACGTATTATCGGGACTACTAAACTCATTTGTATTTTTGCTCTCGTCATTTTCGTTTAAACTAATATCACAACTTAACCTAACCAATCATCAAGGGCGTACAGTTGACCTAACTGGGCATTCAATTAACCTGAATGCCCGGTTAGGTCAACTGTACGCCCTTGATGATTGGTTTGGTTGTTGTGATATTTTCGTTAGTTTAAACGAAATGACGAGCAAAAACACAATTAACAATTTGGTAGTCCCGATAGTAATAAGTACATAAGTACCCCTTATTCTCTTCTCTTAACCCCCTACTCTTTCCTTTCTCTCGGGCTAACCTTAGAGTGGATCTTAGGGTCTTTGTTAGCCTTAGCTTCTGTAGATCTTCAGTTATTAGGTTAGGTAGGTTCGGTTACGTAGGTTAACATTAACATACATTTTACGGGTGCGAAATTTAGTTTTATGGTGTGTTTTCATGCGCTTTATTGAGAAATGCTACTCATTTGCCCCGTGTTTACTTGAAAATAAAACGGGGGGGGGGGAAACCGATTTTTTTTTTTCGTACTTTCAATTAAATGCGGGCAAATGAGTGGCATTTCTGAGGAACACATGAGACACACCCTAATAACTAACTTTCGTACCAAAAGTCGAGGTGGGGCTATTTGCTGCATATTAACCCCAGATTATTTACAATGAGTGTATTTGTCGTTAGGTCTTTACTGAAATTGTTTTTAGTTTTTGCAAATAAAGTGAGGTGCCCCTCGCATTTTTACAGATTGCATTTATATGCTCTTCAGAAGACTTGTTTATCAAAGATTTTGGTTGGGTTGTATTTCGTTTTACACTCTTCGTCCGCCTGAGGGCACTAACAAAAACTTTGGTACTGAGACGGGCAGTAATCCACCAACTGGGATAAATGAGTTAGAACATAAGAAATTTTTATAGTGGGCACACTAGGGGACCACTTCGGGTAAATTTATAGTATTACACCCGTCTCCCTTTGGAGGTAAAATTTATGTTTTTCTTATGGTTTTTGATGTGTTTTGAACGAATCTGACCTTCAAAACCGTCGGAAATGACTCGTTTTTTAAATAACCCCCCCCCCCCAGCCGGCAATCTGAGGGGACCCTGGTGGGAAGATTCATTCAAAATACATAAAAAACCATAGGAAAAACAAACTTCACCTTCAAAATTGACCTAACCTTCTGTAATGAGTCTCTACTAATTATTGTTTTCTGTGTAACAAGTCTTTACTAATTATTGTTTTCTGTGTTTCAGATCTATGCTATGTTTATGTTGAATAAAGCCTCAAATTGGCCTTTACTTTATCTCTAGCCCGCTAACAAACGCGGCACCACAATTTATTCAACATTTCAATCAGCCATTCAGTCGGCCTTTCAGATACAGCAAGCAAATATTCATCCAGTAATCTTACTACATCATGGAGAAGGTGATTCGCCCGGATAAATTTATTACTTCTCCGAATTCTCCCCAAGCTGGGAAACTATGGAAATTATGGTCGCGCGGATTCAAATATTTCTTGAGTACTATCGCCGAACACAACCCCAATAAATTGGAGGTTCTATTCATACATATCGGCCCCGATGTCGCTGATATCATTCAAGACTGCTCTACTTATGAGATGCCATGGCAGCCTTAGAGGCCACCTACGTCAAGAAGCCAAACGAGGTATGCGCTCGCCACCTGTTGTCCACCCGTCACCAAAAGCCCGAGGAAACCCTCGATGAGTACTTGCAAATTCTTCAACAACTAGCCAATGACTGCAACTTCAAATCGGTTTCCGCCGACGAAAACAGGAGTTCATCTGTGAGAGACGCTTTCATCCGAGGAATTAGAGATAGCGCCATCCGTACCCGCTTACTCGAAAATGACACACTCTCACTGGAAAAGGCTATCGTCCAGGCTCGAACATTAGATCAGGCCCAGAAAAACTCAGAATCGTACCTCACTCATTACGGTGCTGTTGCAGCCACTGGCTCTCGCCACGAACCGTCGCCGACTACTGACTCTGCCCGGCCTGCCTGCGTCCAAGGAGACGATCTCCCAAACTCTTCAGCCGCTACGAATTTCGACAACAAAGCCGCTCTGTGCTTCTTCTGCGGGTCTCGACGCCACCCACGAAGCAGGTGTCCGGCAAAGGATTCTATCTGTGCGAAATGTGAAAAGACCGGCCACTGGGCCAAAGTCTGCCGCTCAAGTACTTCCTCGGCACGTCAAAAACAGGATAAAACCACAGCGTCTCATTCAGCCGCAGCATTAGCGACCATTAGTACCACTCTATCGTGTAGCTCCTCCATGCCTACCAACTCAACAGTCGATATCCTCGTCAACGGCCGTTCGTGTCTCGCCTTGTTGGATACTGGCAGCTCGGACAACTTCATTCGTGAGGATCTAGCCAAACACTTAGAGCTGCCCATTCTTCCGCACTCGGGCGTCGTATCAATGGCTTCGCCTAATCTATCCGCAGCCATCTCAGGTCGATGTACAGTGAAGGTTACGATGGGAGACCGCGACTACGAAAAGCTCGAACTATCCGTCTTGTCGGATCTGTGCGCTGACATAATACTCGGTACCCCATTCTTAATCAGACACAAGGAATTGAACATCAATTTCGGAGGTCCGGAGCCAGCACTCCATATATGCGGCCTTACTCGATCAAGAATTTCAGCCCCACCACTATTCGGCAACTTAACTGCCGATTGTCGTCCCATCGCCACGAAGTCCAGACGATTTTGCTCTGAGGACAAAATTTTCATTGGGAAAGAAATCGAAAAGCTACTCAGGGATGAGATAATTGAACCCAGTAACTCACCCTGGCGTGCTCAAGTAGTCATCACATCTACCGAAACAAAAAAAAAACGCATGGTAATCGATTTCTCTCAAACCGTCAACCGATTTACCATGCTAGATGCATATCCTCTTCCGCGAATCGATGATATAGCCAACAAAGTCTCACAACACAAATACTACAGCGTAATTGATCTGTCAAGCGCATACTACCAGGTAGAAATCGATCCGTCTGAACGACCTTTCACAGCATTCGAGGCTGACGGAAATCTATACCAATTCAGAAGGATCCCTATGGGAGTAACTAACGGAGCCGCGGCCTTCCAGCGCGTCATGAACGAATTCATATCCTCGAACAACTTATCATCAACATACGCCTACCTCGACGATCTCACCATCTGCGGAACCACTTGGGAAGAGCACGATGAGAACCTTCGACATTTCTGGGAAGCCGCTAAACGAGTAAATCTGAGTCTAAACAAGGAAAAATGCAAGCTTTCGATGACATCAGTGCACCTGCTCGGATATTCTATCTCTCATGGCGTATTGCGGCCCGATCCCGAACGCCTCCGGCCACTACAAGAACTTCAAACTCCTCGCAACAAGTCGTCTCTACAACGCGTAATCGGACTATTCGCATACTATGCTAAATGGATTCAGAACTATTCCCTCAAGATCAAACCTCTGCTCAACGTTTCATCATTCCCATTAACTCGCGAGGAAGTATCAACGATCCAAACACTCAAAGATGATATCTCGAAAGCTGTCGTCGGTTCAATCGATGAAGAACTGCCGTTCACTGTGGAGACGGACGCTTCCTCTTCAGCAATCGGAGCCACCCTCACCCAGAACGGCCGCCCGGTGGCGTTCTTTTCTCGCGCTCTGAATAACACAGAACGTCGCCATCACATCGTTGAAAAGGAGGCATACGCTGTAATCGAATCCATTCGCAAGTGGAAGCACTTCTTAGCTTATCGACACTTTACTGTCGTCACCGACCAGCGGAGCGTATCTTTCATGTTCGATGGAAAAGCTACTGGTCGTATTAAGAACGATAAGATTCTCCGTTGGCGTGTAGAACTAGCCGGCTACTCATTCACAATAAAATACAGACCGGGCCCCGAGAACCGAGCCGCAGACGCATTGTCGCGATCCTTTTGCGCTGCTACTCCAAGAATATCCCTCGCCCAGCTGCATGTTAATCTGATACACCCAGGAGTCCGCCGAATGACTCATTTTGTGAGAGCTAGGAACCTACCATTCTCAGTGGATGACATCAAACGAGTTACGTCGGAATGCCAAACATGCGCTAAATGTAAGCCACAGTACTATAAACCAGAAGTTAGTCACTTAATACGGGCCATGTCCCCGTTTGACCGACTTAACATCGACTTTAAAGGCCCGCTTCCGAGCGCAACTTCGCGACCTTACATCCTAACAGTAATCGACGAGTATTCACGCTTTCCTTTTGCCTTCCCGTGCCGTGATACGAACACGTCAACCGTTATCGCCCGTCTCACCGAGTTATTTTCTACCTTCGGAACTCCCTCTTACATCCACACAGATCGAGGGACATCGTTTATGTCTTCGGAACTAAAACTGTTCCTAACTAAACATGGTATCGCGACTAGTCGCACAACGCCGTATCACCCCCAAGGAAACGGGCAATGCGAACGTTACAATGGAATCATCATGAACACCATCAAACTAGCCATAGAAGATCGCGGGTTGCCGATGTCGCAATGGGAGTCCGTCCTACCAGACGCGCTGCACTCGATTAGATCGCTGCTGTGTACGGCCACGAACGAAACTCCTCACGAGCGTCTATTCACGCACCCGCGGCGTACTTCTACCGGTTCTGCACTACCGACGTGGCTGTCTTCTCCGGGAACTGTACTCCTTCGCCAATTCATTCGCCGATCCAAGAACGACCCCCTCGTCGAGGAAGTTGAGTTAATTGAAGCAAACCCCAACTACGCGTTTATACGGCATCCGAATGGGAGAGAAGACACCGTATCCATCAGGGACCTGGCACCGGCGGGACGTAGCAATACGGATGACACGAATCACTATGAACCCAGTCCGTCAATCAATTCCACCCCGCTAACGGACGACTCAGAACCCGCTGAGATCCGCAGACACACGGTCCCAACAGCTCCCGTCGAAGCGACTCCAGTCGAAGTCGAGAGAGGCCCACCTGTGTCAGTAACCTCCGAGACGAGTCCCCCTCTGAGAAGAAGCACTCGAATCAGATACCCAGCTCAACGCCTAAACTTGTAGACTCTTCTTTCTTCCAAAATATCTTGAACTTGTCGTTTTGTTTCTTACCGTGCAATGTATCACGTATTATAAAAGAAGAGAGGAATGTAATGAGTCTTTACTAATTACTGTGTAACAAGTCTTTACTAATTATTGTTTTCTGTGTAACAAGTCTTTACTAATTAGTCTGTGTAAAGTCTTTACTAATTATTGTTTTCTGTGTAACAAGTCTTTACTAATTATTGTTTTCTGTGTTTCAGATCTATGCTATGTTTATGTTGAATAAAGCCTCAAATTGGCCTTTACTTTATCTCTAGCCCGCTAACAAACGCGGCACCACACCTTCCTAACCTAACCTATCTACAACAACAGTTTCTGGTCTTGACGATATGCACACTCCGTTTTACAATGCGGAGACTTCACTACTGTCGGTAGAACACCGTGAGCACGCAGAAACTCAACACTTTTTTCTAAATTTTCGTAGAAAGCGACAATACAGCTGTAATAATCGAACGAGCACGTGTCACACGAAGCCATTCCGGTAGCAAAGTAATTCGAAATGGATGGAGCGTACTGATTGGGCAGACATGGAACGGTCAGCCGCGCACGCACACCAAACGAACGTACGAACACACAATAGATACACACCAAAAAAAAATTTATACTGTATTTCGAAAACGAAGCATTTGCGATGGAAACGCTATAGAAGAAAAGTGTCTTAGAATTAAAAAATCTACTTAATGAATATATAATAATTGCTGGACGTTAGACGGGTGTAATACTATAATAATACCCGACTTCGGTCCATCGAGGTGGCTCCACTATGTAAAAACTGCCTGTACATTTGCAACAACCAATTTTTACAAAACTAATTCATTATCAATTTAAAACTAATTAATTATCAATTTAAGACTAAAGATAGAATCTCTGGATCCAGAGGATTAAAGTCATAATAGGCCGGCACGTCTTTTTCTGAACAGGACGTCCTATCCGCGGATAATGTTATAATGTTTCAGACCAACAAAGACCCTAGGATAGGACGCAAAAAGTATATTTGCTGTGGTTATATGGCTAAATTATTGGCAGAAATAGATTCAGCATACACGATTTAACTTAAATTCATATTTTAGTAAAGGATATCTATTGCAGATAAATTAGAATTTGTCCTGTTTGTATGTATGTGGGCCAGAGTAACCATTATTACATTATCATTTGTATAATTTAGGTCTCGGGGGTACGGAGGCGGAGCCCCGTAAAGATCACGCATCACAAATTGATAGCCTTACCGATGCGTGGTAAATAATTATACGCCTCATTGCATCCATCAGTAAAATTGTAGGTCCCCTCCGCCACCACGGAGGAAATAGACAATTACGAACACAGCTAGGTAGACCAGCCATGAGTGGATCCTAGGGTCTTTGTTGGTCTGAAACAGTATAACATTATATTTCAACATTCGAATCATTCCCTTGCTTGAGAAAAACTTGCATACTCGCATGAAGTTATCACACAATGAATCTAGATACACCACTCACACGATGGACAAACAACAACTGTGAATCGCTTAACCAAGTCTTCAAACAAGCCATTGTTTTGTCCATGTTATACTAGGCAAAGGAAAAAATTAAGATTCTCTCTTGCAATATGGTGTCAGGGACTTGACTTTATCAGTCCTATTAGGTGGGGATAGTTTTTCTCCCCCATTGATACACTTCACTTAGACAGGGCTGCCAATGAGATTTTGAGGAAATCCCCAAATCAGACTTCAAAAAACCCCAGAATCAAAAGAAAAAACCCAGATTACAAAATGTTATAAAAATTGAAAAAAAAAACAATTATGAATAGTAAAATGATTTATTTACTTACCCTTATTAATTGGAATAATTACAAGTCGTCCTCTTCATTAATTTCTCCTGAAAGAGTACGCAATTCATTATTCTCTTTCTGTGATTTCATTCTGTTTAGATATCTTTTACTGACTGCACCCTCTTCCAAATCTCTGATTAATTCTTTGTCCGGTTCCCACGTTGTGCATGCCATATTATTTCTAGTAATAGATTGTTTGGCTAGTAACCTATCTCTTACAGTCTCAGATTTCAATGAATTTGTGTTTCTGGTTTTGATACAATTCATTTGGGAAAATACCCGTTCAACACATGCAGACGAATGCGGCAAAATGGTTAGATTTGTCATGAAATCAGACAACATTGAATATTTTGATTTATCAAGACCATCCATGATAATTTTTATCTTGCTGAAGCCAGTCTTTGAGTTCTGGGTCTTTCAGCAATTCTTTTTTAAATGATTGTACATACCACTTCCTTTTTAGCTGGTGATTGCATTTCAATGCTTTCATCACTCATTTTGAGGTGAAAAATCACACAGAAAATATGTCACAAATCACTACCAACACGTGTTTCTCTTATATGTGAGCCGTTTATTATAACACTGACTTGGTAACATAAGTATTACTAAAATACTATCATTCAATGCATACCACACTGCACCGCGCAACAGTTGTGACTGAACTGAAAGCGACCGCAGCCGCTGCAGCGCATGCGCGGTAGCGAGTTTGCGACGCATTATAGATATATCGTACATGTTTCAAACATGTTTGAAACGTAAGCTTTTAATAACTTTTTTAGGCAATAATTTAAATTCTAAAAGATATATTATTAATATGGAAATATGCCGTTTTAAATATTTAAATGAGCTCTTTTAAGTTGTTTACACATTTAAAGATGTAAAAACCCAGATTTTGAACCATTTTCAAAATAAAACCCCAGAAACCCAGATAGAGGGTGAAAACCCCAGATCTTGGGGGAAAAACCCAGCATTGGCAGCCCTGCGAAGTTCACTATGGACCAAGTATTCAAGTTTGTAGTGGCATCTGGGCGGTTGAAAGAGTTTTAAATCTTGCATTGTATACCGATTTTCATTCCCACAGGTTTATTAATCAGTTACCTCCTAGTTACTCCATCTGGCTGTTACTGTTGACTTAGTACTTGGTTCCATTTTTCAGTTCATGTTTCATAGAACTAACAGGCCTCATGTTCATCCCTTTCTGAGTGTTCTGGAATTGGCCCCAGAACTGAAGAGGGTAATGGTGTGCAGCTGCCAAATGACATCAACATACGAACAGGACGAATTCTAATTTATTTGCAATAGATATCCTTTACTAAAATAGGAATGTAAGTTAAATCGTGTATGCTGAATCTATTTCTGCCAATAATTTAGCCATATAACCACAGCAAATATACTTTTTGCATCCTATCCGTTAACTCGCGGATAGGATGTCCTGTTCAGAAAAGAGACGCACCCACAATAGGCTACTATCCACAAATATGTTACACTATATATTTATAACACATGCAAATATATCAGATCCAAACAGGCGCGGATCCAAGGGGGGGGGGTCGAGGGGGTCCGGACCCCCCCCTGCTCACGGTGACCAACGATTTTTCGATTATGAGGTTTCAGACAAAGTGGTTCGAATGTTCATATAGAAACATCCGCGGCGTTTGTTTGCTCCTATATATGAAAAATAAGACCTGAAGACTTAAAATGGCTTAAGGTACATGTATCCCAGTTGCCACAAAATTAATTTCCTTAAAAAGAATAAAGAAAAAAACGTTTATGTCCGATCCTGAGACATTTCAGACCTGGCCTGGGTGTGTGAACAAGTAGGATTTTGATAACGGGAATATACTTCAAATCCATCTAAAGCTATCTTCAAATATGAAAATTTCCTACCAAGGGGGGGACACACACCCCCTGGCACTCACTTCGCTCGCGCATCCTCGGCCTTCGGCCAAGGACATATCAGTAACAAGCCCCACCAAGACTGGACCCCCCTCTGTTTAAATTCCTGGATCCGCCCCTGCCAAAGAATCCAGTCAATTTCATTATGGTATCCATCAATACCAGTACCTTGCCAACCAAAAATAAGTCATAGTCCATATCAACTGCGGACCAAGTCACAAACATTTGTATAATTTAGGTCTCCGAGGTATGGGGGCAGAGCCCCTGTAAAGATCACACATCACAAATTGATCGGTATGGGTTTTAATTTTTTATTTTTGAATTTCCGACGCTAAAATGCTGATCAATATCGATCAATTTGTCATGCATGATCTTTATGGGGGCTCCACCCCTGTGCCCCTGAGACCTAAATTATACAAGTGATAATGTAATAACATATTCATGTTAGGTTAGGTTAGGTTAATTAATACCAAAATACATTTTCCTAGTAATATTTGATGTGTTTTGCTTAGATTTTGACCTCCATTTCCCTTGAAAATGAACCAAACTTCAAAGTACTATAACTTTGTTGGATCTCATTTCCGAGGGAAATGGAGGTCAGATTTGAACAAATCACATCAAATACTACTAGAAAAATGTATTTTGGTATATAAAATGACTGAATGTGTCTATATACATAATTACCTAAACTAGTACCATTCATGCAATAAAAATGGGCTTAAACACCATCACCAGATGTCCCTTGCAGACATCAAACTATCCAACCTTCTTTTGAAAGAATCAAGTGTATCTGAAGTCACCATGTCTTTTGTCAGACTGTTCCAAAACTTAATTACTCTGTTTGTAAAGCTATGTTTTCTTAAATTTGTTCTACATCTTGGCTTAAATAATTTCATACTATGACCTCTAGTCTGGTTATTGTGATCTTTAATGAAAAGAGAATCAAAATCTATCTTATCCAACCCTTTTATCATTTTATATACCTCTATCATATCATCCCTTAACCACCACCTTTTTAATGAGAACATGTTTAGATACGCCAGTCTTTCCTTATATGTCAATTGTCTTAGAGATGGGATCATTCTTGTTGCTCATTTCTGTACTTTTTCCAGTTTTTCAATATCTTATATCAAATAGGGACTATTAAATTGAATACAGTATTCGAGGAGGGGTCTCACATATGAAATGTATAGTTGCTTTATAATATTGGGTGATTTGTATTCAATGTATCTCTGCATGAGATTGAGTCTAGCATTTGTTTTATTTCTGATTTCCATACAGTGATTTGAGGGTTTAAGTTCATTAGTCACAGTGACACCAAAGTCTTTCTCTTTATCATCATTTTTAATCCAAATTCCATTCATATTGTATTCAAATTCTGGATTTTTTGACCCAATATGCATAACCTTGCACTCAGTGGTGGTCCTAGCTTACATGATGCTCTGGGCGAACCTCACCTTCAGCGCCCCCCCCCCCCCTGTTCGCCAACACACACACATTCGAATCCCCCCAAAATAAAGGACAGACATAACTCTTTCACAAAATAACTTTTTATTGGACTAATTGTTGGAACTTCAGAACCAAAACAAAGACTCAAATTTCTGAATTTTACAAATCCTTCATCACGTAAATAGAATAACTCACTTAAGAGAATGTAATTATGATACTATGAACAGGAAAAATACAAAGTAAATTGCACAACTGCCATAAATAAACTAGAGAATCAAATTTCTAAATTGTACAAATGCTCTATCACATAAATAGAATAAGACACTTAAGAGAGGGTAATTATTATGCTACACTTTGAACAAGAAACAAAATAAATTGCACCACAGCACAACTGCCATCTAAAGCCTGACTCTTCTTACCTTCCTTGATGCAAAGTCATTGATCTTTTATTATTTATTTTATTTTATTTTTTATTTTTATTTATTTCTTTATTTATTTATTCTTATTTTTATTTTTATTTTTTTTGCAGGCGCTCATGCCGCCCCTCCACAAATGCCGCCCTGTGCGGCTGCCCATATTGCCCATATGAGGAACCGCCACTGCTTGCACTTATCAACATTAAATCTCATCTCCCACTTATCTGCCCAGGCTGTTACTCTGTCTAAGTCTTTTTGTATTGTCATTGCTCCTGCTACTGACTTAACATTATGGCCTAATTTTGTATCATCAGCAAATTTTGAGGTTTTACATGATAGGCCCTTCTCTAGATCATTTATATAGACAACAAAAAGCAGAGGTCCCAGCACAGACCCCTGTGGGACTCCGCTCAATACGGGTCTCCAAGTAGACTTATTTCCATTTAGATGAACTCTGTTTTCTGTTTCTCAGCCATTCTTCTATCCAGTCAGCTATATGACCTCTTATACCATGGGCTCTAACTTTTACCAACAATCTTACATGAGGAACTATCAAATGCCTTTGCAAAATCTAAGTATACTATATCTACTGGCTCTTTATTGTCCAAATGCAATAGGACTCCATCATAAAATTCAATCAAGTTGGTTAGACAGGACCTTCCATTTCAAAAGCCATGCTGGCTATCATTATAAGGTTGCACTCTTCAAGGAACTCAGTAACTTTACCTCTAATGATACTTTCGAGTAATTTGCAAATAATGGAGGTGAGGCTGATGGGTCTGTAGTTTTTTGCCAAGTTTCTATTTCCTTTTTTAAAGATTGGAGCCACATTTGCTTTTTTCCAATCCTCTGGAATTTCAGTACATGTCAATGATTTATTAAAAATAATTTCTAGTGCCTGTGCTATATTCTTTTTGGCAGCTTTTATGACTTGGATGCATTTCATCTGGCCCTGGAGATTTTTCCATTTTTAATTTATCTATTGCTTTTAGGATATCTAGTTTTGTTACCCTTAATTCATTTATTTCTCTATCTTGTCCTGGTCGTATAAGATCAGGAATATTATTTAAATTTTCATTTGTGAATACTGATGAGAAGTATTTGTTTAGTTCTTCAGTTATTTCAAGATCATCATCTATAGTTTTATCATCTATATGGAGGGGGCCAATTTTCTTTTTCACTCTACTTTTCAAATTGAAGTGACTGAAAAACTTCTTAGGATTGTTTTTTGAATTCTTGGTTAGGCTTTTTTCCAGGTCTCCTTTGCTATCTCTGATTGCTTTCTTGCAAATGCTTCTTTTACTTTTAATAATGTTTTATATATTTCGGAGTCTGTGCCATTTTTAGTTCTTTTGAATTTATGAAATACTTTTGTTTTTTCTCTGATTGCTGATTCCCTTTAACCCCTTTAACCTCAAATAATATATTGCAAGTATGAAACTGCCTTGAAAGGGTTAAAACAGTGGTTCTTAATAAACATTTCTAGGCTGTGACCCAAATTCTGATTGTGGGGCTAGCTCGGCGACCTATGCCTTCAAACTGACAGTTCACTTGTAATAGATAAAATAAATAATTAGTGGTAAAATGATTAGGGATAACATTGATAAATGACAATTTAAAGACCCAATCAAAATGGCTTGGCAACCCAGGGGTTAAGAACCACTGGGTTAAAAGAATTGGCTTGAGCCAAATAGTGAAGTGTTGACTACTTCAGTAGGTCTGTAAATAATTTTGGTATTTCTTTACTATTACACCGGTCTCTGGTAGAAAGTTTTAAAAGCTGGTTTTCAATGTTTTTCAATGTGCTGAATTAAAAAAATGATACTCACTTTCGTTGCAAATGATTTGTTAGAGAGTTACTGAAGCTTAAACTCTCTAACAGGAAAAGGGTTAAAAAATGGTGCTTCCACTGATTTTAATTTGAATCAGTTAGTGGACATGGCTTTGGATAATGTTAGGGGTTAGGTTGTTTTAGGTTCGGCCAGTTTTGAAGGTGAAATTTGTTTTTCCTATAGTTTTTGATGTGTTTTGTATTAATCTTTCAAAATCTTCGGAAACCACTCATTTTTGTGTTTCTCCCCACCCAAAAACTCCCAGTTCCCACTCGGGGTGCCCCAGGTAAAAAAAGGGTAGAAAGTTTTAAAAGCTTTAAGCTTCAATAACTCTTTAACAAATCATATGTGATGGAAATGAGTATCATTTTTTAATTCAGCACATTGAAAAACATTGAAAACCAGCTTTTAAAACTTTCTACTGGAGACCGGTGTAATAGTAAATATTTACCGTAATTTTTTACGTTAATTAGCTGACTTGAAATTGACATTTTGCAAAATTGGTACTTTTTCTATTTAGTAGCCCTATTTTTTAAACACTTTTCCAAAAAGATTTTAAGATATTTTTGAGTTTAGTATTGGAAACTCTATGATATTTCCTTAAAACTAACAAAAATATCACAACTTAACCATTCATCAAGGGTGTACAGTTGACCTAACTGGACATTCAATTAACCAGGGACTGCATAGTAATCACATATCCTACATTAATAACACGTATCAATTGATTATTATAAATTATTATAATTATTTAGATGTAACAAATTGTAATTTTTTATTTTTTTATATTTTGAAAAGTTTACATAGCTGCATATATAGTTTTTTCTGCTCTAGAGGCTTAACCTACTCTACAGTTAGACTGGAGATATTAGGGATGGGTTAATTGGGGACCAATTCATACAGAGCAATTTTCACATTAGGGCCCGTGTGGGGAATTTACATACTTTAGGCTTACTTAACAAAAATTGCAGAATTAGACTAAATGGTCTAGCCTAAATCTAACCTAATCAAGCCTAAAGTAACAAACTTGCCTAATTAGATCTACAACCTATGGCAGTGGTGGTGAACCTATGGTACATGATCAAATTTGCTTGGCATGCCTAAGCATAGAAATTGTTATCCAAACAATGAGTATAAAATAATAGACTTAATGCTTTTAATTTGGTGTAATATATATAAACTTTGGTGGGCACACTAATTATTGTTACAGATTACATGCTTTTTTTTAGGATGAGACTGTAAAAAGGTTTGCCACCCCTGACCTAGGGCCTAACTAGGAAGCATTTACATTTAAGGAGTCCCATTCTTTTATAAGCTTAGAACTGAGTGCCACATACAGATTAACCAGAATCAAACTTACTTTTTCTTTCAAGGCTTAGGGTACTTATTGGACTGAATCTTGACATTAATTAAATACCTCCAAGGCATCTAATGCTGGAAAGAAAACAAGCTTGGCAGTAATATAAATTCCTCCATTCGGATCATGGTAGAAATTCCCTAGAATGTTCTAATTCTGTAAGAGAATATCTTCATATAAATTATCTTTATAAGAATTATCCTCTTCATAGCCAAATTGAATATGAAAAAGCTTTACTACAAAGATCAAAGAACACTCCTAAACTACTTCACTCATATATATGGCATAAAAAAGTTGGTAGAGCATCTATAGGTCCTCTGATAAATGATGATGATGTGGGAAAACTGGAGAACTCACCTGGATTTGACTCTGGAAACAGTTCTTCTTATGGTAGGAATCCAATTCTACTGGCCAGCCACAAAGTACATGCAAAGTGAATAGACTGGAAGGCAGGAGATGAAGCTGGACGCAAAGATCTTTTCCAAAGCAGTACACTGGACATCAAGTGAGCAAGGACCATTCACAAAAATGTGAAGCAGGAAGAGCAAGACCACCACAGTGCATTCAAGTGATGGAAAGCAAACAGTATATGTTGGAATGTTAAGGAGTGGGTGCAAGAAAAAAGGTATTCAGGCAGAAAAGGAAGAGAAAGGACTTCAGGATAAACAATAAAGAGGAACAAGCACAGTACATGCAAGACCTATGCTACTGAAAATTAATTCAAGAATTTTCCCTTGAAAATATCATCAAATTTAGTAAACCTTATTCCAGTGTATGATTTTTTATCTAGTCTTATTTCCTGTGATGATCAAATGTGGAACTGATCTCCCAATCATGTAACAGGACTGATATTTAATGATTTATAGAAAGCAAACTAGAAATTTAGGTTTCTCAGTTTTATTTATAACTATTTAATAGAACAACTTGAAACCTCCAATTTCTAGACTTGGTTAATATTTGTCTTTTCACCTGCTCACGCATGGTTAAAACAGTATAATATATTGAATTGCTATTCAAAACTGACTAAGAAAATATATATCTTATGTTCTGCAAATTTGTTGAAATGTATTTTTTTTAATAAAATATATTTCCTGTTTTGGCTATGATATACTTTTTTTCATAAAATATTTTTCCTGATTGGGCTATTTTTTCATTACTCTGAGACTTAATTAGTTGGTTGGGTTTTGTTCTGGCTATTATTTTTTTTCTAATTGGATTCAGTTTAGTGGTGTTTGTGATAGAATGGTGGTGGTTTTGACTTTGAGAACTTGATTCGTCATGTGCCCTAGATGAAGACAAAAGATTGGATGTTTTTATCAATTACGGCTTATTCTCTCATCCTTAACTTGCCTGAAATGTGACAATGAGTGCCTAATACGAAAAGATCAGAAGATATTTAGGTAAAATAACCAATATTAACCTGTTAGGTTAATTGAATGCCCAGTTAGGTCAACTGTACACCCTTGATGATTGGTTAGGTTAGGTTAAGTTGTGATATCTTCGTTAGTTTAAATGAAAATGATGAGAGCAAACATTTCTGGTTAATTTTGAGGTGTTTTGTATGAAACTGCCATCCATTTCCTGTGCAAATATGTAGTTTTCGAGATGATGATATCTCAGAAACCATATTTGCCCAGGAAACGGATGGCAGATTCGTGCAAAACACCTGAAAATTGACCAGAAAAGTTTCTCATCATAAAAACAGACTGGGTATAAAAATGAATAATTACCCTAGACTTGAACAAAAAACTGTATCAATAATTATTTATAATATATTCTGGAGGTTCTAGACAATAAGCAACTTTAATCTTAAATTAAATGATGACAAGGTTAATAAAGGTTAGTGATGATGATGATGACCATTAGGGTGCATTAAACGCCCCATGATTTTCAAAAAGTTGTTGGATTTTAATGTCTATTCCCTCAAATGTTACACTTGTTAGTAGAAGTATGTATGCAAACAATAAATCAAATCGGAGATGGTCCTGGATGGCCACCGGCCACTTTTATATATTTAGTAGTGATGCACCGAATATTCGGCAAATATTCAGTATTACTTATAATACTAATATACAAATATTCGGTATTACTATACTTACATTGATTGAAAGTTGAAAATGTATAAAACACAACGCCAATGTCACTACTCCAACTTTGCTCATTTCCGCAAATTTGGCCTCGCTTTGCAGTCACATTCAACCACTTGAAGAAGATTTTGGAAGTGGTCTTCTCCTCTTGCAGCTGAGACAAAATCAGTTGTGAGCTTTACTGCTCTCTCCGCAGGGTCATTCACAACATTTAACCCATCCACAATGGACTTGGCTGCCTTGAAGTGGTCATTGTTCTGCCAATTGTCAACATCCTCTGTTAGGAAGGTCATATCCAGGTGAAGAAGGTTCACTGTAAACCACGAGTCCTCATTCACAAGATCAGCCAGGGTTGTCGCTTCTGTAATTTTTGGAAATGACGGTTTGCCATATCCAGAACCGTAGCGGTGTTTTGGAGTGCTTGGCATTTCATCTGGTTGTATGGCCAGTAACACATCTGCAAGGGCATGACGCTCCTTTTGAGGTACTGCATTACTGAACAGTGCCAAAACAACCAGTTCTGGGGTTAAATACCACAAATGTCTATCAAAGGCTTTCACAGTGCTGACTGAAATGATTGAGTTGACAGCTTTATAGTTGAGCAGAGTCTTGTATAAGCACAAATCAAACCATGGGGCATTTGAAGCAGACTGACATATGAGCCACCAATCACAATAAATATAAACAACAAAAACAACAAACTCCTTCAGTTTTTCCTGTTGATGTTGTGTTGTTACAGTTCCTCGAGGTAGTACAGAAATTTGCTCTTCAAGTAGGCATATTTTGATGGAATAAAGAATCTTTGACATCCACCTTGCTTTATGCATGGCCCCAGGTCTGTGGAGTGTTCCTTGTTTTGTGACATCATCATCGAGGACTACCTGGCAGAGTTGTGCCATTTCCTTGTAGTCTTCCCTACAGTATGAAGCGCTTGTGCGGATTGTGCTTAAAACCTTGTTTTTGCAGGATAAAAGCAGTTGTTGTGCATCGTCATTGTACATTGAAATGTCAATTTTGGTTAAACTTTCATCCTTTGCATGCGATATGCGTTCCCAATTCTTCTGGAATCTTTGGAACAAAGATGCTTCTGGAGACTTTGATGTCTCAATTTTGAGAGCGTCAAACACATGATCCAGGATTACCTCTCCAACATGATGGCGACATGCACACCACAGAAGAGCACGGTCCAGTTTTGATTGAATGGTAACACAGGCAGCTGTAACGTGTCCAGTGTTTGATGCTGTTGTGTCAAAACATAAGTTGACAACTGACTGTTTGCATTTCCATGAATGTAGAAACGTGTAAGTGTGCTCGGCAATGATGTCACCTGATGACATATCACTTCCACAAGGATATCTAGCCACTCCCAGTAGCTTTACATCAGTGGCATTCCCAACCAACACTGGCAATCTTTCTTCCTTGCCATTCTTGTTTGTGAGCGTATGCATCTGCTTGCCATCCCAGTGAAGTGTTGCAGCTGTTGGGGCGATCCAATTTTCTCGAATATCTTTGGCGATAGCACTTGTTATTGATCGTCGAGCCTTATCAGCAGTTGAATACGACTTGGCCACACGACGTGGATCACCTCCTGCCTCTTGAATTACAGCTTCGGTGAGCACAGCCTGTTGAACAGGAGTTATGTTTAGTCGAGTAGCAACAGACACGACTGAAGGCCTTTTCAGAATATCATGAGGAATAAAGGCAGACGTACCTGCATATGTTGAGCTGTGGTGACCGCTTCCTTTGAAGCTCTGGAATCGCCTCTTCAGTTTCTTCCAAGCTATCTGCAGAGGCACTATCATCAGAGCATACAGAACTTTTCATCTCTTGTACACTGGATGATTCATGACGTTCTCATCTTGAAGCTTCCGCTAAGATGCGTTTTTCTTTTCTACGATCTTTATCAGCTTTCTTCTTGTCAACACTACCAAATGAGGCTACTCTGTCAGATTTCATTGACTCTAAAAATGCTCTATCTTCCTCATTCTTAATGTTTGTCATTGCATCTTTTGTCCATACACCAAAGGTCTTATCAAGACGTTCATTCATGGATTGCAACTTAGCCAAAGTGTTTGGAGATTCTCTGCGAGAAACAGGTATTTGACGCAATTTGTTATTGTCATTAAGAAGGTCAAGTATTAGTTTGCAGCATTGATGGTCTGAAAGCATAGGAATATTTGCTTTAGTGTAGAATGTTTTCAGCTGGATAAGGACTATGCTGGCAGATTTCCATTTGAGTGGCTGTGTTTGTTTGCCTTCACATATTTCTTTCTGGATGTGCCACATCACGCATCGAAGAACCTGCCGGCAAGTTGGGAGGCGGACTCCTGTCAATGTACCATCTCCTTCTGTAAGAGCATTGCCAAGACCAAAAATGGCACTTGCTAATCTGGTCTTCTTAGCTTCCATTGTTACAGCTTCCATTGTTTCTGAAAGACAATAAAGGATATTATTAGACTATAAGTGAAGTTTCGTTTATGGTACATGTTTTATGTAAATCACCCCTTTAGGGTGCATCAAACGCCCTTAGGTTCTTGGATTTTAATGTCTATTCTCTCAAATGTTATGTAAATCACCCCTTAGCAACTCTATATTAAAAGAAACAATGTGAGTAGTCAACTGGTTGGTAAATAAAAAAAATAGATATTTTTACATAGCGCGGCCCCCGAAAATTGCCGTGAAAATATATAAGTGTCCGGTGGCCACCCAGGACCACCTCCGATTTAATTAAGTTTTGGCATACACACTTCTAGCAACAAGTGTAACATTTGAGAGAATAGACATTAAAATCCAAGAACCTAAGGGCGTTTGATGCACCCTAATGACCATGTAAAGATGATTTATGTACAATTCCCTAAAATTCTAAATAACTTTCTTAAACTTTGGAAGGTCTTAACTTCCTAGATTTCAACTGTGTTATATTCACTAGAATTCTTCTCACTTGTTTATTTCCCAATTTATCTGGACAAGATAATATGTATAGGCACTTAATAAATTCACATGCAATAGCTTAATTAAAGGTTTATAAGCCAAAACACACTGGCAACGCTTCAAGAAATTTGGACTCATGCACAACACTGGATTGTCTGACTAGAAGGAGCACTTAAGTTCTGAATCCTTAGTGCTAAACTTCAAAACATACTTTCTGGCTTCAGTAATGGACTATGATCTTGCCTTTTCTTGAGTTCAACAGGGACTGTATCAGGGCTAAATACTGGACTAGGTTTTAACACTAGTCCAGAGCTGTTTCTAGCAAGATGCCCTATTACAATGATTTAGGCACTTTTTCATTAATTACAGTATCTGCCTATGCTTGACTAAATCGACTTAATGAACACTTAACTCGAGGCTGCAAAAGCTGAGTGGCTGGAAAGAAAAAAAAACCAGGAATTTTAAAATAAAAGGAGTTTAGAAATGAGAATCAGCAAAACCCTACATTTCCCCGCTCTTAGTGGTGGTACAGCTGCTAGAGAAAGACCAATAGTAAGGAATGCCATTCCAGCCTTAACAGGGACCCTCCAAGTTAACTAGATTAACACACTATACAAGTACAAACAAAACAAAAAAACTTATGCTTAAACCTTGTTCAGTTTAAACTTAAATACTAAACACAAGATACCAGTATCACTTGAAAGGTTTCACATTTAATCAATGCGCTGATTAGATGGTTTTTAATACTAAATGATGGATTCTTCATTTAATTTAGTCTTGAACTGGAGAATGATTAAAAGTGAGGGAAACCATTGTGTGGGGTTGGTACTGGATTTCTGCAAGCAACAAGGCGGGTGTCATGTCCAAAAATGGGGTTGGAAGAGATGGGTCAGCTTGATAAACTTGATAAAAAGACCAGTCATGAAAACTTCACCTGTATTTGATTGTTGAACCAGCCCCAACAGACACCTGAGTAGAACTTAGCAGGCTTGTCTCAACAAGACACATTTCTAGTGTTCCATTTGAACTAGAATGTAATCACTTTCTTGACACACAATCATACTTTAATCATCATAATTTTAATTATTTTCCATAATTTGCATTATTTCACTGGTTATCACTTGTCTTTGACTCTCTAGAAAGTCTTATACATTCTAAACCTAACTAATTACCATATATACATACATGTGCCATATGGCAGATGACCAGGGCTGTGGAGTCGGAGTCGGAAGCAATTTTTGTGCTGCTGGAGTCGGAGTCGGTAAAAATGTACCAACTCCAACCTCAATATAAATTTTAATAAAATATGTTTTTGTGTGTGATATCACTGGCAGCTATGGTGGTTAAACCACTTAAATAATAAACACAATGTTTTCCATTTCAGACACTAATGCCATTAATTCATTTTTTCTTCTCAGATAATATTTTTTATTTTTAATGCTTATTTAATTTAGAGTTCTTTCTAAATTTCATAAGTTTTTAACTTTCAAGTCTAAAACCCCTTTCACAATGGCAAAGACACTTCCAACAAAGTCTGCAGTTTTTGAATATTTTACAATAACCACAGATGGGAAACATTTCATGTGTCAGTGTATGATAGAAGATGATGATGGTGAAAATTATGTGAAGCAAAATCAGTGGTTTTACTGGCTCTGATAAAAATGCACCAACCAGAGCATCAAATTTGAAAAGACATTTGCAGCGTTTCCATCCCAAAATTTTAGAAGTTGTCATTGAGAAAGATAGTAATAAAACCTTCCAACTACTTCAAGTTAACAAAAGATCAAAATCTACTGAACGACAAGCACCACTTACAAAGATTCTTTACTACAGACAAAGTTACCGTAACAATGACCACAGATGATGATGATTCACGTGGTGGTGATGAAATGCCTCTTGTGTAATTATCATCATAGCAGATTTAGAATTAATATACCTTCGGAGTCGGATAGACAAAAAATTGAGGAGTCGGTTTTTTATGTGCCGACTCTACAGCCCTGCAGATGACATTGATATAATAATGAAAAATGAAGATATTTACAGATGATGCAAATTAATATTGCAAGTTTGGAAAGAATCCTATTGTCTGAGGCTCAATGATTTCTTGATTACTTTATTACTGAAACCCTGTCAAAAGAATAACCTTTCCCTTGCAGATTTTATTCACTTTGTCTCATCAAAACTAACTTAGGACATTGCCTGATCAAGTATACATTGTCCCAAAACCTGTCAATAAGTGTTACAGAATGGAATGTCACTGCTTGTGTTCTAGAACCTGGGGCTGCACATGTAGAAGATCCATAACTCCTCCCCTGGCACGAGTTCTTGGAGGGGAAACTATGCTTGATGCTGTTAATGCTTCCTGGATAGCCCTACTTGAAAGCTGATGTTTAATCTCTAAAAACCTTTCTCTAGATCGTCTTCTATTCTGCTTTATAAGCTCTCTAGTTTCAGCAATTATATTTTTACATGGAGATAAACTGTTGTAAAGGACTAGAATCAAAACCAGGAAAGGCACTTGAAAGACTTGCAGCCTGGGTCTCTAAAATCAAAAACCTCCTCTCGGTCTTCCTGCAAGTGGTCAATTGTGGAGTTAAGAACAGCAACCACTGGAAAAAGTTCATGTCTTGAATGTTCTGCTCCATCTATAACCTCTGAACTGCTAGATTCTAGATCAGGCACAGGAGACTCCGAGTCAGCTGGAATAGACTCAGACATCTGGTTACCAGAATCAATTTCCTGAACTTGATCCTGTGCCACATCATCCAAATTGTCAACCTTGGGTTCAAACTCAATAACTGGAAACCCTCTTTCTGGAATTATCTCACTAAGTTCCAGGGAACAATTATCCCATTCCAAAGATTGTCTAGAAATATTTGAATTTCCATTATCACTCGAGTCCAATAAATCCTTAAAGGTAACTTTGCAAAAAGGTTTAACTGGACCAACTGAACATGCTGATTTTAAAATCAATTTAACTGGGGGATAAACCAGTTTCTCATCATCCTCCATGTCTGAGTCAATGTCCCTGTTACTAAGACTGGAACTGGACAAATCCTGAAGGCTGAACAATCACTGGAACTGGAATATGATGACAATGATTCATTATCTGAATTGTCTGAGGATTCATCATCTGACTCACTAGATGAATCAAATAACATAGCCCAAGTATTAACTGGAGCACAAACTGGATTGTGGACTACTGGTTCTTGATCTGGACAACTACTAGATGTTACAGTAGACATTAACTCTGGATTTACCAGCTTAGAATAGCTAGGATGCAATTTTATATACTGCAGGGGTTCTTTCCACCCCTTAAGTTGGGTGTGATGAGTTTGAATTTCCTGGTTGTTAGTTTGTCCAAGAGGTAAAAGAACATAAGTAACACCATTTGGTTCCACCCTTAATACCTTGAAAGGACCTTCATACCTATCCCTGAATTTGTTGGATGCCAGGTACCTTTTAAGAATGGCTTTCTCGACTACTAATTGTCCTTTCTGGAAAGAACAGAAGTTAGGATGACCTGGAGTCCATTGTTCCTGAGTCTAAACTGGAATGATAGGTAAGACTGATTCAGGATGTTTTTCACCCAACAAGAACTTGGCAGGAGACATTCCAAGTTCAGAATGAATAGTTGTATTATACATCATGACAGCCCTTGTTAAAGACAAGTCCCAGGAACCTGGACTTTTTGTCAAAGTCCTTAGGAATTCACTGATGGTCCTATTAAATCTTTCTACTGCCCCATTACTTCAAGGTTTATAGGGGGTAGTCAATACATGGTGGATACCATACTCTTGTAAAACTCTTTCAAATTCTTGACTTTGGAACTCTGGACCATTGTCTGTAAGCAAGCGATATGGCTTCCTAGGCACAGCAGCCACTACTCTATGCTCAAACGCACTAGCTACTGTTCTAGAAGTTTTATTCCTAATAGGAATGGCAACCACCCACTTTGAAAAGTGGTCTACAACCACTAAATATCCCATATGACCTCTTGAGGTACATGGAAACTGGACTAGATCTACTGCTACCAACTCGAATGGTGATTGGGTTACAATCCTTAGCATGGGAGGTGCCACTACTTGAGCTGAAACTTTGGTTAATTGACACTGTGAGCATGAAGCTACATCATCACTAGCTACCTTATATAAAGAAGAATGAAATACCTGACTAGAGAGAATGTCTATAACCTTTTGCCTACCTATATGTGCCATTTCTAGATGAATAGTTATTGCTAGCTCAACCACAAATGGAAATGGAACCAGAGCTATTGAAATCCCCCTATCTGGACTATTCCAGACTAATAAATCATTTTTCACTGTAATTTCTTGAATATATCACTTAAACCTTTCCAACTGTTTAGGATAATGACTTTGAAGTTCTTCAGTTAATATATGGTACTTGAGAGTAGAATCATTCTTTTGCAAGGAGATAATCTTGAAATCATCAAACAAAGGTTGACATTTGGCAGTTCCCACTACCATACATCATGAGGGAACTGGAATATGGGTAAGGGCTTTAAAGCCTCAACCACTTTACCATGGTACTGAAGATAGTTTCTCAAAAATCTAATCTAACTCCAAAGGAGTAAGTGACAAGAAATTTGCATGTAGTACAAAACAGTATGGAAACGAGTTATCTGTAACTATGGCAAAGGGATGGTTCTGGATAACCACTTCAGAACCAATGGATACTGTGAGCTTGATATACTTGGTTACCATAGTCTGTTTGGCTCCAATACCCTGGATTCGAACCATTAATTCACTAGAATAATTATCTTCTGAAGAATCTAGTTCCTTCCAGGCAAAATCAGAAATGAGGCTAATTTCTGCACCTGAATCTAACATCCACAAAATGTCTTTCCTTGACACTTTACTGGAACTACTGAACTAGACAAGGATGAGTGGGCACAACTGAAACAAACCCTAAACTCTAGTGGCTGTAAATTCATTTCTTCATCCACCTCAAATCCCTTTTCTGACTGGAAGTATCCTGAATCTTGAACAGGTTCTGCAGTTGGATATTCACTAGTGTCCTGCTCTACTTCTAGACACTCAATTATATGTAAATTACACTTCTTGAACTTCTCTGTCTCAATTAACAGGTTATAATGAACTCCACCTAGACACTGTAGATGGACTCATTCTCTAGATTCCTCATCAATTCTTTTCCCACACTAGTAAATCAGTGGTTTGTTAGTGCCAAAATGCACTAAAACATCAACATGATTTACAAAATGCCAATAACACCTCTGGAGAAATAACCTGACCTGGAAGTTTCATTAAATTCAACCTTTTCTTTACTGTGGCATTCATCTTGATGTCATATTTAGCTGGATTTTGAATAACTGCCTCAACAAGCTGTTGTCACAACCAGGGTTTCGGAGCCGGTAAAAAAACTTCTGGCTCCGACTCTGGCTCCGGAGCAGAAATTTTTTAGTCTGGCTCCGGCTCTTTTATAGTAAATTCTGTTAATTATAAAATAAATATCTAGATTTATATAACTAATTGTCCAATTTAAAATATTGCACAAAAATATTTTATTATTAAATCACTTTAATACTCAAAATTTAAATTTCTTATGATTTTAAATTAGGTAAATATAATGATAGAATGAAGTTATTTAAATAACTAAAGGAAAATGCTGAAAACTAAATGATATTAAATATTTATTAACAATGGTAGCTGATTTTTTTTTTTTTTTTTTTTTTTGTATTGGGGCGTTTACCGCCATTTCCCGCTATACGCTAGCGGATATCATGGCGAAGCAGAATATGAGAAAGAGAAACGGAGACGGGGGAAAGGCACTAGAAGTGGGAGGACCGCGGACGACGGGTGAGAAGTCACCTAAAGCTCAGAGAGGAGGCGAGATTGGGAGAGGAAAAGGAAAAGACGGTCAAGCGAGAAGAGAGGGCTCTCAGCGAGCATAAGACGTAAACGATCGGGGAGGGGGAAATCAGAGAGGAATGGGAAGGCGCGACGACGTACTGACGACAGGGTGGGGCATTCCACAAGGATGTGAAAGACGGTGAGGGGCGACTGGCAGGAGGCGCAACAAGGAGCCTCCTGCCGGGACATAAGATAGCCGTGCGTGAGGCGCGTATGGCCGATGCGAAGCCGCGCAAGGACGACCTCTTTGTGTCGGGAGCGGTCGAAAGAGGACGCCCAATATGACAGGCGGGGGCGGATGGACCGGAGTTTATTTCCGGTGGCATCGTCCCAGGACTGCTGCCATATGCGGTCGTAGAGGGACCGAAAGACCTGCACATAGTCAGAGAAGGGGAGTGGGCGGGGGAGGGGAGGCATCGAGGCGGCGGACCGGGCTGTGCGGTCAGCCGCCTCATTACCGGAAACACCGACATGGGCAGGAACCCAGCAGAAGATGACCTGGATCCGGTGAATGGTGTGCAGGACATGGTACTCCTGTTGAATAATGCGTACGAGGGGGTCCGGGGAGTCATAGCGCTCGAGCGCTTGAAGGGCGCTCAGCGAGTCCGAAAAGATGGTACAGGAAGACCGCGAAAAACCCGATACCAAACGGAGGGCTTCCAGAAGGGCAAAGAGCTCCGCGGAAAAGATGGAGGCCTGAACCGACAGGGGGATACCCCGGGAGGTAGGTGACAGCGACGGAGAGAAGACGGCGGCCGCGACACCTGCAGGGGAGCGCGAGCCGTCGGTGTAGACGGGAACATCGTCCGAGTGTACGGGAAGATGGGCCAGAAAAGAAGACCGGAGGACGGTAGGAGGAGACTCCTTACGCAGGCCACGGAGCGCCTGGCAGCGGCAGATAGGGGTGGTCAGCCAGGGGGGCGACAGGTCGAAGGAGAACGGCAGAATAGAGGGTGGGGGATCCCCAGGGACGAAAAGATGTCGGCCAGCGAGGCAGCGAAATGCCACGTGTCAGGCCGGGGTAGCGCCTGGGAGATCGCGGAGAAGAGTAGGGACCTCGGGAGGCGGCAGATGCGAAGGTAACACTTCGCCATGAGAAGGCCCCGGCGAAGGGGCAGGGGGGGGGTGTCCGCAGTCCACCTGAAGACTAGCGACAGGGGACGAGCGGAAGGCACCCGACGCCAGGCGAAGGCCACGGTGGAGAAGAGGATCCAGCATACGGAGTGCCGGAGAGGAGGCGGAGCTGTAGACCACACAGCCGTAGTCGATGCGGGATTGCACCAGGGAGGTGTACAGGCGCAGCAGAGTACGCCTGTCCGCCCCCCAGGTCATGTGGGACAGGTGACTCAAAAGGGAGAGGGTGCGGCGAGATGATTGCCGCAACCGCCTAAGGTGTGGAACCCAACCGAAAAATTCGTCGAGGGTCATACCCAGGAATCGAACGGATGGGACGAGGGGAAGAGGAGTGCCGGCAAGGGTAAGGGCGAAGGTATGCGACAGACGGAGGCGCCGAGGACGGAAAAGCATACTGGAAGACTTAGAGGGTGAGAAAGCATAGCCAACCGAAGACGCCCAGCGAACCACCGCGTTGATGGCTAACTGGAGTCGACGTTCAGCCAAAGACGGGAGGCGGCCAGAGCAATAGATAGCCAGGTCATCGGCATAGAGGGAGCTACGAACGGAAGTAGGCAGGACCATAGCGACTGTGTTCATCACAAGTGAGAAACACAGGACGCTAAGGACACTACCCTGAGGGACACCCTCCTCCAACGGAAAGCGGTCAGAGAGGGTAGAACCGATGCGGACGTGGAACGAACGGGCGGACAAGAAGTTATAAATAAAGGAGGGGAGAAAGCCTACGAAACCCAGGGAGCGTAAGCAGTCAAAGACCGCGCTCCGCCGAGTAGTATCGTAGGCCTTCTGGAGGTCGAAAAAGACGGCGAGTACAAAGTGACGCCGGGAGAAAGCCTCCTGCACGTCGTGGCTAAGGAGGAGGAGGGGGTCGGTGGTAGACCGGAAGCGCCGGAAGCGCCGGAAACCAGCCTGGGTAGCAGGGTATTGGTCACTCGCCTCCAGAGTAAGGGACAGCCGCGAGGCGACCATCGCCTCCATAACCTTGCAGGCGCAGCATGTCAGGGAAATGGGGCGATAGTTCGAAGGGAGTGAGGGGTCTTTATCGGGCTTCGGGATGGGGACGACGCTGGACTCACGCCACCGGTCTGGGAATGAACCCTCCAACCAAATCCGGTTATAGAGGTCCAGTACAAAGCTGAGAGCAGAGGGGTGGAAGTGCCGTAACAAGTCATAGGGGATATTATCGGGGCCGGGTGCGGAGGGCCTCCCGAAGCTCCGTCATGCGGAAGAGGTGATTATAGGGGTCATCCCTATGAGGTGGAAAATCCGGTGGGTCGCGGCGGGAATGGGGGGAATCGGAACTGGAGATGGCTGCGAAGTGCGCCGCGAGTGCGTTCGCGACGGCCTCCGGATCGGAGACGAACTCGTCGTCCCCGACCCAAAGCACCGGGGGTCGAGGGGGGACACGGGTCCCCTCAAAGCTACGCACCTTGCGCCAAACAGTCGAGGAGGAGATCCCGGACACGTAACTCCGCCAGGAGTTACGCCGGGCCAGTTTCAGGACCCGACGGGCCACTGCCTTCAGGCGCTGAAACTCTATCTTGTGCTCCAGCTGGCGGGTCCGGTAGAAGCGGCGGCCGGCACGGCGCCGCTCCTGAACGGCATGGGAGCACTCTGGGGTCCACCATGGGACGCTTCGCGGCCTGGGGGAGCCAGAGGTACGGGGGATGCAACTGGCGGCAGCCGAGAGGATCTTACTCTCGAGGAAGGCGAGGGCCTCACTGACGGAGGGAAAGGCAGGAATTGATGGCGAGATCGCCGTGTCCCTCGCGTATGAGGCCCAGTCTGCTCGGGCGAACAGCCAGCGCGGGCGGACAGAGGTGGGGGGGAGGAGACGGGTCGGGGTAAGACACACTGGGAAATGGTCACTGCCGGAAGAATCCGGCAGGACCTCCCAGGTGAACTCCGTCACGATTTCGAGGGAAACCAGGGAAAGGTCGATACAGGTGAAACTGTCGTGGGCCGAGTGAAGGCAGGTTGGGGAGCCATCGTTCAGAAAGGTGAACTCGAGCTCGTCCATAAGGGAGAGAAAGGTGGAGCAAACGTCCCCCCAGGCCGGGTCCCGACTGTTGAAGTCCCCGAGAATCAGGAAAGGGCGGGGAAACTGAAGAATTAGGTCACGGAGAGAATCGGGTGGAGGGCGTACGTTAGGGGAGAGGTAAAGAGAGCAGACCGTGAGCTGGCGCCCCAAGGAAAGGCGCACGGCCACAGCTTGCAGGACTGTACGGAGCGGGAGGGGGCGGAAAGGGACGGAGCGGTGCACGAAGACCGCGGCGCCCCCCCTCCCCGCCCCATCGAGAGGCGGGGAAGGGAGCCCGCAGTAACCGGACACTCGAGGGAGGGAACGGGATCCCAGAATCGTCTCCTGAAGGCAGAAACACGCCGGACACCTGGAGGCCAGGAGAGAGGAGAGACTCTCGAGGCCTACCAGGAGCCCGCGGATGTTCCACTGCAGGAGCGAGGTATAGGGAGGGTAGGAAAGTCAGCGTAAAGGATGGTTATGGGGTGGGTGGGCCGATCGGGCGGCCCGAGATTAAAGAGGGAATCGGAAAGCCCCGGAGTTCAGCGAGGGACGCCGAACGAGGGCGAAGGCGAGGGTCACCCCGACGAGGGGGCGATGTGGAACCAGACGCCGGCAAGTCCTCCAGAAGAGGAGTCTCCCGGACGTCCGGGGGAGAGCGATGCAGAGAAGGGGATGTGAGAGGTATCCAGAATGCCCCTCCCTTCACCGGAGGTGCGGGGGAGGCAGGACTACGAGGGGGAGTGGAAAATAATACCTCACCCAGAGGCATTGGCAGGTCGAGGAGAGAGATGGGGCGGGTCAAGCGCGGGCAAGCGCGGGGGCGTGCACGTCCCACCCACGCCGACCAGGCGGGCGAGTTCCCCCTCCAGTGGGTCCATCGACCGGGCCGGAGAGGGGTGTATCTCAGCCCCCACCACGAGGGCCGTCGGGGACACCAGGGGGGAGCGTGCATAACGGTTGCGCAGTGGGGACGGTGAGGACACCGGGGCGGTAGGGCGAAGGGGGCGTTTGTGTTTGGGAGAGGAAGGTGATGCGAGGCTTATGGCTTCGAACCTTTCGGGGTCCCCACTGGCGCGGCGCTTGCGGCCCCTACCCCTCCGTCGTGCGGCCCGCATGGGTGACGGCGGGTCACGATCCGGAATGGGGGTGGCCGAAGGCGCTGGTGGAGAGGGCGTAGAAGGGGCAGGGGGGGTTGCCGACGAAGCATCGGCGTTCGCGGAGGGAGCACGTGGGGACGCGCTGGTAGTACGGGGAGCCGCGGTAGGAGTCCGCTGGGCGGCAGAGGATGGACTGGGAGTAGCGGACACGGTGGGTGGAGGCGCGTTGGGAACCGCCGGTGAGGACGGGTCCGGGAACGGAAAGCCTCGGCGTACGAGGCACCACGCCGGGCCTCGCAGCCACGCAACCGGTCCCGCGCCTCCCGAGTGCTGAGAAACTCTGATGAACAGAGGGCCCGAACCTCCCTTTCAAAGAGGAAGGATGGGCAAGAGCGGGATGAAGCAGGGTGTGGTCCATGGCAGTTGGTGCAGGAAGGCGGAGCAGTACAGGGCAAGGGGTGGGGAGGGCCGCCGCAGCGGACACACAACGGGGCCGGCTGACGGCAGGAGCTGCTCACGTGGCCAAACCTATTGCACTGAAAACAGCGCGTAGGATCTGGCATGTATGGTCGTACTGAGAATTCGCACGCTCGTCTCTCACCAAAGCCCCAGAATACCGAAACGGGGGGCACCAGTGAGTCGAAAGTGAGGAGCAGGCGAGGAGAAGGGGCGGTTGGGGATCGCGATCTGTCGGGAAAGCGGTACACCCTCACAACACCCTGGGAGGTGAGGTCAATCTGGAGGTCTTCCACCGGGATGGGTGGAAGATGAGCAGCGTAAATTGTGCCCTGGCACTGATTGAGGCGGGGGTGGGGGGACACCGTAATCCCGCAACCCAGGACATTGGGGATAGCGAGCAGAGAGGAGGTTTCGACAGAGGAACGCGACCTTATCAGAATGGAGCCATCCCTCTGAGGCCGAAGGTCAAAACGAGCCATCCCCGTCACACCATGGATCGCTCGAAAGAGGCGTTCATGGTTAGTGGGGAGGGGCTTGGAGGAGGAGGGGCGGAGGACGAGGAACTTGTCCACCGTCCTAAGGCCGAGCGAAGACGTCGGGCCAAACACCACCGGTACTTCGAGGGGACGGGGAGACGAGAAAGGCGGACGGCGACGTCGGGTCCCACGTCCCCCAGGGGCCGAGGGGGCCGGGGGCGATGAGGCCCGACCGGAGTGGGAGGCGACCGGGGCCGCGGGCTTCCCACCTGAGGGCGAAAAAGCAGGTGGGTCCCTATCGGGACGTGGAATATGGGGGGATCCACTGCAGGTCCATCCGCCACTGGCGGGGGTCGGGCAGCGGCGCCACGAGCCTGGGGAAGAGAGGGAGAGGAGGTGTCGGCAAGAAGAGCAGATGGGGTGGGCGAGGGCTGCCGACTGCCCTTACCAGACCCAAGGTCCAAAGAGGTAGTCAGAGGGAGGTCAGATGCACAAGCCAGGTCGTCAACGAGGTCCATTAGATTTGTAAGTGTTTCCATAAAGAAAATTTTTATTGTTGTTTCGCGCCCGGGGCCGCGGGGAACCGATTATCCGGGGCCCAAGGGGACCAAGCGCATGCCGGCGGGGGATGGGTGCCTCGTCCCATGTAGGTACCCCCATTTCAAAAGGGGCCCTTGCAGCGTCGAAAGTTCTCCCCCGCCAGCAGCAAAGACCAAGGCCCCCCAGGGTCCCAGGCCTGGGCACCCTACCAGCCAACTTAGTCCGGCCCCGGCCATGGGAGCGAGACCCCCAGCGACCAGCCCCGGCAGCCCACGGGGCGCGCGAAGTGAACAGAGAAAGCAGAAAAAACAGAGGGGGCAAGAAAGAGGGGAAGACAGGAAAGAGGGGGCTGTAGGATAGCAGGGCATGCTAAAAGTCCACTTCGCAACCGGGCGGGGGACCCGGCAGGGCCCCCAGCCGCGGCTGACCCCCCTCGCCACATGGAGGCAGGAGCCCGCGGGCGATCCACCCCAGAAAGACCACCCGCGGGGAGAGGGGGTAGCTTATATAAATTAGAGAAACTTGCCTCCTAATTAGTTCAAAGTTCAAACTTAAGAATTCTCGTATGGAAAATAGTAACAATCAAACTTTCTGAGATAATATATGCATCTTTTTTTAAGTGTTGAAACTTGAAAGCTTCATGAAAGCCAACTTGGCTTGAAAAAGAGCTGAATATTTCAAAAAATTCAGTTTTTAAATTTTTAATAGGTTATATTATTTACTTAAAAAGAGATTTTCTTTTAGTCAAAAAGTTTTGTAATTTAATTAACAAAAGCAATTCAACTAAAAGTCAAAAGTTCAAACTACTAATACATATTATAAAAGAAAATTTACAAAATCATTTACCCTACGCTTATAAAATAAATACTACTCCTTGGATTAACAAATGAAAACTAATGCAAAATTTTTTTTAATCTAGCTAAGGTATAATCAAACTAATTTTAAACAAAATCAAGATATTCTTCTTGTAAATCTGTTTCCTTAAAATAATTGAAAATGAAAATTACTAAGTTTATTTATAATTTTTTTTTTTAAAACAAGATGGCCTCAATTATATTTTTTTTAAGTGTAACCTTAAATCAGACTTTATCTTTAAAGTTCAAACTACATATTAAAAAATTAAAAAGTTTGCAAATTCAATGATACATTTACAGTATCATAAATCATAATACTCCTTGTATTAAAAAATGAAAGCAAAATAATAACTTTTGCAGAAATTTTTACTAATGTAGCTAAGGTAGGAAACTAATTTTTAAACATAAAATCAAGATATTCTCCTTGTAAATCTGTTTCCATAAAAAAAATTATGAATTAAAATTATTTATCTAAGTTTACTTATAAACATTTGTTCTTAAAAATAACATAGCCTCAACAATATCTTCTTTCATACGTGCCCTTAAATCAGATTTTAAAATTTTCAGTGCTGAAAATAGCCGTTCAACACTGACTTGTGTTGAAGGCATAGCTACTAGAAGATTTGCAACATCTCTTATAACTTTAGGATACCTTTCTATTACTAGTTCAAAAGACAGTTTTGACGAACGGTCAAATTTTTCAATCTCAGGAAAAGATTCCTCAACTTGCAATTTGAGGGTACACATTGGACTGAGAGGTGGTATTAGTTCACTTTCTAAACGAGGACGTTTTGATTTCTTACCATGTTGAATATCAATAATTTTTTCAAAATCAAACTCGCTGACATCAGAAGTGGTGGAAGGAGATGATGAATTTGATGATGATGCAATAATCTTGGTTCCACATTCCTCTCTTAATAGAGAGACTTTATTTGAAAGGTCTAGGTTACTTTTCATTCTGATTGCTATATTGCATAGGGCATCCTTGGCTTTAACTACCTGTTCAGATGTTAATAAGCATCTACAGTGCCCGCGAAAAGTATCCGATCACTCAAGAAAATACAATATTTTCCCTCGATATTCAGAGACACATAATTCACTTTCTATTTGTTCTAGCGACATCTGGTAACTTTGAGGTTGCTCGCTGATATGAGAGCTATCCAACGCATTCTCAAATTAGTGTTCTGGTAGCCTTCGTTGCGGGTGGCTGTGTCTCAAAGTTGTCAGATTTCACTGTTTGTGTAAATTTATTGATATTGTTATTTTTTACAGAAAGTGGTGTAAATAAAATTTATATATAATGTGTGCTAAAAAACAACTTAAGAGTGATTGTCGAGGTGCTATTGTTGCTTTGCATACATGTGGGAAATCACAGAGACAGATAGCTAAGGAATTAAACATATCCCAAAGTACCGTTAATTTATGGGTTTCACGGGCTAAGAACAATGCCGGCCTAACCACGCCAGTCCCTAAAAAACGATCTGGCAGACCGAGAAAAACAAATTCACGAACAGACAAACTTATGAAACGTTTAGTATTGAAAACCCAACAATAACTGCGAAAGAAATAAAATTTAATATGAATAATTTGTTATCTGGTGTTTCTGAACGAACTATCCAGGAGCGGCTCCAAAAGAACTCGGATTACCATCTCGCCATGCTGCTAAGAAACCGTTCATTAATGAAAAAATGCGTAAAAAACGTGTCGCATTTTGTAAAAAATATATTCATTGGACTGTTGATGACTGGAAGAAGGTTTTATTTAGTGATGAGTCGACATTTTTGACATTCAGAAGTTGTCCAAAAAAGGTTCGCCGGCCCATTGGCTCAAATAGGATGGACCCTAAAGACAATGAAACACCCTCCAAGTGTGATGGTTTGGGGTTGTTTCGGTTACTATGGGCGTGGAAACCTATATTTTCTTCCGAAGAACACAACTATGAATGGTGCACGGTATTTAGCAATGCTACAGGATAAACTTCCAATGGCAATGGCAATCCAAAGGACAAAAACATACATGCATGATGGTGCACCATGTCACAGGGCCAAAATAGTGACAAAATGGATTACTGACAATAAATTTGATATTTTGGATTGGCCTGGTAATAGTCCAGATCTCAATCCGATAGAAAATATGTGGCTAATAATAAAAAATAAGGTTGAATGCCACGACACTGGCTCAGTCGAAAAATTACAAGAAGCCATCAAAAAGGTATGGTGCAAGGAAATATCAGTGGAAGTTTGTCAAAACTTGATTAAATCCATGCCAAAACGTCTAGAACAAGTCATCCAAACCAAAGGACAGATGACAAAATACTAATATAAGGTTAGTATACATTTAAACATTGTTTTTATGTAAAAAATACAAATTTCCAGGGTGATCGGATACTTTTCGCGGGCACTGTATATCTAGGATCTATATAAACAGCAGCAAGCAATACTTCATTATCAAGTAAAATATTTTCTCTCCTTTCCATGGAACTTTTAATGTCATCAGCTATGGTGCCTTCTATCTTGGAAAGAAAATACATCAAAGATTTCCACTCTTTTCAAAAATTGACCGGGAGTCAAATCTTCACTTTGAATTTTTTTTGTTACTATATATGGCTGGTACAGTACTCTTTCCAATCTTCTTGCTTGTTCCCACATTATTTCTGAAAGATTCACATTTGAATTTGCCATGTCCAAGAGTACAGGTTTTAATTCTAATAAGCGCTCTATCATTAAATAAGTGCTGCCCCATCGAGTAGGTTGATCTAAAATAGCAACCTTGCCTGCACGTCTTTTAATTATTTCTTCCACTTTTGGGTTTCTTGCTGCTACTACAACCTGTCTCAACTTACCTATGAGAGAGGTAGCATGTTTATCTCTCAATCCATCGCAAATAGCAAGTTGCAAGGTATGTGCACCACAATGCATGTGGTTGATTCTGGAGAAGTGTGAAATTTCAGATACAATACTGTCAATTTCTTCTACACAAGATGCCACTTCCTGAGTGTCTGTTGAATCATCATCATGTTCACCAAATGTTTGTATATCATCTTCTGAAGTTGCCTCTTGATTATCATTCAACTTCTCAACAGTTTTAATCATATTTGATGCATTATCACTGACAATGCAGAGCACAAATTCTTTCGGTATGCCATACTCTTCCAGAGTTCTCATAATTAGATCATGCAGGTAGTCACTAGTTTGCTGAGCATGTGTATCTTTTACTGCTATAGTGCGGGTAAGGATTTTATTATCATCATCAATAAATTGGACATTGATGGCAAAATAATGTGTCCGTATTCGTGTGCAACCATCAACTTTTAAATATATGAAGCGCCCTTTTAATTGCTCTTTGAGAGCAAATTTTTCTTCTTTTGATTTTTCTATCACTAAATGACGGATATTGTCTTTATCTAAACTAATCTTGAATTTCTGAGCCATTTCTTCTAGTAGACTGCGGATAGCTGGCTTTTCAAACATAGATAGAGGCATAGAATCTTTAACAACTAACTCAATTATGCTATTTTTTAAATTATCTGTAGTCATTGAGATAGTGACTTTTTGAGACATCAAAAATTTAGTAATGTTTTGCTGGTTTGCTTTAGTTTTTGAACTGGCAGAAGTACTGGGTCTTGAAAGCTCAAGCATTTGCTTCTTTTCTTCCATCATTTTTGATATTTCAGGATGTAATCGACTCAAGTGTCTTTTCAAATTATATGCTCTTGAGGAGACATCAGGCTTTTTGCTTTGAGGCTTGGTAATTTTAGTTCCACACGTTGAAATATTTCCCGAAGCATCAGAAACTTCACAAATGCAAACATAGTGTTTCTTATCTGAACTTTCAGTAAAATACTTGAATATATCAGACTTCTTTATTGAATCTCTATCCATTATGAAGGGTCATAGACTGATAATTATAATTAAAGAATCAAGTACAAATTACAAAGAATCTGAAAAAAAAGAAATTTAGCAATACAAGATAATTGACCTAAAAATAAAAATAGTTCAATCCAAGTCAGAAGGACCAACCTTACTAGGTATGTATCTAGGTAGTTACCTACTTAGATAAATAGTTAGTACCTACCTACCTAAGGTCTCCACCGCCATAAAAAAATTTTTACCTATATAATTAAGTGTTGTTAAGACAAATCTTCCCAAATATTTAATGGTTAAAAAATGGAAATTTGCAGATTATTCCTGAAACTCCCACACCTCCATAAAATCCAAGAATCCTATGGTACCATTTTTCGTAATATATTACAAGAATTATAATTTGCAACTAAACCTATATTTAACAAATAACAATTTAGGTAGCAATATATCGCCCGGAGCCAGACCATGGAGCCGTATTTTCAAGGTTTCTGGCTCCGGCTCCGGCTCTGGCTCCAGGTAAGCAAAATTCACTGGCTCCACCGACTCCGGCTCCGAAACCCTGGTCACAACTGTAAACAAGAATCAGGGGAATTCCTTTCCAGACAAATTTTTAAGGCATGCCACAAACATTCCACCATGGCATCACCACCACCATCAGGCTTGAAATAAATCAACAATCCCTTGGGCAGGGTTTCTGGAATTCCACTATCAGTTTGTTCAATGGTGTGGCAATGTTCCCTTGAAAGGGCATCTGCTCTTAGATTATCTTTACCAGGAGTATACCTCAATTCAAAATCAAAAAGGTCTTCTAGAGTTGTAGCAAGTCTATGATTGACCAACCTCATGTTATGTAAATACTGGAGAGCTTGATGATCAGTGTTTAGAATAAAAGGAACCCCATACAAAAAAGCTCTAAAAGTTTTGACTCCCCAATGCATAGCAGCCAATTCTTGTTCTGTTACTGAATATGCTTGTTGGGGCTTGGAAAATGTCATGGAGGCATTGGCTATAACATGGACTTGACCATTCTGTTCTTGAGTTAAACAAGCCCCTGCACCAATGCTGGATGCATCAACCCAAAGGTTGATTTTTTCTGCATTCTCACTATAATCTGGAAAAGCCTTTTCAATTTCTTTTTGCATTTCTGACTTAAGGGCCTCAAAAGCTTGCTCCATTTCTGGAGTCCACTGAAGTAAAGAAGAACTAGGCCAACCTGTAATTTCTGAGAGAGGTTTAGCAATACTTGAACAATGTAGAAGAAACTTCCTCTGGAAATTCACCAAACCAAGGAACTCTCTAAGTTCTCAAATATTATTGGGCTTTGAAAAATTCTTGACTTTTTCAACATAACTAGGTGATTTTGTTAACCCCTTTTGACTGACAATGTACCCAAGGGACAGAACACTAGACTTGAACCAATTACACTTTGAGGGCTTGATTTTTATACCATGTTCCTGAAGAACTTTAAGAACACTCTCTACTAACTGGAGATGGGCCTCAAAAGTCTTTTCCATGATTAAAATATCATCATCAATATAGACAATTACATTTTTCCTTGAAAAATTCTTGAGAACCTCCTGCATTTCTCTCTGGAAAGCTGCTGGAGCATTTTCTCAGGCCAAAGCTCAATTTGTTAAACCTCCAGTGCCAATGGGGAGTGGAAAATGCAGTATAGTCTCTACATGATTCCTGAATTGGCATCTGATAATAACCTCGGACTAAGTCTAGGGTTGTAAAGATCTTAACACCATGTAAATTATAGACTATCTGTAAGATTTTCCATTAGAAATCTGTCAGGTTTTGTAACTTTATTTAGTTTCCTGTAGTCCACACACAAACGTGTGGACCCATCTGGCTTTGTAATAGGCACTACTGGAGCACTCCATGGTGAATCAGTTGGCTCAATGATACCCAACTTATGGAGTTCTTGACATTGATTTTCCACTGCTTGGGCCACTGGTTCTGGAAATCTTCAAGGTCTCTGATAAATTGGGGTCTTGTCATATAATTCTATCCTGTGGGCAGTCATGTATGCTTCTCCTACATCAGAATCTCCTTGACTTAAAACAGTTTTAGATTTCTGGAGCACTTGATACACTTTACTTTTCTGATTATCATCAATATCCCCTAGATCAATTTCTTCATACATTCAGTCCACTCTTGTATACCCAACTGAGGGCTTTCATCTTCCTCATCACTATTTACTTTATCACCCATGCTTCGTAAAACCCTATCAACAGTATCTGGATTGCACCTTTCACTGTCCTCATCAATATACATTTCTACAACAGAATACAAATGACCTAGTACATCCCCCCCTCTTGATTTTACCTAGAGGCTTCCCTTAACTACTAAAGAGAACTGAGGGATTCTCTAAGTCAATTATTCCTGGAACTCCTGAAACTTTCTCCTTTAAATGACTGCTCTCGATTCTACCATCATAGAACAAGGACTGTGGGCCCTGCCTCTGAGGTTGAGGAGCCGGCATGACTGACACTGGCCAATTTCCTGCATGAGAGACAAGACTCCCTCCTGCTGGTGCCAGAGTACCTTGTTGTCAGGCTTGACAGAACTGGGCAATATGCCCAAAGTTCCCACATGCCCTACATTCATGCCCAGGCATTCTGCATTCATACGCCAGGTGTCCCATCTGCCCACATGCAAAACACGCACCCACTCTTCTTCTACATGTCTCTATACCATGTCCCACTCTACCACAATACGGACACCCTCTTACATTCCACATATTCCCTCCATTCATTGGCCCTCTGCTCATTCATTCTTGACTGGCCATGAGGCCCTTGCCTTCTATACATTTGCTCCAGCATTGGACCATTCATTCTGGGACCTGATGTGGGAGGAGGCCCTGGTTGTTGCATGGCTGACCCTCCATAAATCCTTGTGAACTCATTCACAAAGTTAGCCAGCATTTCCATTGGGTTTTGGGCCCTGGTTGCTTGGCTAACTGGAGGTTGACCTGGCCTAGTATTTCTTAATGCTTCCGCATAACTAGGAAACACAGGTACTTGTTCCTCCCTCATCAATGGCCCCATTCGCACATCTGCTTCCCTATTATGCCCAATCCCACTCTCATATACTCAGTCCTCTAACAATTCCAAGATTTCATGCCACTTCAAACATGTCCCTCTTGCTCTTACACACACTTTCCTCTTAACATTCAAAAACTCCCTCACACTCTCAGGCACTGTCTCAATCAACTTTCTTACCAACCTTTTATTCTCATCTATCCCATCATCTCCAAATTTCTTTCTCGCCAAAGTTTCAAGTCTATATGCATACAAATCAATACTTTCTCTCTTCTGCATCCTTGCTCTCTCAAAATCATCCTCCTTTCGATATTTCACACCCCCTCTTATCCTCAACATTTGCTCCATCAATCTCTCCCTTAACACCTCATACTTCACAGGCACTCCCGAATTTACAACAACATTGTAAAACTCTAGCAACCTACGTTCCAAACAGTCACCCATCTCTTTCACCCAATACTCAGGCATGTCTGGATACTTGCTCTTACAATAACATTCATACTCTTTCAAAAACTCTTGTACATCTCTCCCACTATAAACATTAAATTTTGCAACCTTTGGAATCTCCCTAATTAGGATTCCCTTATGCACTCTTACACCCTCGGTCGTATCACTCTGTTTCAGTCTCTCACTCTCACTCATACATGCTATCCTCAATACTGGAATAGAGGGAGTCACCTGCGCTAATGCAGCGTTGAACCCTCTGAGAAGCCCTCTTACCAGATGCCCTCTGAGCCCCCTTCATTCCTGCCTTGTCCCTCTTAGCCTGCCTTTCCATCCTCCTACCTTTCTCCCTCTGATCCCCACTCTCAAGCTTCTTTTTACCCTCCTTAGGAGTGGAATACACCATCACCTTGTAAGGTCTTTCTTCTTTCCCCTCACTCACACTTTCACTCTCTTCTCCTTCCAGGCCCCCTACTGCTACATCTTTTGGACGTGCCCCTTTCGTGTTACCAACACCCTTACTATTTTCCACTTCAAAACCCCCCCCTTCCTTTCCTTTTTCCCAATATCACTCTTTCACTTACCATCTTTCCCATCAAGCTTGCCCTCCAACTCGCTCATTCTCTTAACCATTACCTTTAACCCATCATCCATCTCTTTCCTATTCTCAATCATCTTTTCTTCCATCTCTTCACAGCAAACTACCAATTCTTTACTCTGCTCATCTAATCTGCTTTGCAATTTACCCAAAACATTCTCTAATTCCACCTTCTCTAACTCTAATTGATGATTCCTAGCCCTTTCTATCTCCAACACCTCCTCCATCTCCCTCAACCTCTTCTCTAACTCCTCCTTGGTAGGCATCTCTAAAGATGCTACCCTACTTTACTTCTACTCTATTAACTACTACTACACCTTCACCATACACTACTACACCCAACTTACTCCTACCCTTTCACTCTCCTCCTATGCAACAAAGCTGGGCACTTGCGTTTTTTTTTGCGGTACTGCGGTACTACCGCACTACCAAACCGGTACCGCATAACGCAGTACCGCAAAGGATCGCTGAAAGTACAGCAGTACCGCTACCGCATTTTTTGCGGTACTGCATTATGCGGTACCGGTTTGGTAGTGCGGTAGTACCACAGTACCGCAAAAAAAACCGCAAGTGCCCAGCTTTGCTATGCAACCCAACCAGGAGAAACAACCTACTTTTCTGAATGGATGTCCCTGTTTGGGTGCCACTTATTTTATGTGGTGGGATTGGTTAACCTAACAGCCACACCAGACAAAATATAGAAAATTTTTCTTTAGGGCTTTCACACAACTAGGCTGCCCACCTTGAAGGGTTGTTGGATCCAGGCTCGCTGCCCAGACCTCCGATTCCACAACTACTGGCTTGTCCTGCTAACAGTTTCTCACACAGCATTGGCCATTCACAATTTCTTTCTGGAAAGTTTCATGTAAAAAAAATAAAGACACATGGGATACTTGAGATAGCTGATAAAGTTTGGTTCCTTAAAATAACCTCTCTGGGCCAGATAAATTAAATAATTGGGATTTGCTAAGCACTGAACAAACTCAAGTTCAACTTGAAATCTTAATTTCTGAGCTTCTTCAGTGTCCACTGCACATTGTCAAGGAGAAATGAGATGCTTCCTTTTATCCAATTTTAGATTGGTGCTCTGCATACAATTGCTTCAGAGCTCAGATCACTCTTTTAGCATTTAAGAGAACTTCACTTTGCTAAAATGTTTTAACAAGCAAGTACTTTATTCCTCTTATAAATATTCTACTATTTATTTTCTGTTTTAACATTTGATTCAGTTTTGACACCTCCACAAACACCAGATTGTTTTCCCCACTTCTCACAGCACTTTCTCAAAACTTGAGTTTTGACACACATGCCGATTCCTGGAATTTATTAGCTTGTAAACAGTTCCGAATATCACAAGCTTCTCTCTGACAAGGATCACCTTTCATGTTATTTTATTTCAAATGTTAATTTTTATAGACAATATTCATGGATAGGTCTTATAAGCAAATAAACCAAGGCTTTGCTAAAATGTTGTAACAAATATGTACTTAATTCCTTTTGCTAACAGGTTTTAACAAACAATTACTTTATTCATCTGGAAAGAAAGAGAGAACCATGAAAATCCAATCAATAACAAGTATTTCAATCACAAATTAAATAAATTTAGTACATAAATAATAATAATGCCAGGGGGAAAGGGCTGACAACTAAAAGGGGAAAAAGGGTTTACCCACCACAACATGTCAAAATTCCTGGATGATACTAAAATAGGTCTACAGATCTACAGAAGCTAAGGCTAACAAAGACCCTAAGATCCACTCTAAGGTTAGCCCGAGAGGAAGGAAAGAGTAGGGGGTTAAGAGAAGAGAAGAGAATAAGGGGTTAAGTAAGGAGCAACACCTATCACTCGTGGGTTAACATTCATTCAGAAAAAGAGGAAAAAAGTCTCACCATCATCATCCGCCGGCCACTGCCGACAAGTCAGAAAAATAGTTGGAGAGAATAGGAGAGGGGTGAAAGATGAAAAGAAGTAAAATAAGAATGCTTACAAACCATGCAAACACAGTCTTAACTCACTGTCATACCATCCAAACTACAAGCATGCATGGAAAGAGTTACAGACATGCAAAGTAAGAAGAAAAAAAAAAAAAGTAGGTAAAGTTAAACAAAAAGTGGGTTAGTTTACGCTATGAGCTACATCTACGTTCATGTTAGTCTAATTTTTTTTTTTTTTTTTTTTGCTGGCATCACACGCTGGCATTCATCGTCAACAGACTCATCCTCGAGCACCACCACCAGAGCTCCTGTTGTTAACTTTCTTTTTTAATTTTAAACAACGTTAATATTTTTAAAATGTCTGTCAAGACGGTTCTTAAACATATTAACGCTGGTAGAATGAACGACTGACGCGGGGAGATTATTCCATTTATCAATTACTTTAAATGTAAAGAAGTTTTTAGTGATATTAGTAATGAAACGTCTGCCACGCAACTTAAATCCGTTATTGCGAGTATTACTATTATCGAAAGTGAACAATGTCAAAATTTACATTATCAATGTTATTAACGATTTTGAAAACTTCAATAAGCTCCCCCCTTAATCTCCTAGTTTCGAGTGAATACAGGTCTAACTCTTTAATCCTATCTTCATAAGGCTTATGTGCACAATGATGGAATAAGTTTCATGGCACGACGCTGAACCCTTTCTAACCTATCAATATCCTCACGCAAGTACGGGCACCAAAACTGAACGGCATATTCTAAATGAGGCCTGACTAGGGACTTGTAAAGGGGCAATATAATATCCTTCGATTTAAATTTGAAATTACGCGCTATGAAGCCTAACATCCTATTAGCTTTTGCGCAAGACTCCAGGCACTGGTTCCTAACCTTTAAATCCTTAGATACGCGTACGCCTAAATCTACTTCCTCGTCAATGCTCACTAACTCCCTATCATCCATCGTGTATGTGTAATTATTATTGCGAGAACCTATATGCAAAACTTTATATTTGTCTACGTTAAATTGCATCTGCCACTTATCCGTCCACTGCATAATCCTATTTACATCGTCTTGGAGCCTATTTCTATCATCCTCGTTAACAACCTTACCACCTATTTTAGTATCATCCGCGAATTTTGACACATTACTAGTCAATCCTACATCTATGTCATTAATGTAAATTACGAATAGCAATGGGCCTAACACTGAACCCTGTGGGACACCACTACCTACATCTAACCACCCAGATTCACTACCATTAACTACGACCCTCTGCCTCCTAGCACGAAGCCATTCTTCTAACCAGTTAGCTACCTGACCGCATATACCGTGCACTTTAACCTTCGCAATTAGTCTCCTATGCGGAACTGTATCGAACGCCTTTTTAAAATCTAAATAAATAACGTCAGCTGCTCTATGCCTATCATATTCGCACACTATTTCGTTATAAAATTCTAACAAATTAGTTAAACAAGACCTATGGTGTCGAAACCCATGCTGACTACTATTAATCAAATCTCTACTTTCTAAGTGATCGATGATACGATCCCTAACTACAGATTCCAAAAGTTTACCGACAATTGACGTTAAGCTAATGGGCCTATAATTGCTAGCTACTGCGCGGTCGCCTTTTTTAAAAATAGGCGTGACAGCTAATTTGAAGTCTTCAGGAATAATCCCCGTTTCGAGTGACTGATTAAAAATCTTTGTTAAGGGGCCTATGATAACTTCTTTCAAATGTCTGGGATAAAAAGCGTCAGGGCCTGGAGCCTTGCTAACTTTTAGCCTATCGATATAATGCGCAATCTCAGCCTCGTAAACAGTTATTTCATCCAAAATAGTCTCGCTACTAAATGGAACGATATCGTCCACGTCGGGGACATTATTTACATCTTCTACGGTAAAACCTGTTGCAAAAAAGTTATTGAAAATACCCCCCATCGCCTGAGCATCAGAAGCCAAAGCGGCATTAACATCCACTAGAGGGCCTATGTTATCTTTTACAGGCTTATGATTATTTACGTATTCAAAAAACTTTTTTGGATTATGTTTACTATCCGCAGCTATAAGTATCTCTAAATTACGCTTGGCATTCCTAACTGATCTTTTAACCTGATGTCTAAGCTCGATATACCTATTAAAGTTAGCTGCCGTGCCATTGCGCTTACTAAGTCTATACGCTCATTTATAAACTCTCCTATTTCCCTAGTCCACCACTTCGGCCTACCACGATTTCTAGCGTGCTTGGGCCTATGAGGAATAAGGTAAGGTTGTTAACGAGGATGATAGAAATAGGCTCCAAGATGATGTAAATAGGATTATGGAGTGGATGGATAAGTGGCAGATGCAATTTAATGTAGACAAATGTAAAGTTTTGCATATAGGTTCTCGTAACAATACACGTACATGATGGATGATAGAGAGCTAGCAAGCATTGACAAGGAAGTAGATTTAGGCAAATGCTAATATCACTAAAAACTTCTTTACGTTTAAAGTAATTGATAAATGGAATAATCTTCTCGCGCCAGTCGTGAACTCTACCAGCGTTAATGTGTTTAAAAACCATCTAGACAGGCATTTTAAAAATATTAACTTTGTTCAAAATAAAAAAACAATTGGCAACAGGAACTCTTGGGGTGGTAATCATGGTTGGGAAAAAAACTTGATAAGTTCTTTAAAATTCCTAATTAGCTATCATTGGTTCATTAAGGCATGGTTGTTTTCAAAGCTGGGCACAAACTGTTAATCCGTTAATCGTTAATTAACGAAGTTAACTTTTTCGTTAACGATTTAACTTTTAAGTTAACTTTGAAAATCATTATCGGACTAATTAACTTCCGTTACATTTAACTTCCATTAACTCAAGTCCGTTAACCCAAAAAATTCATAAATAAACATTTAAAAGTTTCTATTATTTTCAGTGCTGAGCAGGTGCGCAATTAATCCGCCACTGTTAATAATGATGAACGAATTTCCATTTCCGCAGTGCAAAATCAGGCGATATATTTGTTTCCGTCGCTACAATTTGTGGCCACAGGTCACTCAAGGGCAAGGCCCAGAACTTGGTCAAGACCTGGCTGGAGACCAACTCCAAGGACTTGCTGACAAATGCTGCCTTCTTGGGTGAGCAAGTGTTGGTGGACTTGTTCATCAAGTTCAACACAGCCATCCCCTCCAGTGCTGCAGTGGAGCGTTTGTTCTCTATGGGCAAGGACATCCTGAGGGCCAAGAGATCATCCCTGTCGGATGAAAACTTTGATATGCTAATTTTCATGAAGGGCAACATGCATCTCATGGACAAAATGGAGAATGAGAAGAAGAGGGAAAATTAAATTATATATATATTGTGTTTTTCATTTTTTTATAATAAAAGTTAACGTTAATGGTTTATCGGTAACTTCCGTTACATGTTTAATGGATTAATGGTTAACGAAGTTAACTTTTTGGTTAATGGTGCCCACCACTGGTTGTTTTTGAGTGTTTAATAGCCTACTATTGGTTAAAAAAAGGTGCACTGTGATTGGTCATCCACACACTTCCAGAAAATTGTCTGAGAGCGAGGATGTCTTATGCCTGTTGGCAGGTCGCGAAACAAAAAAATGGTTAAAACTTAAAAAATCAATAACTTCGTTAATTTTGAATTGTGGGGAGTGTGGCTTTCAACAAATTTATTCTATTGCTATCTACTACCGAATACTAACATAAAAAATTATGAACTCAAGGTCAGGCTATTTGCTGCATATTAACCAAATAATTATTTACACAAGTTGTCTTTTCATTGGGCAGTTAGGTATATGTTTTGCTTGATAATATCTCAGTCAAGTTGTATGGATGTGGAATCTTTTATTGATTCATATTTCAGTAGTACTGTGCAAGAATTAATCTATTACATTATTTTATTAGTAACTCGTTGATTTATTTTGAAACCCCCAGAAAACCCAGTTGTGTGGGTTTTGTGGGTTTTCTCTGAAAAAACCTATTGGGGACAACTGGGTTAGGTCCAATCTTCCAACCCTGGTGGTTCTCAACCTAGGTATCATTGGTCATTTTTCTTGGGGTCACTGGAATATACAAGTCAAAGGCTCATTAAACATTAGTTAATTTCAGGGAAGTACTTCACACTTGTCTTGAAAAGAATAAAACAGAAAAACACCTGATAAAGATTTTAAATTGTTTTGTCGCTGACTATTCACTGAAAGTTTTAAAAATGGACAAAGATGAAGTAGAACTTTGCTGGAAAAAAGAAAATTGGAGCATCAAGACTGAAATTAAAGAGGAGGAAGTTGAGTCTTATGAACAAAGCATTTCCACAGCTGTTGTAGTTGGTCATGGAAATTTGAATCACAAATGGCAGGTAGGTTGTTAAGTAGAAATAGTCTAATTATTCTTCATATGGAGCCTCAATGACTTGCATTGCATCCATCAAGAACTAATAAATTGTTATAGGTAATGATAATTCTTAAAGTTTTGAGACATTTATCAATGAATAATGATTTAAGAAAGTACTTTTTACCTTCTTAATTTAATGAATTGAAATGTTAAACTGATCCAGTCAACTTAATAGCTGCATCCATCATCATCAGTAAGATCCATCTTAAGTGTAAACTTTTTAGAATTAGGTATTTCTTTAATTTTAATGAAAGATCAAAGAATAGAAATATTTGTATTAAAATCATTTTAGATATAAATATTAGTCCTTTTTTTTCCTTGTCTTGAAATTTGTCCTGTTGGTAAAACTTCACTCTCCAGACAGTGTTCAGAGTCCATAGAGCCCTAATTACTAACCTATCCAAACTTAATCAATCCTACCTAGCCTAATCTACCCTAACCAAATTTAACATATTAACAAGCTGTTATGGACTCTGTCCCTGAACACTGTTTGGATAGTAAAGTTTTACCATCATTTTTATTTTTAAGCTTAATTTGGAAGGAGTATGAGACATTTGGTTCACAAACATTACATCAAAAGAAGTTCTTAGTGATAACTGAATAAAGGAATGCTGATTTCAGAGTCATCACATCAAAGAGGAATCACTGGAAGATGTTTCACTTAAACAAGAAACAGACTTCAGCACTTATGAACTCAATGTTGAGGTAAATAAATGGATTTGTTTTTTCTTTAAAGGACTTAGCCCTCTCTAAATAAGAGCCTGTTAACCTACTAAGCATATTTCATGCATGTCTTCACTGGAGAAGGCAAAACAGTTGTGCTGACCAAAGGTTGAGGCAAACTGTATAGTTGGTTGAAAGTAAGTCATCATTGTAGTTAACAAAAATGTGATGTCAGATTTTGACTGTGAGAGGGGAAGGGGGTGCTTAGGCTGTAGCTTAAAGTGTACCTTTTAAAAGAGGGAGATAATGATGGTGGTTGAGTGGATTTTGAAGCTGTTGATTTCTCATGACCACAGAGGCTATGAAGTAGTTATGTAGAGCAAGTAATAAAATTTGGTTTGAATTTGTGTTCACAGAACATATTTGTATATTGTAAGCATAAATCCATTTCTCAACTGAATATTCTCCTCCAAATTAAATTTTTATTAATTGTTCAGTACAGTATATCTCTTTGCATATTAGTTTTCTTCACAAGAGTATCATTTTTATTACATCAAGCCTTTAAATTTAATGTATGGTCATAACAGATCAGAACTACTCAAATATGCTTAATATACTGCTATTGCTGCTTAACTTGGGAGCTTACATTAAAAGATATATCAGAGATGCAATGTGAAAGTTCTTTATAATTAAATCTTCACTGTTTTATGGAACCGAGTTCGTAAAGAGATTCACTGTATCAAAATTGATTAATCTCCACAAACTTTAAGAACAGAATAAAGGGGATAAAAAGAACTGTCTGTAAACACCACAATGAAGGAAATGTTCCAATTATTTTCAAGTTTTTCAAGCTGTGATAATTTAATGTGATAATCTTCAATTTGGGAACAAAAACTATGAATGTTCTGAGTGTGATTTGAATTGGCATGAGAGTAACCTATTTAATTTGTTATTTTGGTCATTCATGATACTATCACATTCTCAGTGTAAGAGAAGGAATGCTTTAGGTTTAATTTTAATTTAGGTTTTAATTATGTTTTGTTTAAAATCATTAAATTAGTATTATAACATTTTACTTTCAGGAAAATTTCAGGCCAGGCTCAGAAGGAAGATCAAACTTTGATAGAAATAGATCATTTACTGATAATGAACAACAGGGACATAACTCTGCATCCACTGCGAATCATGGCAGTAATTTAGTTCATTTAAAGGATGATGAGAATCATGAATTTGTGCAGAGGAACATATTTAAATGTTCTGTTTGTTCATGTGAAATAAAACAAAGTTTCAAGACTCGCTTAAGGATTCCCACAGGGGTTAAACCTTTTATATGTGGAAATTGCCAGTTTAGTGCAGTAACTGATTTTGATCTGAATGGGGATATAAGAATTGACTCTGGAGAGAAACCCTTCAAATGTGAGATTTGTTCCGACACTGCTTCACAGAAATCTCATCTTCACTCGTATTTAAGAATTCACACAGATGAAACGCTTTTTAAATGTGGAATTTGTGACTACAGTGCAACCACTAATTCTGATCTTAAAAGGCATTTAAGAATTCATTCTGGCATAAAACCTTATAAATGTGGCATTTGTTCCTACACTGCATCACAGAGATCTAGTCTTCAGGTTCATTTAAAAATTCACACTGGTGAAAAACCTTTTAAATGTGGAGTTTGTTCCTATAGTACATCACGGAAATTTTGTCTTCAATCTCATGTAAGAAGTCACGCTGGTAAAAAAACTTTAAATAAACAGCATTCCAAACCAAAGCAGAACCCAAAAGCAAAATTAGAACTTAAAACAACCAAGTCTTTACTTAATTTTGAACATTATAGAAACCACAAAGACCAACTCATAGGAAAGATTATATTTAATTGTTATATTTGCAATTATCGGACAAAGTTCAAGAAAAATCTTAAAAGTCATTTAAGAGTTCATAGTGGAGAAAAACCTTTTAAGTGTGATATTTGTTCTTACACTGCAGCACACAAAAGTACTCTTCAACAGCATGTAAGAGTTCATACTGGAGAAAAACCTTTTAAATGTGATATTTGTTCATACACTGCAGCACAGAAAAGTCGTCTTAGAGAGCATTTAAGAGTTCATACTGGAGAAAGAGAAAAACCTTTTAAATGTGATATTTGTACTTACACTGCAGCAAAAAGAAGTACTCTTCAACAGCATGTAAGAGTTCATACTGGAGAAAAACCTTTTAAATGTGATATTTGTTCTTACACTGCAGCAAAAAGAAGTACTCTTCAACAGCATGTAAGAGTTCATACTGGAGAAAAACCTTTTAAATGTGATATTTGTTCTTACACTGCAGCACAAAAAAGTAGCCTTAGAGAGCATTTGAGAGTTCATACTGGAGAAAAACCTTTTAAATGTGATGTATGTTCTTATACTGCAGCAAAAAGAAGTGCTCTTCAAGAGCATGTAAGAGTTCATACTGGAGAAAAACCTTTTAAATGTGATATTTGTTCTTACACTGCAGCACAGAAAAGTCATCTTCGAGTGCATTTAAGAGTTCATACTGGAAACCAAGAAAGAGAAAAACCTTTTAAGTGTGATATTTGTTCTTACACTGCAGCACAGAAAAGTAGTCTTCAAAGGCATTTAAGAGTTCATACTGGAGAAAAACCTTTTAAATGTAATATTTGTTCTTATACTGCAGCACACAAAAGTCGTCTTACAGAGCATTTAAGAGTTCATACTGGAGAAAGAGAAAAACCTTTTAAATGTGATAGTTGTTCTTACACTGCAGCTAAAAGAAGTATCCTTCAACAGCATGTAAGAGTTCATACTGGAGAAAAACCTTTTAAATGTGATATTTGTTCTTACACTGCAGCAAAAAGAAGTACTCTTCACCAGCATGTAAGAGTTCATACTGGAGAAAAACCTTTTAAATGTGATATTTGTTCTTATACTGCAGCACAGAAAAGTGCTCTTCAACAGCATGTAAGGATTCATACTGGAGAAAAACCTTTTAAATGTGATATTTGTTCTTACACTGCAGCACACACAAGTAGTCTTCAAAAGCATTTAAGAGTTCATAACCAAACTGGCCCAGTACTTTGGAGGGAATAATATGACAGAAGAAGTAGAAACTGAAAGAGTACCAGCCATCTTAATAGCTAGGAAAAGTTCCAAAAGACTTGCGCCGGAACAACAGGCCAAATATGCAGAAGAATGGAAATAACATCAAAGAGCTGGAAAATGCTATCAAGAACTACAGAAGGACTACATCAATAAAGAAGGATTATTGGAATGGTTAAGGATGTAAACTGTCCCAAATTGTATCTACTCATATGTTAGGGTTTTTTACCATGAATTGGGCAAGCCATCTGTTTGTGATGCCATAGAGTAAATTTATAAAGCCTATTAATGACTTATAAAGCCTATTAATTTTTGGTTTGTGAAAAAATTAAAGATGTAGGCTTTTTAACTCGAGATACTGCTCTAATCTTAAACTTTTTGAAAGTTTGAACCTTGCACATTTTCCATACAAAATATTGAAATTTATAAGTATGAAAAAATGTAATGAGATTTTGCAAAGGATGTTAAACAAAGGTCATATGACTGAAGGGACCTACAATTTTACATAGGATCCAAACTACAGGTCACTACATGCTCTGGATGCACCAAATGGTCTTCCATCCAACTATCTTACCCAATATTGCTAACTTTGCTGATGCATGGGAAGTGGTGTTAAGACATTGGCTACGATGTAACTACAGCATATTTCTAACCTTTGAGAAAAAAAATGCACTCACTTTTTCTCTACACAAAAGAACTTTCCTGTAAGTGCCTTTGCCCAGTCTTCAGAATATCAAAATTTTCTAAACTCTGGAAAATGTTAGAAAATTTATAAAATTGTTCATAAAACTAAATTTAACTTAATTGTAAATTTAGCATAATTTAACCAATTACTGTATGTATGCATAAAAAACTCAAATCTACAAGTATAACATCTTAAAACAATACACTAAACTTGCGATTAAAGTATATAGTGAAAATATTAGGAGTACTGGTATAGTTCTGGGTAAGGTTTCATTAAATTTATTCTGTGAACATTCCATAAGAATAAGTACTGTACTAAACAATTAACCCAATGAATTAGGATACATTTCATTTGTCATTCAGAGCTTTATCACAATTTTGCCTAAATCAAAAATCACAGTCGAATCTGAAACGTGAGCTTTTGAGCATTTTTGCCAATATTTTCAAAAGTCCAGGTAAATGCTCTGAAATCTTAAATGAAAGACCAAGCAAATAAAATTAGTTTTTTATTACTTTAGATATATTTACAAACTTACATGTTATGGAAGTGTTAAAAAGTATGTTAACTTTTACTATTAGCTATTTACTTTGATATATAAATGTGAAAGTTAAACATTTTAATTATGGATAAAAGTTGCTATGACATTGGCTAAGGTGAACATGGAAAAATTGCACAGCTGTTTCAGAGTCACCATAGGCTAGGATTTTGGAACTAAATGGTGGAGGAAGGATTTTCAGATGGGCCAAGTGTTATCAACAACATTTTGTGTTTCATTAATGTGAAGATTGACTTATTACCCATTGACATGATGATCACATTATGTGAAAAACGTTATAGTAGTAAAGAAATAGAGACTGCTAAAGCAAAATTATTTACATTATACCCAACCAATGGGAACTCTGGCAAGAGGCTTATCCATCGCAAAGGTGGAAAGAAAAATGTGCTCAACCTTGAGGACATCATTAAAAAGATTTTGGAAATAAAGGCTACTAACAACAGGCCCATATTTGTCATGAGAACCTGGACTTGCCACCCATATGTTTTGACTCTATTGATGTAACTGTACTCTTAAGTAAAATAGAATCACTTCAGGATGGGATGCAGCTACTGAAAGGTGGCCTGCATACCTAGCATGGCCAAAACAGAGAGATAAAAGATATATGTAGCAGCATAACCTCGGAACAAAGAAAATGGACCACTAGGATCTCAGACTTGGAAGCTGAGATATGCAGCAGGCAAACCGCCTAGCCAGACAGGAATATCGCCATCAACATGACACAGCATAGTGATCCTCAGGACAGGACGCCTGCCACTCCTATTCTCGCACCATCTTCTCTCACAGCTCAGCAGAGCTGTATATCCAAACTAGGAGGGAGGAAGAAAACAGTAAAGTACTTTACTCTCAAGTTCTGAAAGAGAAGTCCAATGACATAAAAACTTGTATGAACACGAACAACCATCCTAGCAGTGGGCAGCAGGTAGTACGTATCTACCCAGAACTGCATAGTCTGACAAATTATGAATCTTCAACACAAACAAACAAATTAACTGCAACAGAAGGCAATGCTACTGAGACCATTAGTAATGTGGCCATGCCTCAAAGGACTATTCAAACCTGCTCAGCAGCTAGTCACCCTGGTGAGTAGAATGTAGGGCATGGGTGAACAACAGTTAGTAAAAGGGGTAACAAACACAAAAAAAGGTATGTAATTCACAGTTTAGAGAGCGGACACATGCTTACTCAAGCGAAGTGGGAGCAATACTGAAATAGTATCGAAAAGAAATTAGAAAACAATAGGAAAATTGCGCGCTAAATTTAAAAAAATTGACAAAAATACAAACCGTGCTACATCAAAACCCGCGCTAATCAAAACAGCGCTGTTCAAGGTATTACTGTACACTGCGCCCTCGATATATGCGACGAATAGGTTCTGCTAAAACCTCGCATAATGCAAATTCGCATATATCAAACTTATAGTTAAATGAAAAAAATAGGGATGCGTTCCACAACCAGTTTTTTTTTACCCTCCTGGCACCCCTAACAATAAATATGCCACTTTTTTTATACCAAAAACATTCACCAAGATAACAGTAATGCTATATTACATCAATAATGTACAGTATAAATATTAAAGGACATAGTAAGCTTAATAAAACATACGATACCAACGAAAAAGCACTCAAAAATAGTGAAAAACACAACACAGTCTAGAGCACAACGCACACACCAACACGTTATAACGGTTTATGCGACTGTTGTTGTTTGGCAGGAACACGTCAGTGCACTCAGCGGCTCAGCAATATTTCATACTAGGTGGCACATAAATGCAAATTTTTTCCACATATACTGAATTCTTGGTAGAAATAGGGTCTTCGCATATGCTGAAGACGCATATATCGAGGGCGCAATGTATACTGTGTGTGTATATATGTATATATAGGCCCGGATTTAGCTATAGGCGAACTAGGCGATCGCCTAGGGCCTCGCGCCAAAGGGGGCCTCGCTCAAGCCATTTTGCGCGTTCTGTTCAAGTGATATTAATGATTTTGAACTCTATGAAGAACTTAAAGTACTTTGCAGGTTTATACCTGAGAAAACAGATCTCGGAAATGCCCTTGTTTATATAGTGCAAAAACAACTAAGTGAGATTTATCCTAATGTTTATGTTGCACTTCGAATAGTATTAACCATCGCAGTTACTGTTGCTTCGGCTGAAAGAAGTTTCTCGCGTCTCAAACTTATTAAAACATATTTGCGTTCCACCATGTCTCGAGCGAGAATGCAATCATTAGCTATGTTATCAATAGAAAACGATATAACAAATTCATTAGATTATTCTCAATTAATTGAAGAGTTTAGCCCGAAGAAAAGTAGAAAAGCATTGCTGTAATATTCAAGGAGTATCTGAACCAAATATTAAAGCATTAATATTTAGCCTGATAAGTCGATCGCTCACTATTATAAAAAATGAAATGTCAACATCTCTTATACATCACATGAAAAACGTTTGTATACTATGGAAAGTCATTACCTATAATATTATATAAATCTTAGAAATCATTGTCTTATATTTTTTATACAAATCTTGATTCATATTATAATTTATACTTATTTGTATGGTTTATTTATATTTCTTATACAATTTCCATGCGTGATTATTTTGGTTTGGTTTAATTTTTAAGTGCTGGCATAGTTCTGTCTATGCGGGATTCTAATATTGCTGGTATAGTACCAATAAATAATTAAGTCCATATTTTCATATATATAGGCCTAGGGCCTCGCAATTTCTAGATCCGGCCCTGTGTGTGTGTGTGTGTATATATATATATATATATATATATATATATGAAAATATGAAAATTATTTCACGAAAGTAACGCGTGAAAAATATTTATGATGAATAAAATCACGAAGGAAAGGAAACACAGAATGGTGCTCAAGCGCTTTCGTCTAATGACATCCTCAGGAGCACTGAAGTAAATAAACAGTTCAAGATTATATATAGGTTACAAAAAATATACACAGTTTATATATAATAAATATAGAAATAAAAATTGTGGGAGGAGCATACACATTTGTAAGGAAAACTACCAATTTTAGCACTTTCCCCAAATTTCAACAAAATCAAATGGATTGTTTACAACCAATTTTATAGATAATGCATGAATGATATATAGGTTACAAAAAAAAATTAAAAATTAAAATTAAATTGAAAACTAAAAATTGTAAGAGCATACAATTTTGGTCAGTTTATACTTTCTTATATACAGTGTATATATATATATATATAATATATATAATATGTGTATAGAAACGACGTAAGTATAGAGGAGTGTTCTGCACACGAGGAAGAG
>JAJOZX010005204.1:145000-341659 GCA_023014485.1 Bathynomus jamesi
CGACAAGATAGCCATTCCCGCATATTCCGATCCACAGACACACTTTCTGCTGACAAATACGTGTGTCAAAGTTGAATGCTGGGGGGTTGTTCAGCGGCGCATATTGTCGAATATTATGGCTATTTACCTTTCCATTCATGAAAAAGGCTGCCTCGTCACCAATCACAATGTTTTCCAAGAAACGAGCAGGTTTATGGAGAAGCCATTCGACAAATTGTCTACGACGAGGAAAATCAGTTTCAAGAAGCTGGTGTCTTACATGCATCTTATAGGGATGCCATTTTAAGTCATGTTTAACAATGCGGTTAAATGTTGACTTTGACAATTGTAACCCATTCTTTCTGACTGATACATTTGGATTTTGAAGAAGTGTCATCTGAACATTTTCGATATTTTCTGTTGTTCTTATGGTTTTCCTACGACCCGAACGACCTTTATTTAGATTTAAGCATGTTCCTTCATGTTGGTATTTCCGAACATTTTTCCAAATAGCGGGCTTGCTTGGTGGGTGCCTACCTGGAAAACGTTGTTCAAATAAATCTTGTACTTGTTTAATACTGCCAGTCTTAATAAAGTTTGTGATTACAAATACGCGTTGCTCTTTTGTTAACTGCATGATAAAAAGGTTCTTTTGAAGTAAACTTTTACATAGAAACGCTTTGATTTGCTTAATAAGCAATAATGACGAGACCATACCACAGCGTGTCCGAAAAACCACTGTGCAATGGCCTAGGCTTCGCTTGAAGAATCGCACAGTGACCTAGGCTCCCTACGCTTCGCTTCATTATTTTACTTCCTTGCGCAAACATATTTTTGATAGCCTCCACTAAAACCATTAATGTATCAACTTCGTAAAAGGAAATTTAATGAAATTTCCAGAATCGACAGATAAATAGTTGTTAAATAAAACATTGTTGCAGGACCCAAAAATCTCTAATAGTTTTTGAGTTATATTAATTCAAAGTACGGTTAACTTTTTTGTGGGACACCCGGTATATATATATATATCATATATAATATATATACTATATATATATATATATACTATATATATATATATATATAATATACTATATATATATATATATATATACTATATATATATATATACGAAGAACCGATTCGCCTCTATTTAAAGGGCATATCTCAGCGGAAAAACAAAGAAAAAGTGAGAGGAAAGACAGAGGAAAAAGAAAGGGTGGAGGGACAGTCGAAGTGGAAAAAGACAAAGGATGACAAGACTGCAGGGTCGAGCCCCATCATCCTTGGGTGCTAGGGCCGGAGGGCGCACGTGAAACCTCCAGGAACAAGCACGTACAAACGAGCACAAAGAGCACTCAAGAGCACGAGCTTAGAACCCCCTTGCGGGGATATATATATATATATACTATATATATATATATATATATACACTGTATATATATATATATACACTGTGTATATATATATATATATATATATATATATATATATATATATACAGTGTGTGTATATATAATATATATATATATATATATATATATATATATATATACAGTGTATATATATATATATATATATATATATATATATATATACACTGTTATATATATATATATATATATATATATATATATATATATATTTAAACACAGACCGTGCATGGAACAAGGAACTCTTCTGGGAAAATTAAATCCACTATAGTCCGAATAAGTAATGGTAAATGACAAATACCATAGTTTTTTTTCCTTTTTCATGATTTTAGCCCGACGTGGGCAACGGGTCTCTCGCAAAGAGATCCCATAAATATAGCTTCCCTCACCAGCTATCTGCAAACAGCAGGATCCAGCTTTGGGACGTGGATCTAGGGTTTAAAGCAAGCCTAGATCCCTACACTCAGACCTCTATATAAGTAAAAGACTCGTTGCATTCACGTCGTGTTGAATAAATCAAAGAAAAAGGGGGGGTAACTATTGTATTTTTAGCCAAAAAAAAACAAAACTTAAACCTCAACCGGGACATTGAGCGTCCACTTTTCAAGGCACGAAACACGTCCGTTTAGTATACACAAACTCAGAATGGTTCCCTGAGAACATTATATGTTAAACACAGACCGTGCATGGAACAAGGAACTCTTCTGGGAAAATTAAATCCACTATAGTCCGAATAAGTAATGGTAAATGACAAATACCATAGTTTTTTTCCTTTTTCATGATTTTAGCCCGACGTGGGCAACGGGTCTCTCGCAAAGAGATCCCATAAATATAGCTTCCCTCACCAGCTATCTGCAAAGCAGACAGGATCCAGCTTTGGGACGTGGATCTAGGGTTTAAAGCAAGCCTAGATCCCTACACTCAGAACCTCTATATAAGTAAAAGACTCGTTGCATTCACGTCGTGTTGAATAAATCAAAGAAAAAGGGGGTACTGTATATATATATATATATATATATATATATATATATATATATATGAAAGTATAAAGTGACCAAAATTGTATGCTCTTACAATTTTTAAATTTATTTTTTAATTTTTTTTTATTTATTTTTTTTTGTAACCTATATATCATTCAGGCATTATCTATAAAATTGGTTGTAAACAATCCATTTGATCTTGTGTTGAAATTTGGGCAAAGTGCTAAAATTGGTAGTTTTCCTTACAAATGTGTATGCTCCTCCCACAATTTTTATTTCTATATTTATTATATATAAACTGTGTATATTTTTTTTGTAACCTATATATAGTCTTGAACTGTTTATTTACTTCAGTGTTCCTGAGGATGTCATTAGACGAAAGCGCTTGAGCACCACTTTGTGTTTCCTTTCCTTCGTGGTTTTATTCATATATATATATATATATACTGTGTGTGTGTATATATATATATATATATATATATATATATAATTTAGGGTGGTCCAAATCCATAGGGGGAAATTTCAAAATTGTCTTAGATAGTCTCCACAAGTGTGGTTTTTGTCCATTTAGTGTCCACATGGTCTGTGCAAAATTGCAGCGTGATTGGTGAATATTTAGAGGTCGCCCCACTCTGATAATATTATATATAATGTACTTTTTCTTCCGTAGGTCCGATGGCTCAAACTCGATCAATTCCAAAAGTTTGGCTTCTAGGGATGGCAACTGGAACTTTATCCACCTCAAGGCTCCCTACATGCCTTGACGCCCTCCTCTTGGGGCAATACCACCACATCAATCAAAAGCAAACCACCTCCGACAGTCTGAACCAGGCATGCCAGAGGGTGATTGAAGTCTGGACCCGAGCGCGGATCCCAACTCAACGGATCGACTCCTGTGTCCGTAAGCTTTCAAAGCTTTTAGACCGCTACAAAACACTCAAGAAGCACAGGACCAGGCAACGTGCCAGCGATAGAATGAATGAAGACATCTTCAAAGCGGACATCCAGGAACTGTTTGACATCGCAACCAGTGATGCCATGAGCACAATCGTCAACGTTGAGGACCGAAATTTCCTGTCCATGCAGCGCAAGGACGTCAATTCTTGCAGCATGGCTGGCATTGATAAGGAAACGACTACACAAGAGGACAGAAAGCGATCCAGAATGGAGAAGGAAGCCAAGAGGAAGGCAAGGCATGAAGCAACACAGAAAGATTTGGAAGAAGCAGGAGTGTCATCGATTGATCTTTCCTCTTCTTCCCTTTTTTCGCAAGACGACGACGACTATAGACCATCGGTTCCGATTCCTTCTTCGTCTGAAGCTCCGGCACCAAAGCGTCCCAAGAACAAGGTTACGAACATTTTCCAATCTCGAGAAGTCATTGGAGCAATGGATCGCACCAATCTTTCTGACCGGAATGCTGTTTTCGTAACTGGAGCTGTATTACAGGCCGCGGGGCATGATCTGTCTGGGATGACGTGCTCTCGGAGCTCTATTCATCGCTACAGAGAAAGTGGGCGAGAACAGGCAGCTCGAGAAGACCTAGAATCATTCTTTCTAGAAGACCCTGTCCTTCTCCATTGGGACGGAAAGCTTCTCCCGGCATTGAAGGGAAGAAGACGAATGTGCATCGGATAGCAATCCTTATAACATTCAATGGACAGGAGAAGCTGCTTGGTGTCCCAAAGATGAAACAAGGAACTGGAGAAGCACAGGCCCAGGCATGCCTTCAAACTATGAAATTATGGAACGTGGAACAGCATGTGAGAGGTCTCGTCTTCGATACCACTGCGTCAAACACGGGTTTACATCGCGGAGCCTGTGTCAGGATTGAAGAAGCATTGGGTCACGAGCTAGTTTGGATCGGTTGTCGACATCATATACTTGAAGTCGTACTTGCTGATGTCTTTGCCTCAATATTTGGCTCAACAGGAAGTCCTGAAACAGGCCTTTTTAAGCGATTTCAAAAGGAATGGCCATCTCTCTCCCACGAAGCATTTGTCTCAGCATCGGACAGCTTGTTTGAGAACCCTCAACTCCAAGAGATGAGAAAAGAGATGCTCACTTACTTACCTAACGCTCTTCAGGCAAGCCAACCTCGTGATGACTACAAGGAGTTCCTTGAACTATCTTTGCTCTTCCTGGGGGGAAAGACTGGTGGTCAACTCTTTATCCGAGCTCCGGGTCCCATGCACCACGCGAGATGGATGGCGAAGGCGATTTATGCGCTCAAAATCTACCTCTTTCACTATCAATTCAAGCTCACAGCACGCGAAGAACGAAACGTGACTCAGCTGGCTTTATTTGTCAGTCTGATTTACGTCAAGTACTGGCATGAAGCGCCAATGGGGGGACAAGTTCCTCTCAATGATCTCAAAATGCTGCATCTTCTGGAAAAATATCCACACGGAGGAGCTGCACAAGCGGCGAAGACAGCTCTAAGACGCCACCTGTGGTACTTGTCGGAGCATCTGATTGGACTGGCCTTCTTCGATAATAGGATCGATCCTGATACCAAAAGGAGAATGGTTCAACACCTCCAACATCCCCAAAAGAATGGCTGCCCCCGACGAATCGACATGGCGGAAGCTGGTGTTGAAAATGATGTGGCATCCTTCGTCACGAAAAGGACATTGACCCTCTTTGATGCCTTGAAAGTTGAAGGTAAGGAGGAAGCACGCCAGTTACTTCAAAAAGATCCACGGGAATGGCCAAATGACAAGAACTACAGGGAACTTAGAGATCGCGCCTTAAAGATGAAAGTCGTCAATGATGCTGCCGAGCGAGGTATTGCTCTCGCACAACGCTACAATGACACTTTGACACGAAACGAGGACCAGAAGCAGTACCTCCTACAACTCGTAGCCGCCCACCGAAAACAGATACCAATACCATCCAAGGCGACTCTGATGCAGAAGAAATAATGAAGATACACCCATTATCATGTCCTATTGTCTTACTGTTTTCTTTCATATTCTTTGAGAACCAAAAAAAAATTTAGTTATTCAGTTGTCTATATATTTTCCCAAATTTTCAAAAAGGGGGCAAGTGGGGCGACCCCTAAATATTAACCGAATAACGTGAAACTTTACACAAATACTGTCCACACCAAGAGGCATAAAACCAACCTTGTGGAGAGAACTTAGTCGAGAGAGTTACAGGGAAAAGAAGTACCTCAAAAGGCCTTGCAGCCCATACCGAGGAGGTACCAATGGCAACGGGTGCCAGGGAAAAATACACCCTCAAATAGTGTGCAAGATTCAGTCTAACCTTTTCTTGAACTTCTGAAGGTACCTTGTTCCATGTGTCACAGATCTTATAGGTAAAGTAATTCCCACACACACTAGTCCTAAACTGTTTCAAATCCAACTTCCAACCATTGTTGTGAGTTGGGTTATCATTTAAACTAAACATGCTTCTAAAATCGACATCGTTGAAACCATGTCAGAACTTGAATACCTCAATGAGTTGACTGTGCAGCCTCCAAGTTTCAAGCGAAAACAAATTCAAGGCAAGTAAGCATCGATTGTAGCCCATATGCCTAACGGAAGGGATTAACTTTGTGACCCTCGGCTGGACTCGCTCCAGCCTCTCAATACCTTTAGCGAGGGTGGGCAACCAGAACTGCACAGCATACTCCAGGTGCGGCCAAACCAGAGAATTGTACAGAGAGAGCACAATCTCCTTGTTCTGAAATCGAAATTGCATCCTCATATAACCCAACAGCTTCTGGGTTTTCTTTTCCACCTCTATGCACTGTTTGGTAAACTTAAAGTTGCTGCTAATTAGCACACCCAAGTCTTTTTCCAAATCAATGGCCTTGATATTACTCCCCAAAATGTAGTAGTCCGACTTGAGATTGGCGTAGCCAATGTGCATCACCTTGCATTTGCCCAAGTTAAACGGTATTTGCCATTTTTCAGACCACTCTCCTATCCTACGTAGGTCCGCACGCAGTTGCTCGATCGCCTCTGGCGTCCCAACATTGGCCCCAAGCTTCTTGTCATCAGCGAATTTGGTGATCCTACTGACGATGCCACCGTCTATATCATTTATGTAAATGATAAACAGCAGTCCCCCCAAAACGGAACCCTGAGGAACCCGCTAGTGACCGAGGCCAAACCCGAACTAGCCCCTTTAATTACAACCCTCCGCTGCCTATTCTTCAGATAGTTTTCAATCCAGCTACCTACTTCCCCACCAGTACCCAGCGCGCGCACTTTGGCCATTAGCCGGCGATGAGGTACCTTATCAAAGGCTTTCTGAAAGTCGAGATAAAGTATATCAATCGCCCTACTCTTGATCATACTCCCTCAACATGACGTGGAAAAACTCGAGCAAGTTGGTGAGACACGACCTATCCGTCTAAACCCATGTTGGGAATGGCCAAGCAGCTTGTAGGAATCCAAATGGTCAACAATCCTGTCCGGTATTATCCCTTCTAATGATTTACCTATAACCGAAGTGAGACTAATGGGACGATAGTTCCCTGGACTTTCGTGATCCCCTTTCTTAAAGCTAAGGATCACGTTGGCTTCCCTCCAGGCACCTGGCCCGTCTCCAACGATTTGTTGAAAACTGTAGCCAGGTGGGGAGCCACCTGGTCGTGTACTTCCCGCAACACTCTGGAGAGGAACTGGTCTGGCCAGGAGCCTTAAACGCGCTCAGTTTGTCTATTCTATCGGCAACGACTGTCGCGGTACACCGAACACTATCCAGGCCAGCACCTTCGTGCCTGACGCCTGGCTCGGGGATGACGCGGATGTCCTCTCTGGTAAACACTCCCGCAAAGTACTCATTCAGCATATTAGCAATGTCCGCGTCGGAGGTCCACAGAGCGCCGCTGGGTCCTTTAACGGACCTATCATGCTTCTACTGGGCCTTCTACTATTAACATAACTGAAGAACTCCTTAGGGTTCCCCTTGCAGAGGCTTGCCACCCGGAGTTCTTCGTTACGTTTCGCTAGCCTAACCTTCGCCTACACTTCCCTGCACAGGCAGTCATAGGCCTCAGTGTTCTCATGGGAACGATTGACCTTCGCCCTCCTATACGCAGCTTTTCTATTTCGGATAGCCGAAGCGATGTCACGACTGAACCACTTATATTAGCAATGTCCGCGTCGGAGGTCCACAGAGCGCCGCTGGGGTCCTTTAACGGACCTATCATGCTTCTACTGGGCCTTCTACTATTAACATAACTGAAGAACTCCTTAGGGTTCCCCTTGCAGAGGCTTGCCACCCGGAGTTCTTCGTTACGTTTCGCTAGCCTAACCTTCGCCTACACTTCCCTGCACAGGCAGTCATAGGCCTCAGTGTTCTCATGGGAACGATTGACCTTCGCCCTCCTATACGCAGCTTTTCTATTTCGGATAGCCGAAGCGATGTCACGACTGAACCACTTATATTGCGTTGAAGCGGGGTTGACTGGTTTTCAGGGTATGGGTAAGAACACAAAGAAAGCAGGCTACCCGCTTGCCTGTTACCGGCGCTGACAAGTGTCATGAATGTGACCATGCTATCGAGTGCAGCCGCACACAGTAGAAGCATGTTCAAACTTGTCGGCGCTGACAAGTTTACCGGAATGAACAAAACATTCTTTTCTCGCTTGCCCGTGCGTGTAGTACTATCGAGCAAAAGAAAATCTTCGTCAGACGATGAGCAAGACCACAACTCGCAAATAAACCTGCTTCTTCTGTGTCCGCCTACCAGCGCTGACTGCCGGCGCTGGAAACCGGCAAGCGGGTAGCCTGCTTTATTTGTGTTTTTACCTTATGGCAGCAGACTACAGCACCATAAACTGGTCCCGGAATGCACTCCACTCTTCCTCAACATCGCCGCCGATCTCTCACACCATCTCACTTACACTATCCCGGAGGCTAACAAAGTCCGCCTGCTGTAGATCGAGCTTACTCTTTCTAGAGTTACTTCGCTTCACCCGAGGGACGCAGACACAGAACCTAATCAGACCGTGATCACTCCCGCCCAACAATTCGTCAACTGTAAGGCCAGTGACGAGGTTGTCTTCGGTCGTGAATACTAAGTCTAGAACGCTTTCGCCCCATGTAGGCCCATTGACCCACTGAGTCAGGAAGTTCTCATCAGCAAAGTCAACTACCCTCCTCCCTTCAGCATCAGCAGTCCTGTCTTCCCAGTTTATGCCTCGACAGTTGAAGTCTCCTAAAACTGCACACACCCTGTCCCCTAGCAGGCTACGGAGTTCGGTGTACAGGGCTGCATCCTCCTCGAGGAGGAGATGCGGAGGTCTGTACGCCAAGATTAACCTATAGTTCGTCCCTCCCAGGTTCAGATCGACGCCAAGCAGCTCCCGTTTCGGTCGGAACTGGCAGTCAACCGGACTCAACGTGTCCCTCACGTATATTAGTACCCCTCTCCCCTCCCGACGGGTCCGGTCTTTGTGAAACATTCTATACCCGGGAATCTCGAACTCCCCAACGTAGTCCCTACGATCAGTATGAATCCAGGACTCGGTGATAGCAACGATATCTGGTATTCTGATGCTAAGAGCGCTCGTAGCTCGCAAAACTTATTCCTAATCGACCTAGCATTAAAAAGCAGTGCACGGAAGGAGGCTTCCCTATTCTGACCGCCCCCTAGCACGAGAGAGAAAGAAAGAGTTACAAGGAAAAGAAGTACCTCAAAAGGCCTTGCTGCCCATATCTAGGAGGTACCAATGGCAACGGGTGCCAGGGAAAATTTCCTACACCCTCAAATAGTGTGCAAGATTTGGTCCAACCTACTCTTGAACCGATCCACAGAGGAACTGTTCACAACTTCCGAAGGTAACCTGTTCCACGTGTCAGATCTTATACGTAAAGTAATTCCCACACACACTAGTCCTAAACCGTTTCAAATCCAACTTCCAACCATTGTTGCGAGTTGGGTTATCATTTAAAGTAAACATGCTTCTAAAATCGACATCGTTGAGCCCGCGTAAGAGCTTGAAAACCTCGACTAGTTGACCGCGCAGCCTCCGAGTTTCTCGCGAAAACAAGTTCAGGGTGCGTAAGCGTCGATTGTAGCCCATATGCCTAACGGAAGGGATAAACTTTTTGGCCCTCGCTTGGACTCGCTCCAGCCTCTCAATATCTTTCCCGAGGGTGGGCGACCAGAACTGCACAGCATACTCCAGGTGCGGCCGAACCAGGAAATTATACAGAGAGCGCGTAATCTCCTTGTTCCGAAATCGAAATTGCTCCTCATATAACCCAACAGCTTATGGGCTTTCTTTTCCACCTCTACGCGCTGTTTGGTAAACTTAAGGTTGCTGCTAATTAGCACACCCAAGTCCTTTTCCAAATCAGCGGCCTCGATATTACTCCCCACCTGTACATGGACGCACTCTTCAGTTGAAGGTACATCCGCCACCGGCTCAAGATCATCTCTCCCCGGTGGAGTCCGTCATCAATCCCCGGGCTTGACCTCACCATACGGTGTAGGTGCCGGTCGAACATCGTGCCTAGCACACCTTTACCCTTGACATTCAGGTGGACACCATCCCTCTGATAAAGGTCCCACCTACCCTAAAACGCGTCGAAGGGGTCAACAAACCTCACGCCCAGTGCGACGCACAACTCTTGCACTCTCTCGTTGATGCCAATGACCTTACTGAGCGCGTGGTCACTGGCATTGATCCGCGGTAAAATACCTATCAACATTCCCCTGTCTGTCTTAAGTTTTAGATCATCCACAAGAGACAATCTCGGTGATGATCCCTTCCGTCGAACCTACCCTACCGCCTTTGAGGGACAGGTCGTTGCCACCAGCGTGGACAACGATCGCAGTCCTCCGACTAGCCACGCGCAGCTTCTCTAACTCCTTCCTTAACCCTTTAACGACGGATGGTACCTTAAGGTTCACCAGAAATAACAATATAAATTGTACTACAATGCCTCGTTTCTATAAAGGTTTCTATATGTTTATATAGATATCATTTAATTGTCGAGAAAGGAACCCAAAATGTGTATCATTTCAGTGAATAGTTACTAAAATATTTAGTTTTGAATAACAATAAAACCTATACGTTCTGCTGCGGACTCGTCCTTAAAGGGTTAAGTGCGCCGTTCCCCACCCGGGTAAGCACCTTACCTTCCTCCTGTCCCGGTTTGCAGAAGCAAAGTACTTCTCCTGGCCCCTGATCTGCGAGTCCCCAATCAAAATGGTGTCTTCCTCCTTCGAGCACAGGAGACTAAAGAGGTTGAAGGTCATGGCAGCGGCAACCGGGGTCTCAGGTTTCGGCTTCGCAGCCTTCTTGCCCGATACCCGCCGCCACCCGGAGACTCAGCCACACTTACAGCACCGGACCCACCCCGACCAGCAGCTACATCCTTCGGTTTCTTTAGGCCATCAGTAGGCCCCTTCCCACCCTTCTCTATCGGCCCCTTCTTTGCGCTCTTCTTTCCCTCCACCTTGCGCCGTGGTTCTATGCATTCCACGTGGGTCGCTGGCGATTCCTGACACTGATTTTGTACCCTGGACGCCCCCGGTTGCACTTCTACCCTTTCTCCGCGGTCTCGAGCTCTCCGCCGCTGGACCGCCTTTCCAGGGCGGCTATCCTATCAATGAGCTCCGGGGTGGAGGGCGCAGCCGCGTCAGTGACCGCCGCGCCTCCAACAGCCGATCTGGACGACTCGAGCCGCAGGACCCTCTCCTCTAGCTTCTCGTAAAACTGCATGAGTTCGCAAAAGCGGCACATGCTGGAGTGGTTGATCTTCTCGAAGCAAGCTTCTTTGAAGTTCGTCACCCATTGGTTTACTCCACACCTCGCGCACTCAGTCTTCAGTTTCTGCGGTCCAGTCATTGTAACATTTTTTTTTTCTAACTCAGAGAGAGAGAGAGAGAGAGAGTTACAAGGAGGAAAAGAAGTACCTCAAAAGGCCTTGCGGCCCATACCGAGGAGGTACCAATGGCAACGGGTGCCAGGGAAAACTTTGTATTTTTCTTTCAACTATCCTAGCAGTAGTAGAAAACTGGATAGAAAAGTAGAAGGCTCTCTCCCCACCCTCCGCTCCCTCCCTGCCAGAGGCAGGTACGGAAAAAGGTTGAAGAAAATACCTTGACCCTGGAAAAGTAGCCAAGGAAATTTTACAGGAAAGTGGAGAATATATAAATAGCTCTATATTTAGCTTGCTTACAGAGACACCGAGCAAGCAAACTCCTAAATGTCTTTACACACTCAAATAGTGTGCAAGATTTGGTCTAACCTTTTCTTGAACTGATCCACAGAGGAACTGTTCACAACTTCCGAAGGTAACCTGTTCCATGTGTCACAGATCTTATACGTAACGTAATTCCCACACACACTAGTCCTAAACCGTTTCAAATCCAACTTCCAACCATTGTTGCGAGTTGGGTTATCATTTAAACTAAACATACTTCTAAAATCGACATCGTTGATCCCTCGTAAGAGCTTGAAAACCTCGATCAGTTGACCGCGCAGCCTCCGAGTTTCAAGCGAAAACAAGTTCAGGGCGCGTAACCGTCGATTGTAGCCCATATGCCTAACGGAAGGGATCAACTTTGTGGCCCTCGCCTGCACTCGCTCCAGCCTCTCAATATCTTTCCTGAGGGTGGGCGACCAGAACTGCACAGCATACTCCAGGTACGGCCGAACAAGGGAATTGTACAGTGAGAGCACAATCTCCTTGTTCCGAAACTGAAACTGCCTCCTAATATAACCCAATAGTTTCTGGGCTTTCTTTTCCACCTCTACACACTGTTTCGTAAACTTAAGGTCGCTGCTAATTAGCACACCCAAGTCCTTTTCTAAATCAGTCACCTCGATATTACTGCCCAACATCGAGTAGTCCGACTTGGGATTGGCGTAGCCAATGTGCATCACTTTGCATTTACCCAAGTTAAACGGCATTTGCCATTTTTCGGACCACTCTCCTATCCTACCTAGGTCCGCACGCAGTTCCTCGATCGCTTCGGGCGTCCCAACATTGGCCCCAAGCTTGGTGTCATCAGCGAATTTGGCGATCCGACTGACGATGCCACCGTCGATATCATTTATGTAAATGGTAAACAACAGCGGCCCAAAACGGAACCCTGAGGAACCCCACTAGTGACCGAGGCCCAACCCGAACTAGCCCCTTTAATTACCACCCTCTGCCGCCTATTCCTCAGCCAGTTTTCAATCCACCTACCTATTTCCCCACCGATACCCAGCGCGCGCACTTTCGCCATTAGCCGGCGGTGAGGTACCTTATCAAAGGCTTTCTGAAAGTCGAGATAAAGTATATCAATCGCCCTACTCTTATCGTACTCACTCAACATGACGTGGAAAAACTCGAGCAAGTTGGTGAGACACGACCTATGCCGTCTAAACCCATGTTGGGAGTCCCCAAGCAGCTTGTAGGAATCCAAATGGTCAACGATTCTATCAGCTATTATCCTTTCTAATAATTTACCTACAACTGAAGTGAGACTAATAGGACGATAGTTCCCTGGACTTTCGTGATCCCCTTTCTTAAAGATAGGGGTCACGTTGGCCTCCCTCCAGTCACCAGGCACCTGGCCCATCACCAACGATTTGTTGAAGACTGTAGCCAGGTGGGGAGCCACCTGGTCGCGCACTTCTCGCAAAACACTGGGGAGAAACTGGTCTGGACCAGGAGCCTTAAACGCGCTCAGTTTGTCTATTCTATGAGCAACGACTGTCGCGGTACATCTAACACTATCCAGGTCAGCACCTTCGTGCCTCACAGCTGGCTCGGGGATGACGCGGGTATCCTCCCTGGTGAACACTCCCGCAAAGTACTCATTAAGCACATTAGCGATGTCCGCGTCGGAGGTCCGCAGAACGCCGCTTCCGTCCTTTAAAGGACCTATCATGCTTCTAATAGGCTTTCTACTATTAACATAACTGAAGAACTCCTTAGGGTTCCTCTTGCAGAGGCTTGCCACCCGTAGTTCTTCGTTAAGTTTCGCTAGCCTAACCTTCGCCTTCACTTCCCTACACAGGCGGACATACGCTTCAGTGTTCTCGTGGGAACGATTGGCCTTCGCCCTCCTATACACTACTTTCCTATTTCGGATAGCCGAAGCGATGCCACGATTGAACCACTTAGGCTGCGTTGAAGCAGGGGTGACCGGTTTTGAGGGTATGGCAGCAGACTGCAGCACCATAAACTCATCCCGGAATGCACTCCACACTCCCTCAACATCGCCGCCAACCTCTAACCCCATCTCTCCTACGCTATCCCTGAGGCTAACAAAGTTCGCCCGCCGGAGATCGAGCTTACTGCCTCTCGAGTTACTACGCTTCACCCGAGGGACGCACACACGGAACCTAATAAGACCGTGATCACTCCCGCCCAACGATTCGTCAACGGTGAGGCCAGTGACGAGGTTGTCTTCGCTCGTGAATACTAAGTCTAGAACGCTTTCGCCTCGTGTAGGCTCGTTGACCCACTGAGTGAGGAAGTTCTCATCAGCAAAGTCAACTAGCCTCCTCCCTTCAGCATCGGCAGTCCTCTTTTCCCACTTTATGCCGCGACAGTTGAAGTCTCCTAAAACTACACACACCCTATCCCCTAGCAGGGGGGAGAGAGAGAGAGAGAGAGAGAGAGAGAGAGAGAGGAGAGAGAGAGAGAGAGAGAGAGAGAGAGAGAGAGAGAGAGAGAGAGAGAGAGAGAGAGAGAGAGGTTTATTGACCAATATTCATAAAGCTAAACAATGATGGAACTCTGAAACATACAAACAAAATAAAGGCATCAACATGAAGACACCAATCAATAATAATGAATATTCTCTATCTCCCCCCGCGTCTTTGCTATAGTATAGTGCAAAAAAGGGGAACAAAAACTGTTATATATGTAGTAGTGTGGTACAGGGTATGGGTGTCGATGGCGAGAGGGGGTTGTTCATTTAGTATGTAGCGTGTTCGTCATATCGTAATCGCTCTGCCATGAAGGTGTCTTCCTATCGCGTCCGGAGCGTCTGACGGCAGTGGCATCGGTTGGAGAAGCGGGACACCTGGACGCAGCACCTGGAGTAGCAGGTTGCGAGGAATCAGGGCCGCCGTCAGATGACAGTTCGTCGCAGAAAAAAGGAAAAAGACGAAACCTTGCGCATTTGCTTATGGACGCGAAAGAGCGAGAAAGGAAAAAAATCTTTTTCACGAGTCGACAAACAAACGCACGCACGCACTATATATATAGGAATACCTCTAAATTCTTCGTTAATTTGTTCTGGAATAACACGACGAAATACGGAACGACGAAATTTGAGGTAGATTATAATATCTCAATGAGAAAACATTTTACTGTATTATGTTATTAAACAGATTAATTAATCAAATTCTACTCATTTTTTGGCAAAATATAATAATATAATATTGCGTTGGTAAACAGTTGATCTTTTTCACGAGTCGACAAACAAACGCACGCACGCACTATATATACAGGAATACCTCTAAATTCTTCGTTAATTTGTTCCGGAATAACACGACGAAATTTGAGGTAGATTATAATATCTCAATGAGAAAACATTTTACTGTATTATGTTATTAAACAGATTAATTAATCAAATTCTACTCATTTTTTGGCAAAATATAATATAATATAATATTGCGTTGGTAAACAGTTGAATTTCGTCAATTTCGATCGGTGTTTTTGTTCACATTTTTTTCAAAAAACGACGAATCTGCGAATATGGACGACGGATTGCGAAACTATAGGTAGTAAAAGATTGACGCCGAATCTGCAAATCGACGAATTTTGAGGTATTCCTGTATACAAGTTATGTACAATTGATTTAGGAGTCCATTATAAAAATGAAAATCAATCCAAAATTCCGTTTTCTGTGATGATAATGCGAGACAATTCAAATAAAAAAAATTCATACCCATTTTTTTAAAAAAAAAATTGACCATATACTTCGTTGAAACCGTTTTTTTTTGTTACAACAATAAAATATATATTTCACCTATATATTTATATACGCATACACTGCATACAAAAAGAGAAATCTGTCAATTTTCTTCTTACAACAAAAGAAAAGGTTGGATTAAAATGACTGCAGTGAAACTGACTATCAAGTATCTATAATCCTTTGGGGCGGTTGTCCCTCTGGATGCAACCGACTGACTTGAGCTACTATAAACTATTTATTTCTCTATCCAAGAGAAACAATGCGAGACAATTCAAATAATAAAAGAAAATTTCATACCCATTAAAAAAAAAAAAAATTTACCATATACTTTGTAAAAACCGTTTTTTTGTTACAACAATAAAATATATATTCTTATAACGTATCGGGAAATTATTTTTCTCTAAGACTAAGTTCCTTGAAGATGAAGAGAGCAAGACTCGATGGAGAAGACAAAGATATTTCTCATATTTTACTGCTAAAATGTTACAGGTAACGCTCAGCCTCTAAATTAGATCAGTCGAGTCAGAATGAACATTGTAGAATTTTTATGGGTTTTTATATCCAATTTTTTTCTTGCATCATTATTATTTAATGCTGATGTTTTTTTTTATTCTCAATAGGCTGATTTACTTTGCAAAACATTTAAAGACAAAACAAATATTTTTGCTGCATCAATGCCTAGATTGCTAAGCAAGAGGAAGCAGACCCGTAAGTAGCTAATTTTGCGCCCGAAGCAAGATCATAAAATTGCGCCCCCCCTATTCCTATAATACTACACGATCCTCTAAGTGGTAAATTGTTTTTGGCACAAAACATAACAGTATCAGGAACTATTTTCAGAATACGTCTCCATTTTTGTTTATCAGTTTCAATAGCTTTCTGTAGTGCATCATCGATAAATTGTCCGCACAATAGTCTTTTTTTTTTGTAGGGATTTCCATTTACAGAAATTTTCACGACAATTAGTTGAATTTTCTTGTTCTACAATATGGTTTAAAATTTCCAGTCATTAAATCCTGTTTTCTGATTTGCAATATTCGGTTTGGAAAAGCGCTGATCGAATAATATGCATGGAAAATAGAAAATAAAGTACTGAAAATTTATAGAAATGCGCCCTTTCCATAATGGCATGGCGTGCTTAGGATAGTAGATACATATTTTATAGTTTTCTGCGTACGCCCCTCAGATTTGCGCAGCCGAGGCAAGTGCCTCACTCGCCTCGTCCTTGTTACGGCACTGAGAGGAAGCCATATTTTTTTTCATTTTAAACCGCATACTGACAGATCTGATGTTATCATGATCTGCCGAGTTAACTAAAAATGGAAATATGCCTTCCTATCACGAATTACAAACATGTACATGGGCCAAAATGAAAGGGTTAAGATTAAAAATTAAACGTTAAGCAGGACATGACTTCATCTTTTACAACGGAGAGAGAATGTATACAAAAAATGAACAAGATTACATTATTAAGTTAAGTCCACGAAAATGCTTAAGTTGTTTAAACAAAGTTAACCAATTATAAAATAGAAAGCAAATCAAAAATGTATCCAAACTCGTGTCAGCGTGATACGATTATGGGCTCGATATGTAAAAATGAATATATGAATAAGAATATAAGGATTATATAAATATAAGAATTATAGTAGGAGTTATTCATTGTTCATTTTCACAATATATATATATATATTATATATATATATATATATCCTTGGTTCCAATGATCGGGATACACTTGGCCGTAAGGTATGCGCGGCACACCAATTGAAACTGTTGGTATACATGATCACGATGTACCCCCTCATTTAATTATAAGCAGGGGCGTATTTAACGTCGGTGCAATGCACTTACGGTGCATACACCGACGAGATCTTGACATGCGGGCCCCTAAGAGCAAAAAAAAATCAATATTAAAATTGAGGTTAGATCGAGCACAATAACAAAAAAAATAAAGCATCAAGTGCGATCGCCTCTTCGTTTACATAAAAGCTTAGTTTGAAGAAGAAAAAAGGATCGCTTAGCGAGTCACCCCGCCTAGCAAGCGAGCTCCCAGTTGTCAGCTGTGTGTGCTTACAATCAAACATTTCCTCGCATGTCATGCACGTACAGTACGTAATTATGATGAATATTTTGCAGCTATTGATATAATTTTTCGACAAAGGCAAAGGCAACATGTGCTCTGCTTATTAACTTTGAAACTGCTATTGACTGCCTTGAAGACATCGTTGATATGAAACATGACAATGATGAAGTCTCCCAAGCAAATGCTTTGCTGCAAAACTTGAATTATGAGTTCCTGGTTACATTAGTGTTTTGGAATAAAGTTCTGCAGATAACTGATGTCACCGCTAAGTTGTTGCAGAAAAAAATAATGACCTATTTCAAGTTGTTGCTTTTATGGAACGCGCCAAAATTGAACTGCAGGAATTGCGATCAGATTCCGCATTTGCAGAGATAAAGAATTCAGCTTCGAAACGATGGATTGATGCAGATTTTGACAAAAGTGAAATGGTTTTTCCAGAAGAGAGAGTCCGCAGGAAGAAAAAAATGGCTGGTGAACGAGCACAAGACGAGCCAATAACGGTAGCGGAACAGCGATTTCAGGAGGATGTTGTGAATCAGACGTTAGATGGAATGATTAGCGAACTGAATGACAGAATTAGTGGTTTAAAATAAATAAATCTTTTTGGCTTTTTGCACCCAAGTCGCTTTAAAACACTGTCTGCTGCTGACATTGAATGTAGAGCGGAAGAATTGCGCAATGAATTTAACTTTTTTCTGCCATCACTAACAAATGAAATGATTCAGTTTCAGTCTTTGTACTTTTCAAGTGAAAATTCAGTTCTTGATCGAGGAATACTAGGATATCTTGAAAAAATATGTGACGTTTTTCCTAATTTAGAACTAGTTTTTCGTTTGTTTGTTACACTTCCAATCGGGATATCAAGTGCCGAAAGGTCATTCAGTGTTTTGCGCAGGATTAAAAAACACGTTCTAACATGACAAGGAAAAGAACATCTGATTTGGCTCTGTTAACTATTGAAAGAGATAAGTTGTTTAATATTGACATGGAAAATGTTATCACAAACTTTTTGTCATCTAAAGCAAGACGCGGTGTTTATTTCTAATAAATAGCATACATCGGTCACGATCGGTGAGTAGGGAAGTGAATCAATTATTGACCCTTCAACCATTTCTGATCAGGGAATTTTCCCGATTATATATGACAAGTGTTTGTAGAATTTTATAGCATGTGCCTTTTCATACTATAGGCAAGATGGAAACTACTACTAATTTTTTTTTTTTTTGTTTTTTTTGTGTGTGTGTGGCTTTCAAAAAAATCTATAATTTGTTCAAATTCAAGTTATATGGAGACAATAAGTTGCTCATACTAGTCATACAGAAGTCCAATTTTTCTGATTCACAATAATATCAGTATAATACAACAGTAAAAATGCATATATATTCATACATCTTCGTTGGTTTATTGTTTTTCTACTCCTTTGCTTTTAGTCGTTTTAATTCGAAGCTAGTGTTTGCATAATCTTACAAAATTCTTGTTTATTGCGAGTATTTTTTATTTTTTTTGAAAAGTGTTCTCTGTCAGTGTTAATTTAAATTCATATGCATATGGAATATAACAATTTGTAAGCCTGTTAGGCTTCACATTATGCCCTGCTTCTATATTTGTGCGTTATTTGTATAAGGGTTATTGAATACAAAGCTATTATGCAATGTAGAAATAAATGTTTTGTTGTTGTCATTGTTTTTAGTCAATAACATATCTGAGTTACGGGCCCCTAAAAGCACCTGCACCGAATACTTTGAGACCTTAAATACGCCCCTGATTATAAGTTACTCTTTTGTAGCAGGTGACCAGCAATAAAAATGCTTCAGAGTCCAATGTGAAAGGGAGTAAATAAACTTTATTTTGACAAAGTAGTTCGTGGTCACCAGGGTTGGGTCAATTAACTTTCAAAATTAATTAGTTAAGTTAATTTGGGAATCTTACCAACTAAGTTAAGTTAACCCATATTTTGAAAATTAACTAGTTAAATTAATCAATTAACCTTTGCTTTCTTGAAAGTAGTTCGTAGAACCACCATTATGTACTCAATTATGGAAGGTAATTAAAAGAAGAAATAGTAATGGAATACTCGCTCACGCATATAGACACTTTATTGCCAGTCTCAAGGACTGAAGGGCTCTGGTGGTGAGTATGAAAACTAATAAAATAGTGACCAAATAAATAAAATTGCATTTAAAAAGGAAAATTCATTGAAGTTAATCAATTAATTTGGAGAAATTTCAATTAAGTAAACCCATTTTTTAAATTTAACTAGTTAAGTTATTTAACTTAATTGATTAATTTGCAAAACGTTAAATTAACTTAACCTATCCAACCCTGATTCCCACATATCCTGTAACAATAATCACCGTTTCTTATATAAGGGCCAAGATACTAAGATGATCAGAGGTTGTAAATCAGGTCTTCAAAACGAAAATAAGTATAGGACAAACATATTTCAAATAGTTCAGTAAAAATACAAATAAAAATAGGATTTAAATATGGGGGTCATCTCTCTCAGCTACTTTATTATATTCATGGACCTATTTGAAGATAGTTTTGTTTGATATTTTAGATCCTTCACTTGTTCTGTACAGATAGTTGATGATGTCTTTGTGGTCATTCCATATGGCATTGACCCCACGCAGATTTTGATAGCTTAATTGAATTGAATAACCTTTATTATTAATAAAATTGGTTTTACAATGACGTAAATAATTGTGAAGCTGGACTATTTGTTTTATTTAATTTGGCCCTTAAGTTTTAGATTTTACTGGGCTCAAATTAATTAATTGTATCCCAATTCCTCTTCTGTCCAACTCTAACGCAAGGGTTAATTGGTATTTTCAATCTTTCATCTACTCAACTGGTCAACTCTGGAACAAGCTTCCTCAATCCATCTTTCCTCCTGTCTATGACCTCCCATTTATCAAGCGCAGTGTCTAGGAATCTCGAAAACCCCCGGCCTTGATTTTGGCTCTCTTCTTCTTCTTCTTCAATCGGGGGAGGGGCGCTTTTGCGGCGGTTCGCACTTGGCCCCTCCTTCCTACATAAGAAAATAAAGTTACTTTAAAATATGAGCGCTATAACAAATTCTTTCTCCTCGACGTTTACGTTGGGTTAGAAATGTTTAAGAAACTTATAAGGATTACAGTCCAATCTTAATATTTGTCAAACAAGGCTGAGTTAGGCTTAATTATGTTAGTTTACAGCGTGACAAGTTATAATAAAGTGAATTGGGTTTAATTAAAGTTAGATTAACCAAAAAAAAAAAATTTTCTCAAGAAATTATTTCTAACAGTATATTTATCTTAACGTTATTAGGATAATTAATTATACTACAGGGTGTTTCAGAAGTCGCGCACCATAAGCTAATACAGCTTTATTTAATCTGAATAAAGCCTATGGTGCACCACTTCTGAGACACCCTGCATGTTATAGAAGTTAACATCACGACATAAAACATAATCCTAATAAAAATCATGATTATAGAGCTAAGGACAATAAGTATATAAAATTTCCTGGTTTTCAACTGAATGATATGGTGTTATGTTATCAGAAGTGACGCAGACAAATTATTTGGATCATTTACTAACTACTGATTTTTTGGATGTCTTTGATATCATGAGACAATATAGATAATTATGTGCTAAGGAAATATTTTAATTAGAAAATTTCATACGTGTAAAAAAGGTGTTAAGATGACTGTTCAAAACTTTCTGTACATCAATGTGTACAGCTCACTTGTGGTGGAATTACAGGATGAACTACTTATAATATATTTAGGTTGCTATATTAAACAGAACTCTACTTCTAGGTTTAGAAATGGGGCTCCTTATGCTGTTAATCTGTTGTTTGCAGTCAATAATGTACCTAACTGTGCCAGCCTGATGTAGAGATTTATCACTGGTCTTAGTGGAAGGCTTAACAACTTTTAAATTTCACAAAACCGAAGAATTAGGACGCGATCGACCTTATCTTGAATTAACATTGTTAATAACTTACCTTGGTAGTTATTATAATAAGTTGCAGTTCGGGATCCTGAATGACCTCACCAAATAATATAAACAAAATTTTCAAATTTTGCTTTTTTATATAAATTGAGAGCCACAGATTTCGTCTCCAAGTTTACTTTGAAAACAAAACTGGAGACTGAATGAAAAATGGTGACTTCGGTAGAAAACCGGGAGTTGGTAATCCTATTTGGTAGGCCAATTAATAAGATAGTAAAAGCAATTATTATTTATAACAAGACCAAAAACTCCTCCCACTTTTGCATTAGCTTTATTTTCTCTACTGCCATCTAGTGTTTGGAAAAACCAAATTAATTACTGAAAAATGCCAACTTAAATTGCATTTTAATATTTATTGTTATATAGTTTAATATGCAATCAAATATAAAATCACTTAACAAATGAAGCACATAAGCCTGTATTTATTTCAAGATTAATGTAATTATATTCAGTTTTTGGTAATATACTTCCAAATTATGGGAGTATGAACTTTAGGAAACCTAAGTTCTCATCATAGTTTAATAGTTTAATATAGTTACCAAGCCTTATCGTACAAGCTTATTTCATTCATAAAAGTTCATACAAAAATTAATTGGTAGCATCTTCTCATGACAACAATATAAATTACAAGTGTGCTTTACAAATTACAAGTTTTATTCACCAGTGTTAAAGAAGAAGTCAATGGGCTGAGCACGCTTTTGGAATGACCAGTAATCTCGAATTAGGGTCAGGATTTGTTACATATTGTTTTTTACGGCTGTAACTGTAATAGCATATAGATTAAAAGAAAAACAGAATAACTTTTCATTACTTTTCGAGAAATAAAAAGTTGTGTATTGTATGGTAAGTAAATATTAAACTTAAGTTGTGAATTATCCTATATTTATTTCAGTATGACAGCTCTTGAATAAGATGAGGCTTGGTAATGAGATTTGCTAATATACTTTACATATTATACTATGATTCTCACTCCAGACGCTAGGTAGCGAGTCACTATTATTCATTTGACGGGATAATGTACTAAATATTTAAAAATATCGTGTTTCGTATCTTATTACAAACATTATAATCCTTGGTAGAAGTCATAGTTTGTGAAAAATAAAAATAAATAAAAATAATTAAAATTAAATAAATGAAGCTAATAAAAATAAGTTAAAATAATTCTTTTCATATGCATCATTACTTACTTCTATCACGTATAAATGAATGATTTTATTGTGTACTTCATCTTAAACCGAAACTTCAATACTGTTCATTTAATTTTGTACTAAATTTACAAGATCTACAAATTACACTCGCCTAAAATGTTTCCCTACAAATTCTAATACTTTTTTTATAATGTTTCTACTGATTAACAAATGTTTACATTTTATTCTTTATGAACTTGCTCATCTACTTATTCTTTTGTGAATTTATCAATTTATCCTACTTAATTTCATTCTTAAACTCCATTCTCTTTGATTGAAGAGCTCGCTGCTTCCTCCCTTCATACGAAATTTATCATTAAAACAATCTTTTCGGGTTCGAGTCAAAACTTTATCGTCTCATCCGCAAGCCCAGATTGAAGGAGTTCCTCAAGGAAGAGTATTAAGGTTCTGTGCTTTGCACTGGCTTAATGTTTTAACAGAGCTCTCTCCCGAGGTCATTGGTGCTTCATATGACAGTCTAGTAATTTATACCACCGGAAATTATTTACCTCGAAAGGCGAATACTACTGTCGATTAATAAAATAAATACATGGATGGGAAACGCGAGTTTTGGTTCATAACTTTTCATAAACGAAGGAAAGGCATTTATATCCCGAATCTCACTTTCATATAATTCTAGCATTACTACAGTGGATCAGGTGCATTTCCTGGACTTGCTTTTTGACCGCAAGTTGCGTTGTGGATCCCTCGCTTTAGGAAGCTGAGAGAATCGTGTCAACGACTACTGCAATTACTTGATAACTTATCTCATACATCATGGGGAGATAATCGTAAGTCTCCGTTTCACCTATATACAACTCTAGTTCGATCAAAATTCGACTATGGAAGTCATGTATATGATTCAGCATCACCACGTTCTCTTCAGATGCTGGACCCGGTGTGAAACCAAGGTTTGTTTATAGCAACTAGAGTACATTGATCCTCACCAGTGGATAGCCTTCATGCTGAATGTAATGTCCTACTGTCATCCTTCTTAAGGACTTTTATCGTGCAAAATACTATTTACGTCCATGCAGACCACCTGTTATTAGTAGAGTCATTGATGAGCCCTCCATGTGCGAAAAGCCTTGGACTTTTACTCTATCAACCCAGTTTCTGTTTGAATCAGCAAAATCGGGTCATCCAAAAGTAATGACTTTCAATTTCCACGTCATCCCTCCTTGGCAGGCCTCTGCCTCACTGCTGTAAAACTGCTACATCTTTAAATAAAAGTCAAGTATCAGATCTTGTTGCACTAGTGACTAGTCTCTACTACGGTTTCTCATGCCGGTACTACACCCGTTTATACAGATGGTTCAAAATCCTCTGTACGTGTTAGATCGCCTGCTGTTTTTCCAGCGCCTGTTCAGTCACTAACCTGACCTCATTATACTTCCTTTTTTTACTGCGGAACTGTTCGCTATTCTTTTTGTAATACAGCGCATCGGTCATCTCCCTCAGTCAACTTTTGTAATATACACGGATTCCCAAAGTGCCCTTTTGGCTGTCCAGCAATAGAATCCATCTCATCCTCTGGTACAGAAAATACAGCAATGACTTTGTTATTGCCATGCGCCATAAATTTCTCTTTTGTTGGATTCCGGATCATGTGGAAATCCCAGAAAACGAAGTAGATGAGGCAGCTAAAGCAACCGGCCGATTACTTTCAACTACACTCCAGCTTCACCATTCGGATTACATTTCAGTGGTCCGCAGACTTTTACATTCTTGGTGGGAGTCGTTGTGCCGAATTAAACCCATAATTTCCACTGTAGATCTGCACCGCATAATCTTTCAGAAAAGAAAGAACTGGTATAATAACTCAAATATTTAATACTATTTATTTAGGAAAAGTTTTACGATGACGACAATGTAGAACCAAACAGATTGTAAGCCTTAGTCGCCCCGAACTTCGATCGACTCAGAAGAGCGAAGTTTTATTTCAGATAAGTTAGCTATCCTTGACCAAAGCCATGGACACACTCGGATGGAGTATTGTTCCTACTTATGGTAGGGATGTGCTGAAGTTCTAGTCAAACATCTTCATACAAAACAAAACGGAATCATTAAAACAATGGACAATAATGACCACAAACTTTCACCCTTAAGAAATGTTGAGATTTCATCCTGCTCACTTTTCTATGGATGTTCCATTCACCGATGCTGTGGGGAGCTTCACTGCATATCATCAGTTCGTACCTTTTCAAGATCTACAAGAACCTCTGAGAAAGCTCATTCCTTTACTTGCTTTTTCACCCTTCATTCCTACCCCAAAATCATTAGGCGTCGTGCAGAACAATGATGAATGTGCAAAAACAAAGTTGAGGAAAACAGCTTTCGTAAAAGACTCTTAACTTTATTAAAATAAATATGATTCGATGGTTTTTTTTTTAGATTTTGTAAGTAATTTTATGAACAGTGAATGGGTGAATGATTAAATGACAAACCAAAAGCGTTTAAAGTTATAGAAAACGGTATTATCGCCCATTGGTTGATTCGTCATTGTGCCTCATGTTCTTCAGGCCAGGCCATCCTCACCCTAATATGACAGCCACATGTTGCAAATAATGCTTTCCGCTCTATTAAGTCCATAGTCATTTGGGACACTGACCTCAATAAGTAAGGCACTCCTTTCCCTCTTGTCCCACACTACTATGTTCAGTTTTACTCAGAATTGTCTATAAAAGTGGCTGTTGGAATTAGTGTCATAGTATATAGAATAATGGTTGTTTCCGGTAATTGGTGCAGGTGTGTGGTCCCATACATTTTTATTACATTCTAATTCTAATGCTATCATGATCTTCCAGTGGATATACTTGCAAATTTTATTGTGTCTGGCTGTGTAGTATCCCTCTGCCAGGAGCACCCTGCAGCCTAATATTAGATGGCCAACACTTTCTACCTCAACATGACAGAATCTACACCTGTCATTATTAAACTTGTTCCAGCCATTTTTTTAAACGCATTTGTTAGGAGTGCAAGATCTTGGGCACCCATTATTAGTCGCTCTCCGTCATATTGCAGAACTCCTCTCCTTAACCATTCCAATAATCCTTCTTTGTTGATATAGTCCTGTAATTCCTGATAATATTTTCCAGCTCTTTGATGTTTTTCCCATTCTTCTGCATGCTTGGCCTGTTGTTCCTGAACAAATCTTTTGCGACTTCTCCTAGCTATTAAGGTGGCTGGTACTCTTTCATTTTCTACTTTTTCTGTCATATTATTGCCTCCAAAGTGCTGGGCCAGTTTGGTTATGGAAGTATGTTGCGTTACCCTTGTGTTGTGGTGTTCACGGACCAGAGCTATTGTAGGACTACTTGAACTTTTCAGATACTGCCCAATACTGATGGTCGATGATCGGTGCAGCTGGTTAACCTCAGTCAATCCCATTCCTCCCAGTTTTCTTGGTAGGTATGATCTGAGAAAACACTGGTTCCGCTATGTTCTATTTAGAGAGGATTTTTCTGGTCTTAACATCTAGTTTATTTAGTTCTGATTGTGGCTAGTCTATGATCCCTACACTATAATTGATAACAGGGATGGCGAGTTGGTTTATGGCTGTTATTTTGTTCTTTGGTGTAAGTTGGGTTTTTCAGTCTTCATACATACTCTCCACTGATTTTCTCTCACATTTGCCAGTGTTCTATATTTCCCACTTTCTTCTATCCCAAGGTATTTGTAGGAACTATCCTCTTCCAAGTCTTTAATCTTGGTGTCTCTTCCTAAATTGATGCTATGGGTTTGTATTTTCCTGCCCCCTTTAAGTGTACACTTAGCACACTTGTCCAATCCAAACTTCATTTTGTCACCGGAAAAAGTATGGACGATCCTTAATAGGCATTCCAGGTTTTGGTCAGTCTGCATGCAGCTTCAAATCACCCATAAACAGTAGATGGTTCAGTACACTGTCAGGATTTCTTCGCCTAGTTTGACTGAGGTTGTAGCCCTTGTTATTATTGCTAAGTAGTTTGCTAAGGGGGTCCAGGGTGAGGCAGAATAGCAAGGGTGATAAGCTGTCCACCTAGAATATACCCCTCATAATCTTGACATAGGGAATGGATATTTTCCCATTTTCATCGGTAAGATTGATGTTTGTTTACCATTTTGTAATCTGGTTTGTTAGAGTGCTAATAATGGTAGGGTGGATTTTGTAGTTTAAGGGATTCCAAAATCCACGAGTGTGGGACACTATCAAATGCTCTGATAATCTATCCATGCCATACTAAGGTTTCTGCCTTTCTTCTTACAGTCTTCAAGGATAGTTTTGTTGATGAGCAGCTGATCCTTTGTGCCTAAGCAGTTTCTTCTACATCCTTTCTGTTCTTTTTTCAGATAGTCTCCAGCATCCAGGTGTTCATATATACTGTCTGCAATTAGGCCTGTAAAAAGTTTATAGGTGGTGAGACAGCAGATTGGGCAGTATTTATTTGGGAGATTTGTCTCACGAGTCTTAGGGATGAGGGTTGTGTCTCCACTTGTAAGCCATTCTGGTGTTTCTTCTACTCCCTGCAAAATTCTGTGAAAAGCAGCAGTATAATGGTGGTGTAATGCCGTGACCTGTTTCAGCCAGAAATTCAGGAGCTTGTCTAGGCCAGGTTTTTTAAACCTGTAGAATTTTGCCAGTTTCCTTCTTATCTTGTCCTCCATTATAAATAACTCCTCCACTTCTGGTTTACCCTCATTTGCCACCCTGATGGTCTCTATCCAGGCAGCATCCTGATTATGCTGTTCAGGGGTTTCAAAGAGAGGTTTCCAGTATGCCTCCAACTGGGTTTGATCTGGTAGTTCATGGACTATTATTCTTTCCCTAATGAGATTTTGGTAAAAGCCTCTCGGGTTTGATGAAAATTGTTTGTTATGGTCTTTCATGTCAATCTCTCTTGTTTATTCGTGATTCTATTGGCTATGGCTGGAATTTTTCCCTCCAATTCCAGTGCCTTGTCATGTAATTGATTATCTCAGGTTATACTTCCTCTTTTTTTTCCCCATTTGTTTTTTGAGTTTTCCCTCTTGTGTGGGTGCTTGGAAATATTGCTTTAATTGGTTCAATTCTCATCTGGCTTGTGTAAGGTGTTTGGTTAATTTAATTTTCCAAGAAGGGGGTTTTGGTTTACACTTTTGGCTGGGGGACTTCGGTCTAAAGTTTTAAATGTGACTGAAGATTATATTTGTGTGATGCAGTGTAGTCACAAATCCCACATTTAAAAGGTTTCTCTCTTTTAGTTTATACTCCTTTTAGTATTTTTAATAGCTATAAGTGGGGCTTCCACCCGAAGCCAAACACTTCAACTATATCTGAACTTGGCTTAGCATTGATTTGCCGCTAGGATTATGTTCTTTTCTTTTCTCCAGTGGTCCAGTTTATTGTGTCATATCAACATATGTTTTTGTTGGGCCCACTGTCTAATAGAAAAGCTGGGGTCCAGGGTCAATACCTTGACCTGGTGGGATCCCCTGCATTGGTCCCTTTGGTGAAGAATCTTCTCCTCTGGGACTGAGAAAAGTTGCACCATTGCTCTCCTCACCCACCCTGGTGCGTAAGTAAGTTGAGGGGACCTTTTTATCTTGGGTGATGTCCTGCCAGTGTGTGAGCTTTCCTTAGTAGACATTACATCCTATTCTTGTTTGTGGAAAGCTACATACAGGTGGGAGGGGTTTCCCCCGCACCCATCCCTTATTTTTAGTTGCCTTTTACGACATACTGGGACCACATGGGAAGTATTCTTTCAAATCCCCTATCCCCAGGGATCACTCCAGAATTAATTCTTAAATGGGTGTGAAGATGAGACTTGTGTGAAGAAGTATAGGAACAAATATCACATTTAAAAGGCTTTTCACTTTTGGTTTATACTCTAATATATTTTTTACAGTTAGAAGTGGGGGCTTCTACCCGAAGCCAAACACTTCAACTATGTCTGAACTTGTCCTAGCATTCGTTTAAGGAGGGATGACCATTCCTTTTAATGCCCCTGTTTGGATTTCTATGGCCTGGGGCTGTCCTAGGATTGAGTTCAGGTAAGTTGATAAGTTGTTTTTCATCATACCTGTTGCCCCAACTATGATGGGGAGAATGGCAGCATCTTTCAATCTCCAGTTTCTCTTCATATCATATATGAGTGCCTGGTATTTTGTAATTTTCTCCCTTTCCACTCTATTAAGGCCATAATCATTTGGGACACTGACCTCAATAAGTAAGGCACTCCTTTCCCTCTTGTCCCACACTACTATGTCCGGTTTTACTGCAGAATTATCTATAAAAGTGGCTGTTGGGATTATTGTCATAGTATATGGTATACTGGTTGTTTCCAGTAATTGGTGCAGGTGTGTGTTCCCATACATTTTTATTGCATTCTAATTCTAATGCTATCATAATCTTCCAGTGAATATATTTACAGATTTTATTGTGTCTGGCTGTATAGTATCCATCTGCCAGGAGCATCCTGCAGCCTGATATTAGATGGCCAACACTTTCCACCTCAACATGACAGAATCTACACCTATCATTAGTACTTATTCCAGCCATTTTTTTAAATGCATTTGTGAGGAGTGCGAGATCTTGGGCACCCATAATTAGTCGCTCTCCATCATATTGCAGAACTCCTCTCCTTAACCATTCCAGTGATCCTTCTTTGTTGATATACTCCTCCTGTAACTCTTGATAATATTTTCCAGCTCTTTGATGTTGCTCCCATTCTTCTGCATGCTTGGCCTGTTGTTCCTTAACAAATCTTTTGCGACTTTTCCTAGCTATTAAGGTGGCTGGTACTCTTTCCGTTTCTACTTCTTCCATCATATTGTTGCCTCCAAAGTGCTGAGCCAGTTTGGTTATGGAAGTATGTTGTGTTACCCTTGTGTTATGGTGTTCACAGACCAGAGCTATTGTAGGACTACTTGAACTTTTTAGATACTGCCCGATACTGATGGTCGATGATCGGTGCAGCTGGTTAACCTCAGTTAATCCCATTCCTCCCAGTTTTCTTGATAGATACAATCTGGGAAGACATTGGTTCCAGTATGTTGTTCTGGTTAGAGTAAGGATCTTTCTGGTCTTAACATCCAGTTTATTTAGTTCTGATTGTGGCCAGTCTATGATCCCTACACTATAATTGATAACAGGGATGGCGAGTTGGTTTATGGCTGTTATTTTATTCTTTGATGTAAGTTGGGTTTTGCAGATCTTTTTCAGTCTTCGTACATACTCTCCACTGATTTTCTCTCGCATTTGCCGGTGCTCTATATTTCCACTTTCTTCTATACCAAGATATTTGTAGGAACTATCCTCTTCCAGGTCTTTGATCTCAGTGTCTCCTCCTAAATTGATGTTATGGGTTTGTATTTTCCTACCCCCTCTAAGTGTACACTTAGCACACTTGTCCAATCCAAACTTCATTTTGATGTCACCGGAGAAAGCATGGGCGATCCTTAATAGGCATTCCAGGTTTTGGTCAGAGTCTGCGTACAGCTTCAAATCATCCATAAACAGGAGATGGTTCAGTACACTGTCAGGATTTCTTCGCCTATTTTGACTGAGGTTGTAGCCCTTATTATTATTGCTAAATAGTTTGCTAAGGGGGTCTAGGGTGAGGCAGAATAGCAAGGGTGATAAGCTGTCCCCCTGGAATATACCCGTCATAATCTTGACATGGGGAATGGATATTTTCCCATTTTCATGGGTCAGATTGATGTTTGTTTGCCATTTTGTCATCTGGTTTGTTAGAGTGCTAATAATGTTAGGGTGGATTTTGTACAGTTTAAGGCATTCCAAAATCCATGAGTGTGGGACACTATCAAATGCCTTCTGATAGTCTATCCATGCCATACTAAGGTTTCTGCCTCTCTTTTTACAGTCTTCAAGGATAGTTTTGTTGATGAGCAGCTGATCCTTTGTACCTAAGCAGTTTCTTCTACATCCTTTCTGTTCTTTTTCCAGATAGTCTCCAGCATCCAGGTGTTCATACATACTGTCTGCAGTTAGGCCTGTAAAAAGTTTATAGGTGGTGGTGAGACAGCAGATTGGGCGGTATTTATTTGGGAGATTTGTCTCGCGAGTCTTAGGGATGAGGGTTGTGTCTCCACTTGTTAGCCATTCTGGTGTTTCTTCTACTCCCTGCAAAATCCTGTGAAAGGCGGCAGTATAATGGTGGTGTAATGCTGTGACCTGTTTCAGCCAGAAATTCGGGAACTTGTCTAGGCCAGGTTTTTTAAAGTTGGAGAATTTTGCCAGTTTCCTTCTTATCTTGTCTTCAGTCATAAATAACTCCTCCATTTCTGGTTTACCCTCATTTGCCACCCTGATGGTCTCTATCCAAGCAGCATCCCGATTATGCTGTTCAGGGGTTTCAAAGAGGGGTTTCCAGTATGCCTCCAGCTGGGTTTGATCTGGTGGTTCATGAACTATTATTCTTTCCCTAATGAGATTTTGGTAAAAGCCTCTAGGGTTTGATGAAAATTGTTTGTTATGGTTTTTCATGTCAATCTGCTTTTGTTTATTCCTGATTCTATTGGCTATGGCTGGGATTTTTCCCTCCAATTCCAGCGCCTTGTCATGTAATTGATTATCTCTCAGGTTATACTTCCTCTTTATTGTCCCTATTTGTTTTTTGAGTTTTCCCTGTTGTGTGGGTGCTTGGAAATATTGCTTTAATTGGTTCAATTCACGTCTGGCTTGTGTAAGTTGTTTAGTTAATTTAACTTTCCAAGGAGGGGGTTTTGGGTTGCACATTTGGCTGGGGGACTTTGGACTAAAGTTTGGGACAAGTTTCTGTTGCATGTATAGGCCAACAGCGTAATTTACTTGGTTAAGTTCAGTAAGGTCTGTATTGACTGGAACTAGTCTATTAACTGCAACATTTACTCTGCATAGTAGTTGTTTAAACTTTCTATTTTTACCAAGTTTAATCAATCGGGGCCAGTTTTCCATATACATGGTTTTAACATTTTCAATTGTATTTGCTAACTCCTCTTCCACTTCCATTTGCTGTAGATCCATATCTTCATATCGTGGTGGTGGTGATGGTGGCGGTGGTGATGGTGATGGGGGAGGGGTTCTTGATCTGGCTGGGGAAGGGAATGATGAGTCAGAGGATCCAGGCGAACTGGGTGGTGAACCACCCAGTCACATTTGCTGAATTGGATTGGTTACAAAATGTTGGCTAATGTGCTGTCTGTTTTGTGTGTCCTCTGAACTACCAGATGCTTCATCATCACTATTTTGGGTAGCTTCAAGGCACTGTAATAGTGGGATAGGGTTCATTATTGGGCTGGAATCATTTTGAATAAGTTTATCTATTTCATCATTCATGTATTCCATTTCTTGGTCACTAAATGCCCTCTGTGTTATAAAGTTGTTCACCCGTATGAATTCTTAAATGACATTGAAGATGAAATTTTCGCGATGCAGTGTAGGAACAAATACTATATTTAAAAATTTCACCACTATGAATTCTTAAATGCCTTTTAAGATCAGAATTAGTGGTTGCACTGTAGTCACAAATCTCACATTTAAAAGGTTTTTCACCAATGTGAATTTTTAAATGAGCCTGAAGACTAGATGTCTGTGATGCAGTGTAGGAACAAATGCCACATTTATAAGGTTTTTCACTAGTATGAATTCTTAAATGCCTTTTACAATCAGAATTTGTGGTTGCACTATAGGAACAAACTCCACATTTAAAAGGTTTTTCACCAGTGTGAATTCTTACATGAGATTGAAGACAAAATTTCCGTGATGTACTATAGGAACAAATCCCACATTTAAAAGGTTTTTCACCAGTGTGAATTTTTAAATGAACCTGAAGACTAGATCTCTGTGATGCAGTGTAGGAACAAATGCCACATTTATAAGGTTTTATGCCAGTATGAATTCTTAAATGCCTTTTAAGATCAGAATTCTTAGCTGCACTGTAATCACAATCACTACATTTAAAAGTTCTCTCTCCAGTATGAATTTTTAAATGTGACTGAAGATTATATTTGTGCGATGCAGAGTAGGAACAAATCCCACACTTAAAAGGTTTTTCACCAGTGTGAATTTTTAAATGCCTTTTACGATCAGAATTAGTGGTTGCACTGTAGTCACAAATCCCACATTTAAAAGGTTTCTCTCCAGCATGAATTCTTAAATGGGTGTGAAGATGAGATTTGTGTGAAGAAGTATAGGAACAAATATTACATTTAAAAGGCTTTTCACCCGTATGAATTCTTAAATGACATTGAAGATGAAATTTTCGTGATGCGGTGTAGGAACAAATACTACATTTAAAAGGTTTTTCGCCACTATGAATTCTTAAATGCCTTTTAAGATCAGAATTAGTGGTTGCACTGTAGTCACAAATTCCACATTTAAAAGGCTTTTCACCTGTGTGAATTCTTAAATGTGAGTGAAGATGAGATTTCTGTGAAGCAGTATAGGAACAAATCTCGCATTTCAAGGGTTTCTCTCCAGAGTCAATTCTTATATCCCCATTCAGATCAGAATCAGTTACTGCACTAAACTGGCAATTTCCACATAAAAGTTTAACCTCTGCGGGAATCCTTAAGCAAGTCTTGAAACTTTGTTTTATTTCATATGAACACACACAACATTTAAATATGTTCCTCTGCACAAATTCATGATTCTCATCATCCTTTAAATGAACTAAATTATTGCCATGATTTGCAGTGGATGCAGAGTTATGTCCCTGCTGTTCATTATCAGTAAATGATCTATTTCTATCAAAGTTTGATCTTCCTTCTGAGCCTGGCCTGAAATTTTCCTGAAAGTAAAATGTATAATACTAATTTAATGATTTTAAACAAAACAATTAAAACCTAAATTAAAATTAAACCTAAAGCATTCCTTCTCTTACACTGAGAATGTGATAATATCATAAATGACCAAAATAACAAATTAAATAGGCTACTCATGCCAATTCAAATCTCACTCAGAACATTCATAGTTTTTGTTCCCAAATTGAAGATTATCACATTATTACAGCTTGAAAATAATTGGAACATTTCCTTCATTGTGGTGTTTACAGACAGTTCTTTTTATCCCCTTTATTCTATTCTTAAAGTTTGTGGAGATTAATCAACTTTGATACAGTGAATCTCGTTATGAACTCGGTTCCATAAAACAGTGAAGATTTAATTATAGAGCTTTCACATTGCACCTCCAATATATCTTTTAATGTAAGTTCCCAAGTTAAGCAGCAATAGCAGTATGTTAAGCATATTTTAGTTGTTCTGATCTGTTATGACTATACATTAAATTAAAGGCGTGATGTAATAAAAATGATACCCTTATGAAGAAAATTCTCCAGTTGCTGTTTCCTGAAAAGTAATGTTTCTGCTCACTAATGTGCAATGAGATATACTGTACTGAACAATTAATAAAAATTTAATTTGGAGGGGGATATTCACTTGAGAAATGGCTTTCTGCTTAGAATATACAAATATGTTCTGTGAACACAAATTCAAATCAAATTTTATTACTTGCTCTCAGACATGAGGTAATAGTAATAGACTATTACAGGATTTTTCAAGTAATAGTAATAGATCATAATTTTTTGGCTGTAATAGTAATAGAAGGTAAAGTAATAGATAATAGTCTATTGCTTTTCTATTACAGTGGCAATGGACATATTGTGTGATCAAAGAACTGAAAAATGAACTAAATCTACTCTAAACTAAAATATACATGTATATGAACTAATATTGTGGCCAATTTTTCCTTCAATAAAGTAAAATTTATCAAGACCTACAGTCTCTGAAATTTTAATGATTTAGTTGAAACAAATATTTGCTATTTGGCTGCCACTCAGCCTCATCCTAGATCCATGAGTGCAGGGCCCTCTGCCTCCCAGCCTCATCCTGGATCCATGAATGCAGAGCTCTATGCTTCTCAGTCTTATCCCGGATCCCTGAATACAGACACTGCTACGTCACTAGTTCAATACCATCTCACACAGGGTACCCACCAAGGGGGCTTGGTGAATCAGGATGCTGGGAATGCATTCAGTGGTCATGATGAGGAGGCATCTTGGACAATGGTGTTAAGGAGGGGCCAAAAGCTAGTGACCCCTCTGAGAACTGCAACCACTGCAGTAGCTAATGGTGGTGGTCCCACTCATGCAGTGGCAAGAGGGAGTCAGCCTGTGGTAAAGGCTGACAGAGAATGGCAGGGTATCATAGGGGCTGCCAAAACAGATTATATGATGGCTGTACCAATGAAGACTACAAACATTTTTGTCTTGATATGTCAACCTGATCTTAGGGCTGAGGAGCTGCAGGCATTTGTGGAAGATAAAGTGAACCTTCAGGTTACATGTAGGAAAAATTACTCCAGATGGACTATGTACAGTTCCTTTCAAGTTACAGCAGTCTGTGATGATCCAGGAGTATTTATGGATCCAACAGTATGGCGGTTCTATGAGAAGGAAGAAAAATACCTGCAGCCCCTCTCAAGTGCTGGAGAAGGTAATTATGGAGACATCATGCATCATACTGTGGAGGAAAATCCAGCTGGGTCTAACGCTGTAACTGCTGTGCCTGGTATAAGTGGAATTCAACATGTAGAGATGGCTGGCAGAACTCCTGCATCTTCCTAATTGCAACATTCAAGGTAACCTCTTATAACTGTAGAGGCCTAAGCTTAGGCAATAACAGCAAACACAGGCAGATCATAATTGATAAGCTGTTAGAGGATGCTGATATTCTGTCTGCAGGAAACATAGCTATGGAAACAGGACTTAAATGACCTGAATAGCCTGTCCAGTAACTTTCATGGGATAGGGGAGGCCACCAGAGATAAACAAGATGGTCTCCTTGCAGGCCACCCACCTGGTGAGGTAGCTATTCTATGGAAGTTGGGGTATGGGAAATATATTAGTGAATTAAAACTTGGTTAATTGGCTAACTAGAATAGAAATTTGTGTAAACAATAAAAAATTTGTAATTCTGTGTATCTATATGCCTTTTCAGGCAGTTGATAATGAAGACAATTACCTCATTAAATTGGGGCAGGTCAGCAGTATTATTGAGGAGTTGGATACGACATGTGTAGCTATTATTGGTGACTTTAATGCTAATGTTCTTAATGATAATTCTTTGTTTAGCAACCACTTAAAAGCCTTCCGTGAAGATAATAACTTTACTCTTTCATCCATGTGTAGTAGGGGGGGGTTGAAATTTTGTATTTTTATACGACATACTGTAATTACACCGCTATGCACCCTGCCTACCCATTGCATATGCCTCCCCCCCTTTTTTTAAATTGAAATGAAATTGAAACCAATTCTTTGAATAAAAAAAACCCTGATAAATGACAAAGATTAAAGTAAATAATGATATAAGTAAAGTTAAAGTTATATATATATATATATATATATATATTATATGCTGCAAACCCACAAGGAAAAAGAAAAATGATTCCAAGGCCTTTTGTGTATTCAAAGCTACACCTCATCAGGGAATGAAGATAAAAGCCTAAAAGGCGAGATGCCCATAAATATATACAACATACAGGAAAAACAAAACAATTAGCACATACTTAACAAGGGTTAATGAGAGGCAAAAGAAATTTTAACATGATATCGTCAGTTTTATACGTCCCCGCACTGTTATTGAAATTGTTTTTAAAATGAATAAATGCACATTCTAGAATATTTCGTTCTATTATATCTCTGTTTTTAACAAGCGCTTTAGAACTATCCCACTTGATGCTATGGTTACATCTATACATATGGTTAAATAAAGCATTGGAAGTATTAGCTGTTCTACAAGCATATTTATGCTGTTTTACCCTAATATCTAACGTTTTACCGGTTTGGCCTATATATACTGAGTTACATTGTGTACATCCGATCGAATACACACAACCAACAACATTATCAGGGCTATTCTTTATTAGGCATGATTTAACAGTATTATTATACTTAAAGATTACATTAATGCCAATTGCTTTAAGTACAGTTGGAAGGTATTGAAAATTAACATGGTAAGGTAGGCTAAGGATATTTTTACACTGAAATTCCTTTACAATTACATTATTATACCTATTCTTGGCTTTCTTAAGACAGTTATCTAAAAATGAAATAGGATAACATAATTTAGTACCAATATTCATGATATTGCATAACTCGGAATCTAAAAATTCAGGACTGACAACTCTCAATGCTCGAAGAAACATAGCAGAGAAAATAGAGGATTTAATCGAAGGATGATGGTCAGAATAAAAATGCACGTAAGTGTTATTATTAGTAGGCTTACGGTAGACTTCATATTTGAACTGATTAGAGCATCTCCAAATTTTTAGATCAAGAAAAGATAGGCTTCCATCATTTTCTTTTTCAACTGTAAACTTAATAGATGGGACTAAATTGTTGAGCCTACCAAGAAATAAGTCCACATCCAAATTATTAGGCCAAAGGCATAAAATATCATCTATATACCTGTACCAAACCAGGTTAAAATTAACAATCATAGGCTCAACAATTTAGTCCCATCTATTAAGTTTACAGTTGAAAAAGAAAATGATGGAAGCCTATCTTTTCTTGATCTAAAAATTTGGAGATGCTCTAATCAGTTCAAATATGAAGTCTACCGTAAGCCTACTAATAATAACACTTACGTGCATTTTTATTCTGACCATCATCCTTCGATTAAATCCTCTATTTTCTCTGCTATGTTTCTTTGAGCATTGAGAGTTGTCAGTCCTGAATTTTTAGATTCCGAGTTATGCAATATCATGAATATTGGTACTAAATTATGTTACCCTATTTCATTTTTAGATAACTGTCTTAAGAAAGCCAAGAATAGGTATTATAATAATGTAATTGTAAAGGAATTTCAGCGTAAAAATATCCTTAGCCTACCTTCCAACTGTACTTAAAGCAATTGGCATTAATGTAATCTTTAAGTATAATAATACTGTTAAATCACGCCTAATAAAGAATAGCCCTGATAATGTTGTTGGTTGTGTGTATTCGATCGGATGTACACAATGTAACTCAGTATATATAGGCCAAACTGGTAAAATGTTAGATATTAGGGTAAAACAGCATAAATATGCTTGTAGAACAGCTAATACTTCCAATGCTTTATTTAACCATATGTATAGATGTAACCATAGCATCAAGTGGGATAGTTCTAAAGCACATGTTAAAAACAGAGATATAATAGAACAAAATATTCTAGAATGTGCATTTATTCATTTTAAAAACAATTTCAATAACAGTGCGGGGACGTATAAAATTGACGATATCATGTTAAAATTTCTTTTGCCTCTCATTAACCCTTGTTAAGTATGTGCTAATTGTTTTGTTTTTCCTGTACGTTGTATATATTTATGGGCATCTTGCCTTTTAGGCTTTTATCTTCATTCCCTGATGAGGTGTAGCTTTGAATACATGAAAGGCCTTGGAATCGTTTTTCTTTTTCCTGGTGGGTTTGCAGCATTCATTCATTTCACGTGTTCTATTGTGAAATTCATCCTATATATATATATAATAAATCTTTCTCTGTATATTACTTAAAGAATCAATTGAAGCATACTAAAATCAAAATATTCACCTTAAGAAATTTAAAATCGTAAATTACTGACACCACTGGCCTTTCCATTGGAACACAGGTAGCTTTTTTCTTGACTCCAGTACATTCAAAATAAATTTATGTCTGTTTTCATAACCAATTCTATCTTGTGATGCTTCTGTTACCACATTTACAGCATGTTCTACTCCCTGGCTGTGACAGGGAAAAGGAATAAGCTGAAGTGGTTCATTTTGAACTTTAATTAGATCATTTGTCAAATTCTGTAAAATAGGTGGAGGGGTGATGGTTTCATTGTCCCAGTCAATCATGTTAGGATAATTGTCTGCTTCAAAGTTCAGTGTTTTTGGCAACTCAAAATTTCTCGCATTGGTGCTCCTAGTTTTTGCTTGAATGATGTGCTGAAGAGCCAGCTCTCCAATTTCTCTTCTTGTGTCTGTTATCATTGAGAGTAAGATATTCTCTGGATGGGCAAAATAGGCGTTATTTCTGAGGACACTCTCCATAATCATCCAATGCTTTTTATCTAAGCCTTTAAGCAAGTGCATGATATACCAAAAATTAGATGCTCCCTCATTTGCCTTTGGATGAGACTTTATCCAGAACCAGCCTGGAGCGTAAACCAGCATTATAATTTTTACTAGGTGTTGGATGTTTTTGTCTGGATTCCGTGTAGAGACATATAAGCGCAGGATCCTGTTTGCTTGTGTTAGCCATCTTGCATGATGGAGGGCACCTGGGGATCTGGTGGCTAATGCTTGTGAGATGCGTCCAGATTGTATGCTAATGCACATTTCATACATATATTTTTGGTCACTGCTGAAACTTTTAACAATATCGGCCGAAACTTCTTTAATGTTGCCCTCTACAGGGGTATAAATCAACTATATCCAGTTTGGTCAAATCCTCTCAGAGTTTATTTCCAAGAGAACCTTTGAAGGTGTTTGGTCCCGAAGTTTTTCCATCAATTGCTTCAAATACATGCCTGAAGGGCAGTTCCTTTGCATGCAAAAGGCAAATCAGCCATTGTACCGACCTGTCCAGATATAATTCAATCAATTTTAGCACTCCACCAATCCTGCCAGTGTTCACTTGGGTGCCATCGCATAGCAAGGCTTTGAGGGATTCTTTGCTATTAGAATCAACTATAAAAGTTATTATTTCATCTGCAATATGACCCATATAAACATCACCAGGTTCTTTGACTATTACATAATATTCTTCGTACTCCATTCCCTTCTTTGTCTTAGTTTGATCTTTTCTACCATCAAATCCGATACTTTCAATCTGTGTGTTCTCTGATTTCACTTTGATTATGTTCTTTTTACCCACGCGTATTCTTTCTCTTTCTACTTTTTTCCTATCCAACATATTGGTTTTGTCTAATATTCCCATATCCTTCAAAGCTGCACTAGCTCTGTAACTTACACAGTATCTATCTGCTGTTATTGTTAAGTTATCATAAATAATTCTGTTCTGATGGTTTTCTCTCAGCTCAAAATCTGGAACAAAGTCAACATCATCGCTGTCATCATCAATTTCCATGCTCTCATCTTCCATAATATGTAAAGGGTCCAGTTTGCTGGTTGAGGTGACATTCATATCTAGGCTTATCTTGGCTCTTTCCAATCCTTTAACTCTATTTTGAGTCCTTTTTCTTACAGAAGTCGTTACTCTGTCAATTGGTCCTAGTTGGTTTTTTCTTTGTTTCTGTCCCAAAAAAGACTCCCACTCAATCATTGGAACTCTAATATCATATCTGCAATCCGTTTGACTGATTTTTTTATCATAACAAGTACAAGTACAAATATCAAACATTTCATCGAATGTCTCTACCTTCTGCTGCAAACTGTTGTTTCTTTGTTTTAATGGTACTTTATTTAGCTTTGCTGCAGATTCTATCAATCATTCAACTTTTATAGCTATTCCTTCAAATCCTATATGTGGAAAGGAAAACTTTTCCCAAATGGCTTCCACATCTTTAGTGACAATTCTGTAACATTCTTTTGCTGTTCTAGAACCTTTTGATATTAGTTCTTCTCATTTTCTTACCAATAAATAATGCCTAAATACGTCAGCCTTTGAAGGAGTCACTGAAGGCAGAAATTCTGCAGGGTGACCAAATGTTGAATTGTGCGTTTTGCTTCTTGTCACCATGATTTCACTTATTTAGGCCTAGTAGCATTAATAACAAGAAACTAGTTGTTAAATTCTAGCAACTGAATCATTCAACCTGAATTTAATATAATTCATTCAGAATTAAATCATAACTCATTCAATCATAAACAATCTGAAACTAAACAAAAAAAGGTGACTAATTTATATAATTCATCTAATCTATCTAAATTAATCTATGTAATCTATTCAATCTATCTAAAACTATCTAAATCTATCCAAATTAATCTAATCTAATTAATAAGACTTAATATAATGCATGATTGTCACATTTGGGGTTTATATCTGTGGAGAGAGTAAAATGGGGGGGATGCTATGGAAGGGGTAAGGGGGGGTTGCGTATACTCATTTTTTTTACAAGATGTTGAGATCATCATTTCCAACTACGTGCATACTGTGGAATTGGAGAAACTCAACTTTTGATATGTTTACTTATGTTAGTGATAGTTGGCACACCACCTCATGGTTGGATCATTCTATTTTGTATGTTCATTATACACAGTGATTCACTGGCCTACTTAGTCAGTGCTCCAGACAACTATCTCTTAATCTTCTATGGACCTCTTGTATAATGTTTGGACCTGTTGAGTCTGAAATAAAGTGTTTGTTAACACCCTGCTTCTAATTGCATTTAAATAGACAAAGATCCTTTTCAAATGCGTGAAGTACCCTACATACAAAAGTAATAGTACCGGTAATACATGACCAAGTAATAGTAATATATGAAAATTAGAGTAACAGTAATAGCAATAGAAGGAATCAAAAGTAATAGTAATAGAAATCCAGTAATTGACCCCATGTCTGCTTACTCTACATAACTACTTTATAGCCTCTTTGGTCATAGGAAATCAACAGCTTCAAAGCCCACTCAACCACCATCATCATCTGCTTCTTCAAAAAGGTATACTTTAAGCTACAGCCTAAGCACCCCCCCACCTCACAGTCAAAATCAGACATTATATTTTTGCTAACTATAATGATGACTTTCAACCAATGATACAGTTTGCCTCAACCTTGGTCGGCACAACTGTTTTGCCTTCTCCAGTGAAGACATGCATGAAATATGTTTAGTAGGTTAACAGGCTCTTATTTAGAGAGGGCTAAGTCCTTTAAAGAAAAAACAAATCCATTTATTTACCTCAGCATTGAGTTCATAAGTGCTGAAGTCTGTTTCTTGTTTAAGTGAAACATCTTCCAGCAATTCCTCTTTGATTTGATGACTCTGAAATCAGCATTCCTTTATTCAGTTATCATTAAGAACTTCTTTTGATGCAATGTTTGGGAGCCAAATGTCTCATACTCCTTCCAAATTAAACTTAAAAATAAATATGATGGCAAAACTTTACTATCCAAACAGTGTTCAGGGACAGAGTCCACAACAGCTTGTTAATATATGGGTCATTCCATGTCAGTTCAATGGCGAAAAAAATGTGACCATCACCAATTTTTTTGAAAATTGGCACACTTCTAGATCTCTGTGAGAAAAACAGAATGACGCTTGCTTCAACACTCTAGGTTATATGGTTCTGGAGATATGGCCCTTTGAATTTTGTAAAAAAAAGGTCAATTTCCAAGGTCATACCATATTTCAACATGAAATATCTCGGCTCCTATTGCACTCACAGAGACCATTTAAACACTATTTTAAAGCTTTTAAGCAGATCTACAACTTTGATTCTATTCATATTTTACCTGTGGTAAAAAAAAAAGTTGATCTTATTTTTGACCTTTGACCTTGTGCAGGTCATTTGATGTCACAACTGATTTTTTTCCCCTTTCACCCAATTTTGGGTACACATGTTTACCTTAACCTAAAACAAGATTTTTAGTGTTGATTAAGTTAGTATAGACGCTACAGCCATTTCAGTGGACCACACCCACCTCCATTTTGACCAAGTACCTTTTTCCACCAAACTTTGGAGTACCGTATCTTTGGAACCGTTTGAGCTAGAGTGTTGAGAAAAATACCATTAGATTTTTCTTACTGATATATATAATGTCTGCTAATTTAAAAAAAAATAGGTAATTATCTAACGTAACCTAACCCAGTTATTTGGTCAAATAAGTATCCAGCCCTATTATAAATTTTTTTTTTTGTATATTTCAGAGAATTATATAATATAGGTAATTTAAATTACATAATTAATTAATTTATATGGACATTCAAAAATATGAAGAACTTCAAACCTACTATCCTGTTTAAAGGTAAAGCTATGTACATATATAAGTACCTTATACTAGGCTATAGGTACTACCCTATAGAATAAGTTTAGTTTTAAGAGTTACACGAGTTTTAATAGAATTACTTAACTTTGTGTATTTATTCATTGTGTACAACAGTATGTACCCACGTGAAAATAAGCTTATTTAAACCTTGGAGCAAGGATTTTTTTGGCATCTGTTTTTTTTCCAATCTGTAAATCAAACTGTACATTTTTCTTGTTGTAGACCTCTGAAACAAGATCAGTAGGTCCCAAATTTTATTTGTGCCATCTAAGCAAAAATAACTTAACAGGGTTGGATACAATGAATAATTATAATTATTTTTAATTAATTGATCCTAATTTCCATTAATTGTAATTGATTCAAAATAAAATAAAATAAAAATAAAGATAATTGATTTTTGAGCTATAACTGATGCAATTGATCAATTAATGTCAATTGTTAAAAATTATACCCCTAGATCTGGCAGTCAATGAAAATAAACCTTTGATAGTTTATTTAGTTATACTTAGATATAGACATATATTTTTGTAGATATATATTTATTTGATATATATATTTAGATATATAGAATAGATAGTTATATTTGTGTAATTGTAATTGTAATTGATTCAGACAAAATTAATTGCAATTGATCTTGAAATTGTGAAGTACAATACTAACTAATTAATTAGAAGAAAAATAAAAAAAATTATAATTGTTTCCATTTTGTGTAATTGAACCCAACCCTGGCTTTTAAGCTACTATTTTTTTTTCTTTTTAGATAAACATGGATTTCAGCAGTTTAAATATAGGAAGGTTCTGTTGTGACCAGGACTGTGGAGTCGGTACACAAATCTCCAACTTCTATTTTTCAAATGTCCGACTCCCGACTCCGACTCCTTTCCATCTTTAGTGATTGTAAAGTGTTCAAACACAGCTGATTTCGTTGGAAGTCTCTTTGCCATTGTGCATTGAAGTTTAGAACAAATAATTTTATCAATAATTTGAAATTAAACTTAAAGTTATCAGTATCACAATTATAAAAATATTTCCTGAAAAAAAAGTAAGGATTAATACTGATAATTAATCAAGTATAAATAATAAATATATTTGATTTATATTTATTATTTATACTTAAAATAGTATTTTCTTAAAATTTTATATTGAGGTCGGAGTTGGTACATTTTTACCGACTCTGACTCCATGACTCCACAGCCCTGGTTGTGACCCATTTAAAAAACACACAGGAAAAGTGAAAAAAGGCATTTGTGCATTGACTAAAAATTTGATTGATCAAAATCCTGAATTGAAACTAACAAATAATCATAAAGCATGTGCAACCTGTCAAAATATACTAGCAAATTTCCATCCCCAATGCCTGAATGTGAACCACTTGAAAAATCACCATCCACCTCATCAAGTGCCCCATCTGAGCTAGAAGCTATTGGAGATGTAGTTGAAATGCAGTATGAGCTTAATAAATTCAATGCTTCATTGGCCACACTTAATGAGACTCCCAATAAAACCATGTAAACTCTCTGACAGTGCTGGTTACGCAAAGAGAAAGTTGAGGAAAGCAGTAGTAGTTGTGAAAAGAAAGCTTGAACTTACAACTAAACAACTAATTTCATGCAGTGACTCAGATGATACAGAACTGGAGATTCTTCAACAACTAAAAGAGAAATTTAATCATGACAAGTCGAAGTGAAAAACTGACAATTCTTACTATCCTACCAAAAAGATTGACACAAGTAAAGATCAGAGAAGAATTTAAGTGCTCAGATTAGATGGCTAGGCAAGCAAAGAGTTTGGTGAGGGAGAAGGGAGTGCTTTCAACTCCTAATCCACATTTGGGGAAACACCTGAATAGTGAAACTGCTGCCAAAGTAATTGACTTAGGTCTCTTATTATAGGTTTTTCTTTCTTACTGTTTGCTGTTGAATAATGATCTCAGTTTTTGTCTAAGGTCAAATCTTTGGTAGGATAAATAATTACCTTGAAAGGCATATACAAATACTTTATTATTATTTTAAATGTAACAATAATGGCTTCCATAAAATATATTGTAAATACCTAATAACTGCCTTTTTTAAATATAAAGTTATGTTGATGCCTCTTTTTTCATGGTTTTACCCAGCTAGACAAGAATCAGTTCTTATAACTCAATTGATAAAAATAAAGGAATAGGTTATTTTAATATACATATTAAAAGGCAAATTGTCTTAAAAATAGCAGACATTATAGATCTCAGTGAGACAAATATAATGGTACTTTTCTCAACACTAACTCAAACAGTTCCAAAGAAACAGTGCTCCAAAGTTTGGTCGAAAAAGGTACTTGGTCAAAATGGAGGTAGCTGTAGCATCTATACTAACTTAACACTAAAAATCTTGTTCTAGGTTAAGGTAGACATGTGTACCCAAAATTGGGTGAAAGGAGAATAAAATCGGTTGTGACATCAAATGACCTATACAAAGTCAAATGTCAAAAATAAGATGAACTTTTTTTTTTACCATTGAGGTAAAATGAGGGGTCCCGCGTCTTAAGGTACCTAAGTGCCAAAATTAAAGTTCACCAGAAATCACCTCCAAAGTTCAGCAATATTCTCGTAATAGTATCTCTGTTATTAATTGAGCTAGAACGTTCATTTTTGGCTAAATTAGAGTTCTAAGTATGCTAATGAAGATGTTGAATTTTTGGAATAGATTTTCATATTTTATATATACAGGAATACCCCACTTTACGAATTATTCCGTTCCTAGCGCCCGTTCGTAAAGCAGGTGTTCGTAAAGCAGAGCATTATTTCCCATACATATAATGTTATATTTTGGGTTACGTTTTTTTCTTAAAAAATCGAAAAAAAAAAGGTTATAAAACAGCAAATTTTGCAGAAAAAAATGTTTATTAACATAGAAATGAAAGCAATGAACAAAGAAATAATACAAACGAAAGTAATGAACAAAGAAATACAATAAAAATGTAAGCAATGAACAAAGAAATAGTACAAAACATTACATATGCAAATTTAGTTTTCATTAATAGATGCGTCAGTAGACATGCTTTTGGATTCGTTTCTTCTGATTAACGTCACAGTCTTTACTATCACTCTTTCGTTTTGGCATAATTGATGATGGGTACTGTAATTGCAATGTACGAAAAGAATATCAGTGAAACGCTTAGGGTGCGCGAGAGTGAATAAAGCACAAACTCTCTTGTCAAAGCGCACATATAAACTGACAACAGCTGCGTTGCCACAGTGCAAAGTGAGCTAAAAGTGAGCTAACTTGGCACCGCTGTAATGCAGAATACATAATAGAGTACAGTACAGTATGGTATGCGCGACGTAAGCATATTATTATTGTCTTAAAATCGAGCTAACTAAGCACTGCTGTAATGCAGAATATTAGATTGTGGTATGCGCGACGTACGCATTTTATTTTTGTCTTTTATATTTCTTCATTTAATTTTTTATTTAGCGCAAATACAATTTCGTAAAATGAAGCATCGTAAAGCGGGGTATTCCTGTATATTACTTTTTTTATTTTCTTATTATGCCGAACTTTGGGTGAACTTTTGGCTGGCAATAGAGGTGAAAAAAGTAGTTCGCTTCATAAGGTTTTCAACCATACTTCTAGTGTCATAAGGTCATTATAACCCAAACCACGCGATAGAGGAAGGGTAAAAATAGTGATATCCATCAAAAACACATTTTTGCCTGTGGTGGCATTTAGGTACCTTAAGACGTGCAACCCCTCAAATATGAATAGAAACAAAGTTGTAGATCTGCTTAAAAGCTTTACAATAGTGTTTAAATGGTCTCTGTAAGTGCAATAGGACCTGAGATATTTCATGTTGAAATATGGTATGACCTTGGAAATTGACCTTTTTTTACACAATTCAAATGGCCATATCTCCAGAACCATATGACCTAGAGTGTTGAAACAAGTGCCATTCTGTTTTTCTCACCAAGATCTATAAGTATGCCAAATTTTAAAAAAAATCAGTGATGGTCACGTTTTTTTTACCCAAAATTCCATTGAACTGACATGGAATGACCCATATATGTTAAATTTGGTTAGGGTAGATTAGGCTAGGTAGGACTGATGAAGTTTGGATAGGTTAGTAATTAGGGCCCTTAGACTCTGAACACCATCTGAATAGTGAAGTTTCATGAACAGGACAAATTTCAAGACAAGAAAAAAAGAAAAAAAAGGACTAATATTTATATCTAAAATGATTTTAATGCAAATATTTCTATTCTTTGATCTTTCATTAAAATTAAAGAAATACCTAATTCTAAAAAGTTTACACTTAAGATGGATCTTACTGATGATGATGATGGATGGATGGATGGATGCAACTATAAGTTGACTGGATCAGTTTAACATTTCAATTCATCAAATTAAGAAGGTAAAAACTACTTTCTTAAATCATCATTATTCATTGATAGGTGTCTTAAAACTTTAAGAATTGTAATTATAGCAATTTATTAGTTCTTGATGGATGCAATGCAAGTCATTGAGGCTCCATATGAAAAATTAGACTATTTCTACTTAATAATAATCTACCTGCCATTCATGATTCAAATTTCTATGACCAACTACAACAGCTTTGGAAATGCTTTGTTCATAAGACTCAATATCTTCCTCTTTAATTTCAATGCCTTCAGTTTTGATGCTCCAATTTTCTTTTTTCCAACAAAATTTTACTTCATCTTTGTCCATTTTTAAAACTCGGTGAATAGTCAGTGACAAAATTTAAAATCTTTATCAGGTGTTTTTCTGTTTTATTCTTTTTAAGACAAATGTGAGGCACTTCCCTGAAATTATAACCAATGTTTAATGAGCCTTTGACTTGTATATCCCAGAGATCAAGAAAAATTACCAATGATACCTAGGTTGAGAACCACCAGGGTTTGCCTAATTGGACCCAACACAGTTGTACCCAGTGGGTTTTTTCAGAGAAAACCCACCTATAAAAAAAAAAAAAAACATGCAACTGGGTTTTCTGGGGGTTTCAAAATAAATCAATGAGTCACTAATAAAATAATGTAATACAGGGTGGGCCGTAAGTTTCCATACATAGGAAAAATAAACATTTTTTTATGGACAACCATTTTTATTTATATAATATGCTCTACATGGTTGCCATTGTTTTGAAAACACATTTCAATACGTGTTCCCCACTGTTGATGAACACGCATTAGCACAGTTGACGTTATGCTTGTAATGGCGTTGGTGATACGTTCCTTTAGATGATTTATGTTTCGTATCTTTTCCTGATACATCATGGCCTTCAAGTGCCCCCAAAGATAGAAATCAAGGGGGGTGAGATCTGGGGATCTGGGAGGCCACTCCACAGGACCACGCAGACCAATCCAAGCATCCGAAACTGCTGATCCAAATTTTCCTATGTATGGAAACTTACGGCCCACCCTGTAGATCAATTCTTGCACAGTACTAGATATACACTGAAATATGAATCAATCAATAAGATATTCCACATTCACACAACTTGACTGAGATATTATCAAGCAAAACATATGCCTAACTGCCCAACGAAAATAACTTGTGTAAATAGTTATTTTTGTAATAAGCTCTCAGTTATTTAGCTCTATTCTTATACTATTTTGGCCATTAGAAGGGGGGGGGACCAGGTGGGTTGGGGTTTTTTCAACAAAACCTGGGTTTTTGCCAACCCTGAGAACCACGAGTGGCATGTAATAAAATTCAATTCAAATTTGGGGAGTGAATCATTTTCAATGAGTACAGTCCTTAAATTACTGAAAAATATTTCATATAAAGACATTATTTGCAGATGCTTTCATTAAAAAACATTTTATTATCTTCCTTAATAGGATACTTAAGAGTCCATTTGTAGAATTTGGCAAAATGAAACCTCAGTCCAAACTTTCATATTTCATTTAGACTTCAAAAAATCTTTATTCAAAATTTTAAACCTGGGTGAAAGTTGTCAATACAGGAGAAACCTCAAAACAATACTAACCTCTGTAAAGTGGCATGAAAGCATGTTTTCCTTTAAAAAGGGAAATCAACTGGAGCTTACTTATTAAAATTGCTGTGGAGGTTAAATTCACTTTCATTCATCTTCTGTAATTAGTGAAATTTACATTAAACCAAGGAGTTTGCCAAAAACTTACCAGGCCTAGTGAATCACTTTTCAAACTAAAATATTAGTTTCAGATGTGATGGAATCCCTTTTTAATTTTATTAAATATTTGTGTCGCTTCTCATTCTCTATAGGATTTTGAGTTTGCTACTTCACTTGGAATTACTTCACCTGTCTTTTTAGAATGTTTGTCACTTCTGCCAAAATTCTCATACTTGAGCTTACACAGCCACTATTAAACTAGTTTTAAAATTCTGGTAGTGCACTAAGCAGATTGGGCTTTAAAGTCTATTTAAGCCTATTTACATTGTTCATTTATCATCCAACAAAATTTAAACTGTAATAAAAACCAGTCTAACAAGAACTAGGTTAGAGCGCAGTATGAGTTCAATGTATATTTACCAGAGAATGGATAGGCAGCAGTGTGATTTGTTCGATCTTATACATTAAGAATGATTTAACTTCAGTTCAGAAGGATAGTATTAAATTAAACAACAGGGTAGAATCAATTTGGGCTGATTTTGTGTATCACGTAAAGAACTTGTACATTTGGATAGGTACATTTTACAGACCTCCAAACCAAACACAGGAAGTTGATGATAGTATGGCTCAAGAAGTACCTAAATAAAGACTGTAGTGCTAGAACATTAATTACACTGGTCAACAACAATTTTGTCACAAGGGTTTTGATGGGTGTTCTAAGTGTACTTTTTCATGCTGAATCTAAATATGAAATCAGATTTTTTCTATCAGGCTTAGTTTACTTGTGACGCTATGTTCATTTTTTCCTCATTTAGCATGAACATATTATATATAATTAAGTATATAACAATATTATAATATAAAACATTATAAAAATAATAAATATAATAATATATTATATTAATTAATATAACTATAATAAAATATATTAATATTAATATATATGTTGTATTAATTTTTCTGTAAAATTAGTACAATTTATTCCTTTGGGGAGAAAGTTCTGATAATTAATGCTGGCAGGATAAATTTGGTCGGAGCAGCAGACTGTGCAGGTTGAAACATGTTTGTACCTGTTCAGACATGAGCCTAGTTTCTGTGTGTAGAGCAGCTCCAAGTCAGTCTGCTTGTAAATGTCACAGTGTTAACAGCTAGTGTCTGTTGCTTCTTGTTAATTTTACACCAGTGTTGTATTCATATAGATGTTTTGTAATGCCGCGGAACTGTCTGAATCATCCTAATTCCTTTTGTTATGTATGTGGTGATCTAACTTTAAAATCCCAGAAACGTAACTTTACACCATTAGTAAAAAAATGCTATGAACTTTATTTCGGATGTAAAGTAGGCGATCAGGACAAGAGTTGGGCCCCTCACATTTGTTGTGTGACATGTGTAAGACTACTTACAGGATGGCTAAATGGTTCACGTCACATGCCATTTGCTATTCCAATGATTTGGAGGGAACCCAAAGATCACACAAAAGACTGCTATTTCTGCCTGGTAAATACAAAGGGGATCACTTCAAAAACAAAGAGCCTTATGAAATACCCTAATCTACCGTCTGCAATGAGACCAGTTCCCCACAGTGCTCAACTTCCAGTACCAAATCCTCCTGAACATGTAAGTTTAAGTGATGAGGAATCAAACATAGCTGTAGCATATCACGAGGAAAAAGATGAAGACATTTCTGATCCAACATTCCAGGCTACCTGTTCCTCCAATGAACCACATTTACTGTCACAAGGAGATCTAAATGACCTAGTTCATGATTTGAAATTATCTAAGAAGCAGGCTGAACTTTTAGGTTCAAGATTAAAGGGTTGGAATCTACTGCAACGTGACACTAAAGTTTGTTTTTTCCGCAGCTGCCATGATGAATTCAAAGAATGGTTCTCCCATGAAGATGGACTTGTGTTTTGTAAAGATGTTAATTCAGTCATGGGGTCTCTTGGTCATGAACATAACGTGGATGAGTGGCAATTGTTCATTGACTCCTCAAAAGTCAGCTTGAAAGCAGTCCTTCTAATAAATTTCCTTCTGTACCTATTGCACATGCTGCAAACATGAAAGAGTCATACGACAACATGAAGTTGCTTTTAGAAAAGTTTCAGTATCAGAAATATAAGTGGAATATCTGTGGAGATCTGAAGGTCATTGCACTTTTGCTAGGGTTGCAGCTAGGTTACACCAAGTACTATTGTTTTTTATGTGAGTGGGACAGTAGGGACAAGCAAAACCACTACGTTAAGGAGGATTGGCCAAAACGCACCTCACTTGTTCCAGGCAAGAAAAATGTTGTGAATAGTTCACTTGTTGACCCTGAGAAAGTGTACCTTCCTCCTTTGCATATCAAGCTTGGACTTATGAAAAACTTTGTTAAAGCGATGGATAAAGCGCAAACAGGATTCACATACTTGAGAAATAAGTTTCCCGGATCAGTGATGCCAAGATTAAAGAAGGCATTTTTGTAGGCCCTCAGATCAGAGAATTGTTAAGAGATGAGAGATTTGAAGGAGAGTTGAATGAAGTTGAGAAAGCTGCGTGGCAGAGTTTCAAAAGTGTCTGCACAAATTTTTTGGGAAATCACAAGGCCGAAAACTATCCTGAAATAGTAGGAGATCTTCTTAAGTCTTACCAAGTAATGGGGTGCAATATGTCATTAAAGGTTCATTTCTTGGACTCTCACTTGGACTTTTTTCCGGAAAACCTGGGTGCGTAAGCGACGAACATGGTGAGCATTTTCATCAGGATATTTCTGCCATGGAAAACTGTTACCAAGGCAAATGGAGCCCCAGTATGCTGGCTGACTATTGCTGGACTCTTAAGAGAGACATGCCTGAGGCAAAGAACAGCAGAAAATCAAAACAAGCTACTTTTTAAACTACAGGTATGTCTTTTCAATCATATTTTAATAAGTACGTAACTATATGGGTTTTTAAAAATTAAATTGCATGTCACACAAAAACCAGACCTGATAGAGAAATTTTACAAACTTATTTGGATTCAGCACAGAAAATACTATAAGAATAAGGTATTTTCATTCTTGGGACACGAAAAAACATTTTTTTTTTGTTGCCCAGTGAAATTATCAGAGATTTCAACCTGCCTCATACAGACTGGGACATTTTAGAAGGAAATGATAGGGATGGTAAATTCTTCATTGACTGCTATAATGATAGTTTTCTAATACAATTTGTAGACAAACCAACTAGGGATCAAGCAAGTTTGGATTTGGTTCTATCCAATGATTATGTTATGAGGGAACTTGCAGTAGGAGAGTCATTAGGGAAAAGTGACCATTTTATCATACCAAGATGGTGTGATTAAACCAACAAGTTTCGTAGGAGAGGAATTTGCATACTTAGAAAGGATTCATGAAAGTTCCCAAATCCCTTAGTAGAGCCTGGGAAGTCTCAGTAATCCCACTGGGCCCGAGACTTCTTGGAAAATCAAGCCTTCAGAATTACTAAAAATATTTTTTGTTTTTTCAATCAATTATAATAGATTTGAAGTTATCTCAATATTGAGAATAATCTACACATTACACATCCAAACTGAGAGAAAAGAAAGCATCTCATTTCCCCTTGAGTGTGGTAGGTGATCCTATAGTTTTATGCTTATTATAGGTATTTTGTATTGCTTAACCACATCTAACATGTTTTGAATCACTTAAAATTATTGGTGCTACTGTAGTATGCAGTCTACTTACGATTGGTTAGGTTTAATCATGATATTTTCGTTAAAACTAATGAAAATATCATGACTAAACCAAACCAATCGTCAAGGGCGATTAACATTAGGATGTAAACAAGCAATTAGCAAACAAGATAAGAAACTATACTTCAAAGGTAGACCGCCGAATCGTAGGTAGACCGCATACTACAGTAGCACCAAATTATCCTCTAAATATCTTAATCATCTTTTGAATAGGTACCTGATTTCCTTTATAAAGACTTTACTGAAAAACCTAACTTCAGTTATCATATGTATCACAAAGGGCTCCAAACATTCTCATGCTATGAACTAAATTGTATTATTAACTGCCTTAGGAGCAAAATATTAATGCAAATACAGTATATGTCCAAAATTTTGGAACCTAAATTATTATTGTTGTTAACTTCTCCCCCCTTTCTGGCACCATTGCACTAAAAGATTTTTGTGGGTCCACTGATGCCAGTATGAGGGGTAATGATTGTGATATGAATGATATTGTGTTTGGAGTACAAAATGACATCTTGGACTTATCAGGTTTACATAATTTGGGTAACCAGTCACTGACATTGCCCTTGTAATTAATATCCTTTGTTTTGAGTTTGTTTATGTGAATCCTTTTTGGGCTGGTGATGGCCAATAACTTTGTGATTTTTTTTTTTTTTTTTTTTGATATTTTTGTGTGGTATGAGACCAAAGAAGGGTGGCTCTTCTCAACCCTCCAATTATGGTCCAATTGCTTTGATTTCTTGCCTTTCCAAAGTTTTTGAATCTATCCTTTATAAGAAGATTCTTAAACACCTCTCTTCTCACAATCTTCTTTCAGATCATCAGTATGGGTTCCACAAGGGACACACTACTGGCAATCTTCTTGCATATCTCTGACTCTTGGTCATCCTCCTTTTGGGATTTTGGTGAAACTTTTTATATTGTGCTGGACATATCAAAAGCTTTTGATAGTCTGGCACAAATCTTTAATTTACAAACTGCCATCCTTTGATTTTTTTTCTTCTATCTATGCCTTCATCTCTAATTTCCTTTCTGGCCAATCTATAGCTGTTGTTGTAGATGGCTATTAACAGTGGTGTTCCTCAGGGTTCTGTCCTGTCACCATCTTTACCTTTTATTTATTAATGATCTTTTAATTTGCACTTCCTGTCCTATTCACTCCTATGCTGATGATTCCACTCTTCACTTCTCCACCCACTTCCCAAAGCATCCCTCACAACAGTCACTTCATGAGTCGCATAGGATGGCTATGGGATACCTGACCTCTGATCTTTCTGCTATATCTGATTGGGGCAGAGAAAACATTGTGGCTTTCAATGCCTCAAAAACTTAGTTCCTCTATCTGTCTACTTGTCACAATCTTCCACATAACTATCTCCTTACCTTCAACAAAACACAACTCAATCCTTCCTAAGTCTTAACATGAATTCTGGACATTTCCTTTTCTCGTGATCTTTCCTGGAAAGATCACATATACTCTCTTTCTAAAACAGCTTCTAAGAGGTTTCTTCAACTCCACTCAGTTGCTGTCTCTGTACAGGGGTCTTGTTCACCCCTGTATGGACTATGCTTCTCATGTGTCAGGTGGCTCAACTGACACAGCCATACTTGACCAGGTGGAATCAAAGGCTTTTCATCTCATCAATTCCCCACCTCTTACTGATTGTCTTCAATCTTTCTCTCTTCACCACAATGTTGCCTCACTCTCTCTTTACTATTGTTATTATGATGGACATTGTTCTTCTGAACTCTCTAACTGCGGGTCTCCTCCTTTAAGGAGAGCATGCAGTACCAGCCTTTCTACACTTTCTTCTTCCTTTTCTGTCCAACTATCTAGTGCAAGAGTTAATCAGTGTTTTCAATCTTTCATCTATACTCAACCAGTAAACTCTGGAACAATCTTCCTCAATCTATCTTTCCTCCTGTCTATGACCTCCCATCTTTCAGACACAGAGTGACTAAGTATCTTGGAAACCCTAGACCTTGATTTTGGCCATCTTCTTATTCTATTGGGGAGGGGGGGCTTTTGCAGGCATTTGCCCTTGGCCCCTTCTTCCTGCATAAAAAAAAGAGATAGAATTCAATGTTCAAAAGTGAAGTGTCATCCATTTTGGGAGAAATAATGAAAACTTTGGTTATGAGATGCAAAGAAACTGGTTAGACAATGTTAGACAAGAAAAAGATCTTGGCATTATAGTTAGTAGGTAATAATCTAAAATTTTCTAAGCAGTGCTTAGAGGCTAGAAATAGGGCAAGTAAAATGCTAGGTATTAATAAGGGGAATGTTAGTTACAAAGAGTAGCGTAATTCCAGGACAGATCATGCAGTGCTTAACACCACACCCTATCCAATTTTCCTACAATTTGTTGTATAGAATTGTCTATACCAAAACACCAGAAATTTCAAGTTTCAGATTGATTGGACTTATGAATCAAAAGTTATGGCCCTTCCAACTTTAGGGGTTGTCAGGGACACCCAAATTTTAAAATACCATATCTTAGCCCCTAATTGAGATAGGAGAATGATTCCTATTGCATTTGAAAGGTAATTTGTCAAATATTAAATGAGTATAGACATGGATAGTAGCTTAGTTGAGGAGTTAAAAAAGTTATGACAATTTGTATTATTACAGGGGGGTTTTACCCACCCACCCAACCTCAATGGATTTTCTTTTAAATTTTCATATCAGATTAAGCCCAAACTCTATCTGTATAAGTGGCATTTAAGAAACTGCTGTGTATTTAGGTGTAAACTGTGTTTTTTGAGATTTGAATAGTAATTGATAACCTTCACTGAAAAAATAAAACATTTTGCAAATTGTCAAATATAAAATTATTTTACCTTTTTCTTATTCAACTATGCAGCAATGTATTTTATACATATGTCTACGTAAGTATATAAAGGATACAAAATATATAAAAAAGTAGAGAGTCTACTCAAAAGCTTTTAAAAATACCTACAACATTAATTAATAAAGATAGCCTGAATCAAAAGCTAACACAACTAGTGTTAAATACTATTGAGTAATCAAAGGAAGTGTGCTTAGGAAGCAAAGTGTTCTGTTTTCTTGTTTATTGTGTACATGTGTGAAATAATTAGCTTATAGAGGCATATATTAAGGAAATATTTTTCTTTGCAGGAATTCACAGTACATAGCTACGTACAGTACTTAATAGAAAATGGCAACTAAATGTAAAGATTGTACCTATCATTGCTGTAACCCATTCAAAACAAAAAAGTTATTGGGAGTGCTTTGAGATCACTCCCAAATCATGTTATTGAAAATAGTAATCCTGTACATGGCTTCAGTCATTCATCAAAAGTTTGTACAAACTGTTTGAATAAAATATAAAAAAAATTATGAAACAACAGTTATTCAGCAAGTAAGTTCGGGAAGTGATACTTGTACACCTGAACCTTCACCACAAAAATCTTCATCTAAGTGCATAAATGTTCAAGAAGCTTACTTTGAAAGAGAGCAGCTAGACAAGACTCTTGAACAGCTTGATGTCACCCCAATAAAATTACGTAAGTATACATTCTTTAGTTTTATAATTTTATACTATATTCTATATACTGTATATAGAATACTATATTATATTTTACATATTAGGGTGGTTTTATCTCATACAGGTGGACTTCTATTCCAATTTTTTTCTTTGCCAACCCATCATTCATCTAGTGCCACTTGGGGTAGAAACTGTAGAGCAGGAATATTTTTATGATCAAACAATATTTAGGACTTGCTCAACTCATTTGAATTTTATGAATATAAAATATATTGATATTAAATAGGAATCAATGAATTTCATACTATATAATATAACTTTGCTACAATAGCCCATTATTATGTTGTCCTATAAAAATGAAAAAGTTTATAAAAAAAAATAAAAAATAAAAAATATCAAACCTAAAAAAAAATTAAAAAATTGCAACAATATTACTGATGCAGGTATTTAACAAATTTGTGCTTCTTTCAAGTTCTCAGGAGCGATGATGTCAATGACAACACGTGCAGCCAGTGCCATCTGGTTAGTTGGTGTTACTCAGGTGAACTTTACATCATCAAAGCTCCCATCTCACCAACAAGTATTGGCTGTTCCATTCCATTTTCACAATCAGCAAAAATGGACTCTTAAAGATAGCATGTCCAAGACAGCTGATCTCTTGCTTCCAATTTGGAAGCTGCTAAACATGTTGTCAAACACATCAAGAAGCTTCATACTGAGTGGCAAGTGCTCAAGAAGAATATCAACCAAAGGTCTGCCATGAACCTTGCCAACCAGGCAACACTTCAAGATGGGTTAGACAACCTCTTCGACACTGCCCACCAGGATGCCACGCAGCTAATGAAAATTAAAGAGGACAGACAATTCCTGGAAGCTCAACGGGAGACAGGAAAGAGGGGCATGATGGCTGGAGTTGACAGAAAACTCACTCTGCAAGAACATGTTGCAAGGAGAGCAGAAGCTTCAAAACGGGCTGGCAAAGTGGCTTCATCAAGTGCTGCTGCAACCAATGTCACTGTTCTTGAGTTGTCTTCATCAAGCAACTCATCAGAAGTGGAGGAAGAGCTTGCACCATCAGAAATGTGTGCTCCTAAACAAGGCTGAGTGAGTAAACAAGCTCGACTTCATGGAACTGTAAGTGTGGTGACACCTGAAGTGGCAGCTGCACTAAATCAGAGTAATGTGACTGACTGGCAAGCAGCATATATATTTTCAGTGTTAGCATCCATGAGCCAATTTGGTCACAAAGTAGAAGACCTGATGATCAGCTGAAGCACTATCCACGGAGTGGATGGAACATCAGAAGTTTGCTCACAAGATGAAGGAAAGCTTTGCCCTAGCAGTTCCTCTCATCTTGCATTGGGATGGCAAAACCATGGAGGATTACTCTGGTCCTGGTCAGGACAAAGTGGACCATCTCCCAATTCTTGTATCTGGACAAGATGTGGTGAAGTTGCTGGCAGTTCCAAAACTTCAATCAGGAAAGTCAGAAGTAACTGAGAGTGCCATTGTGGAGATGATAAATGAGTGAGGACTGAGGGAATGAGTGAAGAGACTGCTTTGACACCACCGCATCCAACACTGGTTCAAAGAGTGTTTGTGTTCGTTTGGAAACTGAGCTTGGGAGGAATTTATTGAACTTGGCATATTGACATCACATCTCTGAGATACTCCTAGAGACAGTCTTCAGCCTTCATTAGGGTGCATCAAACGCCCTTAGGTTCTTGGATTTTAATGTCTATTCTCTCAAATGTTACACTTGTTGCTAGAAGTGTGTATGCCAAAAATTAATTAAATCGGAGGTGGTCCTGGGTGGCCACCGGTCACTTTTATATTTTCGCGGCAATTTTCAGGGGCCACGCTATGTAAAAATATCTATTTTTTTTATTTACCAACCAGTTGACTACTTACATTGTTTCTTTTAATATAGAGTTGCTAAGGGGTGATTTACATAACATTTGAGAGAATAGACATTAAAATCCAAGAACCTAAGGGCGTTTGATGCACCCTAAAGGGGTGATTTACATAAAACATGTACCATAAACGAAACTTCACTTATAGTCTAATAATATCCTTTATTGTCTTTCAGAAACAATGGAAGCTGTAACAATGGAAGCTAAGAAGACCAGATTAGCAAGTGCCATTTTTGGTCTTGGCAATGCTCTTACAGAAGATGGTACATTGACAGGAGTCCGCCTCCCAACTTGCCGGCAGGTTCTTCGATGCGTGATGTGGCACATCCAGAAAGAAATATGTGAAGGCAAACAAACACAGCCACTCAAATGGAAATCTGCCAGCATAGTCCTTATCCAGCTGAAAACATTCTACACTAAAGCAAATATTCCTATGCTTTCAGACCATCAATGCTGCAAACTAATACTTGACCTTCTTAATGACAATAACAAATTGCGTCAAATACCTGTTTCTCGCAGAGAATCTCCAAACACTTTGGCTAAGTTGCAATCCATGAATGAACGTCTTGATAAGACCTTTGGTGTATGGACAAAAGATGCAATGACAAACATTAAGAATGAGGAAGATAGAGCATTTTTAGAGTCAATGAAATCTGACAGAGTAGCCTCATTTGGTAGTGTTGACAAGAAGAAAGCTGATAAAGATCGTAGAAAAGAAAAACGCATCTTAGCGGAAGCTTCAAGACGAGAACGTCATGAATCATCCAGTGTACAAGAGATGAAAAGTTCTGTATGCTCTGATGATAGTGCCTCTGCAGATAGCTTGGAAGAAACTGAAGAAGAGGCGATTCCAGAGCTTCAAAGGAAGCGTAGTCACCACAGATCAACATATGCAGGTACGTCTGCCTTTATTCCTCATGATATTCTGAAAAGGCCTTCAGTCGTGTCTGTTGCTACTCGACTAAACATAACTCCTGTTCAACAGGCTGTGCTCACCGAAGCTGTAATTCAAGAGGCAGGAGGTGATCCACGTCGTGTGGCCAAGTCATATTCAACTGCTGATAAGGCTCGACGATCAATAACAAGTGCTATCGCCAAAGATATTCGAGAAAATTGGATCGCCCCAACAGCTGCAACACTTCACTGGGATGGCAAGCAGATGCATACGCTCACAAACAAGAATGGCAAGGAAGAAAGATTGCCAGTGTTGGTTGGGAATGCCACTGATGTAAAGCTACTGGGAGTGGCTAGATATCCTCGTGGAAGTGATATGTCATCAGGTGACATCATTGCCGAGCACACTTACACGTTTCTACATTCATGGAAGTGCAAACAGTCAGTTGTCAACTTATGTTTTGACACAACAGCATCAAACACTGGACACGTTACAGCTGCCTGTGTTACCATTCAATCAAAACTGGACCGTGCTCTTCTGTGGTGTGCATGTCACCATCATGTTGGAGAGGTAATCCTGGATCATGTGTTTGACGCTCTCAAAATTGAGACATCAAAGTCTCCAGAAGCATCTTTGTTCCAAAGATTCCAGAAGAATTGGGAACGCATATCGCATGCAAAGGATGAAAGTTTAACCAAAATTGACATTTCAATGTACAATGACGATGCACAACAACTGCTTTTATCCTGCAAAAACAAGGTTTTAAGCACAATCCGCACAAGCGCTTCATACTGTAGGGAAGACTACAAGGAAATGGCACAACTCTGCCAGGTAGTCCTCGATGATGATGTCACAAAACAAGGAACACTCCACAGACCTGGGGCCATGCATAAAGCAAGGTGGATGTCAAAGATTCTTTATTCCATCAAAATATGCCTACTTGAAGAGCAAATTTCTGTACTACCTCGAGGAACTGTAACAACACAACATCAACAGGAAAAACTGAAGGAGTTTGTTGTTTTTGTTGTTTATATTTATTGTGATTGGTGGCTCATATGTCAGTCTGCTTCAAATGCCCCATGGTTTGATTTGTGCTTATACAAGACTCGCTCAACTATAAAGCTGTCAACTCAATCATTTCAGTCAGCGCTGTGAAAGCCTTTGATAGACATTTGTGGTATTTAACCCCAGAACTGGTTGTTTTGGCACTGTTCAGCAATGCAGTACCTCAAAAGGAGCGTCGTGCCCTTGCAGATGTGTTCCTGGCCATACAACCAGATGAAATGCCAAGCACTCCAAAACACCGCTACGGTTCTGGATATGGCAAACCATCATTTCCAAAAATTACAGAAGCGACAACCCTGGCTGATCTTGTGAACGAGGACTCGTGGTTTACAGTGAACCTTCTTCACCTGGATATGACCTTCCTAACAGAGGATGTTGACAATTGGCAGAACAATGACCACTTCAAGGCAGCCAAGTCCATTGTGGATGGGTTAAATGTTGTGAATGACCCTGCGGAGAGAGCAGTAAAGCTCACAACTGATTTTGTCTCAGCTGCAAGAGGAGAAGACCACTTCCAAAATCTTCTTCAAGTGGTTGAATGTGACCGCAAAGCAAGGCCAAATTTGCGGAAATGAGCAAAGTTGGAGTAGTGACATTGGCGTTGTGTTTTATACATTTTCAACTTTCAATCAATGTAAGTATAGTAATACCGAATATTTGTATATTAGTATTATAAGTAATACCGAATATTTGCCGAATATTCGGTGCATCACTACTAAATATATAAAAGTGGCCGGTGGCCACCCAGGACCACCTCCGATTTGATTTAGTTTTTGCATACATACTTCTACCAACAAGTGTAACATTTGAGGGAATAGACATTAAAATCCAACAACTTTTTGAAAATCATGGGGCGTTTAATGCACCCTAGCCTTCATGATGTCTCCAGCTCCAAATTTCCAAATATTCAGCTCTTCAGTCAGTCCCAGGACTACTGGTCTTACCTCGATAAGACAGCATACTCCTCAGCAGTGGATGAAGAAGACCTAATCCCTGTGATAAATGGATACAAGACTTAAGTCATTGCATTTGCTGTTGACCAGCTGTCCAAATTTCAGCCACAGGATGACTGCCATGAGTTCCTTGAGCTAATGATTATCTTTTTTGGAGAGGTCCCTCCATGCGGGATCCATTTCTGATATCTAGGAGCAATAACATCGAGCTTATTGGATGGCTCGAGCTATCTATACCATCAAAATGTGGCTCTTCCGCAAGGAGTTTCCCCTCTAGCAGCAACAGGGATCATCAAGAAGGCCATCATGCAGTGATATGGTGTGGAACCACCTCCACGAAGTAAGCCTCCTTGTCACAGCCATCTATGTCAAATACTGGTTTCAGAGTCAGTCTTCAGTAGAAACTCTAAGAAATGATCTGAATCTCCTCCATGCACTAGCTAACTATGCTGATAGAGAGATTCTAAGGCTGTCAGTAGCACAGCATTCAGCTGCCATCTTTGGTATCTATCAGAAACATTGGTAGGCTTTGGTTTCTTCAATGACAGTGTTGCAGCAGAGAAGAGACAGATAGGTAAATGCCCTGAAAAACAAAATCAGGTCTGAGGAGCCCCCTAAATGGATCTCTCCAGTTGGCCAGGCATGTGGGAAAGAATTACACAATTTTGTCACCATGTCAACTCTGAAGTTTTTTGAAATACTTGAATTACTTCAAGATTTCTTGGAGGAGGATCCAACACTTTGGCCAGTCCATGAATCATACAGGAGGAGCCAGGCAACTGTCCAATTGGTGAAAGTGATCAACAACCTTTCAGAACGTGGTGTTGCACTCATCCAGGAGTTCAATGCATCTCTCACACACAGCAAAGAGCAGAAGCAGTTCCTTCTAAAAGTCATTGAAGATCACCAGAAAGTCTTCTTGTCACGAACAAAGTAGTCTGCCATCATGCGAATCAAGCAACAATGATTATCTGGCATTTATCTAATAATATACATGATGTAAAATGTCAGTAGAGAAATTCCAATATTTTGTTTTGGTACACTACACAAATTATTTTTTAATAAAATATCCCCCCCCCAACATGGTATGGCTGTGGACCACAATCATTAGTGGGGATGGGGCTAATGACCTGTTGTGTAAAAGGAACACTTATTACAATATTTTAATAATTTAATTTGTCAAAATGGACAGTATACTTTTCACATAACATCTCCATTTTTTTTTTTAAATGTATCCCAACAGCAATAAAATGGATGAAGGTCTTATCAAAAAAAGCAAAATAACTGAGCAAGTCCTAAATATATCCTGATCTCAAACATTTTTTTAAGCTAGTGGCACCAAATGCCAGGTTGGCATAACAGATATTCCAACATCAGTTTTATAAAACCACCCTAATATATATATACACTCTACCGGTACTTCTATAGTTTTATAATTTTCAATTATACCTAATGGTAGACAAAAATATAAATTTTCAGATGGCCTGAGCAGTATCAATAAATCAAAGATGGCATCTAAAAAATACCAAAGAGGAATAGCTTCGTGCTAGGAGACAGAGGGTCATTGTTAATGATAGTGAATCAGGGTGGTTAGATGTAGGTAGCAGTGTTCCACAGGATTCAGTGTTAGGCCCATTGCTATTCATAATTTACATTAACGACATAGCTGTAGGATTGACTATTAACGTGTCAAAATTCACAGACAATACTAAAATAGGCAGTAAGGTTGTTAATGAGGATGATAGAAATAGGCTCCAAGACAATGTAAATAGGATTATGGAGTGGATGGATAAGTGGCAGATGCAATTTAACATAGACAAATGTAAAGTTTTGCATATAGGTTTCATAACAATAATTACACATACACAATAGATTTTAGAGAGTTAGAGAGCGTTGATGAGGAAGTAGATTTAGGCGTATGCGTATCTAAGGATTTAAAAGTTAGGAACCAGTGCCTGGAGTCTTGTGCAAAAGCTAATAGGATGTTAGGCTTCATAGAGCGTAATTTCAAATCGAAGAACATTATATTGTCCCTTTACAAGTCCCTAATCAGGCCTCATTTAGAATATGCTATTGGGTCATTCCATGTCAACTCAGCCACAAAATGGCACTTTTTGCACTCACCCCTTTCAATTTTGCTCATACTTGGCACAATAGCAGATATACATGCCAAACTTAAATTCCCAAATTATTAGAGCTGACTGACCTTTGGTTACTGAGATACAAGGTCACAAAGTTGTGACATTTTGACCTTTTTTGCGTTAAATGACTATTTTCAAAACGGTGTAACTAAACTATTAAAGCTAGAGCATTGATTTTGGTCTCATTTTAAAGCTCTTTAGTAGCCCCTTGTTTATTGTCTCTTGTTAAATATCTCTACTGTGAAAAATAAAAAAATCCCTTCAAAAGTTGACCTTTGACCTTGAATAAAAAAAAAATACCTTCTAAAAAATTCAATTTTTTTACATTAATACCTTGAGTCATGTACAACAAAATCCCAAGAAGCTGTAAGTGGCTGATAACTAGTTCAATGTATAAAAAATAAATGAAGTTGGCATCATTCTTCAATTTTAGATTTTTTTTGTCAGTTCATTTATTTAAAAGTTCTGTTCTGATATAGTGTCAGTGAAGACTTAGTTCAACTTAACATTATTAGTTCAAAAACCTTTTTGTGACCTGTGCCAAAAGAAGTCTTTTAAAAGACAACCAGGGTTAAACCCCTCGACAGCCCCAAATCTACTGGAGTAGCGCTGATCCAAAGGCCCAACTAGTATATAAGTACTGTCAACTTTACAGAGTTGACTCCTGACTTCAAGTTAATTTATTTTTACTAAATACATGTATAAAAATTTATTTAATAATTCATTAATTGTTCATTGTTTTCTTTTCAGGATTTTCTTTGTGCTTTTGTGATTTCAGAGTACAAACATGGAACATTTAAAACTGAAACAGAAGTGTGCTGATCCTTTGCTGCGTCACAAAGGTCAGTGTCGAAAGAAGAGTTTGAGAATTGTACCACAGGAACTTGTAAATAAGTTTCCCGATCTGCACTTAACACTACATCACAGACTTTGTAAGCAGTGTAGAGAACATCTTGAGTCCTTGCCTGAGAAAGGAATAGGCACTTTGAATTCAGACATAAATGATGATTCTTCTTGTAGTAGTGAACCACCTGAAGATCTTGAGAAAATTGAAAATGTTGACAATAGTGATGCATCAACTTCAGAGCAAAACCATGAGATGTGTACTTTGAATGCTTCTTTTGTTTCAATTGGTGAATCACCCATAAAAAAGAGAAAGCTTGTAGAGCAAAAGTCATATGGAGCTAAAAAACTAAGCAAGGTGACAGAGACAGTTAAGAAGAGAATGGAAACAGTTGCAGGAAAGAGATTTCTGACTCACAATTTAAGGAGCCATCTGGAGATGTAGACTGTTTAGAAATAATAAATCAACTCAAGGAAAAATTCAAAAATGAAAATACTAAAAGAAGTGATAAAATAAAAATCCTCACTGTATTGCCCAAAAGTTGGAGCATTAGGAAAATTGCTTCAGAATTTAACACAAGGCATACAGCATCTATTGCTAAAAAAATAGTTGAAGAAAAAGGTGTCCTTTCAGACCCAAATCCAAAGGGTGGGAAAAGAATTAAACAGGATACTGTTGACGCTATTAAAGCATTTTATCTTTCAGAAGACATCAGTAGAACAATGCCAGGAAAGAAAGACTATTGTAGTATCATTGACAATGAAAGAGGAAGGATACATTTGCAAAAGCATCTTTTACTTTGCAATTTAAAAGAAGCCTATCATATTTTCAAAGAAAGAAATCCTTTGGTTAAGGTGGGATTCAGTAAATTTGCAGAATTGCGTCCAAAGCAGTGTGTTATTGCTGGAGCAACAGGAACTCACTCAGTATGTGTGTACAATTCATCAGAATGCCAAACTTATGTTTGTAGGAGCTGAATTAGAAAAACTAACTGCAAATGATGACACACCTATTAAGAATGTACGTCATTGTGTTGCCTTTATGGAATGCAATCCTGCCTCACAGAAATGCTGCCTCAGACAATGTGAACAATGTGGAGATCCATCAGATTTAAAAAACAGACTACTGGACATATTTACAAACAACTTCATTGATATCATAAATTTTAAAAAGTGGACCAATACAGATCGGTCAAATCTTGAATCAGTAGAACTGAATACAGATGAATATATTGACCAATTCTGTAACCAACTGAAAGAATACCAGATACATGACTTCAAGACAAAGATGCAAGCAACTTATTACCGTGAAACAAAAATGTCTTTGAAAGATGGTGAGGTCCTTGCTGTGTGTGATTTTGCTGAAAATTATTCCTTTATTCTTCAAGATGAGGTTCAGAGCTTTCACTGGAACAATGAGATGGCTACTCTACATCCATTTGTTATTTACTATAAAAAGGAAGATGAGATTGCTCACCTTAGCTTTGTTATTATTTCAGAGTGTAACATCCATAACACAGTTGCTGTACATTTGTTTCAAAAGCATCTGATAAAATTCCTAAAAGATAATATCTCATCCATCGGTTCCATCCACAAAATAATTTACTTTTCAGATGGGTGTGCAGGACAGTATAAGAACTGCAAAAACTTTTTGAATCTTTGCCATCACAGAGATGATTTTGGAATTGAGGCAGAATGGAATTTTTTTGCAACAAGTCATGGAAAGGGACCCTGTGATGGTGTTGGAGGCACAGTTAAGAGATTAGCTGCAAAAGCTAGTCTACAACGACCTTATGATGAACAGATCCTTACTGCAGAACAGTTATATACATTTGCAAGTGAAAATATTGTAAATATAAAATGTCATTTTTCAACCAATAAAGAGCATGAAGAGGAAAGCCAACTTCTCCAAGAAAGACACTCAACTGCAAGGACTATTGCTGGTACACAGAAATTACACCATTTACAGCCAGTTTCATTGACTTCTCTTAAGGTTAAACATTATTCATTATCAGATTATTCAAATATTGAGAAAGTTACTGAAAAGGAAGAAGTTGTGACTGAGGAGAAAATACATGGTTTTGTTACTGCTGCATATGATGGCCATTGGTGGGTGGCATATGTGCTGGAAAAGATACCAGAGAATAGAGAAGTAAAAGTCACATTCCTTCATCCTCATGGCCCAAACCCATCATTTGTGTATCCTGGTCGACCAGATGAATTAATCTTACCATATTCAGATATTCTAACACAAGTTGAGGCATCTACTACTAATGGACGAACATACAGGATTTGCAAAGAAGTTACTTTGAAGGCATCCAAAGCTTTGGCAGATCTACAGCACAGAAAGGTAAGAATTCAAAATTAAAATGGTCATGTAACTATATATACACTGCATACATTTTAAGTTGTGATAAATGGAAATCAATGAGCACTATACCTATACATATTGTATGTACATTTTAATATGTTACTTGTATTTGTTAATTAGGTAGCTATCTAGGTATACATTAAAAATTGTTTTCTCTTCTAGAAATCACAATAAATTGGGTGGCCCACAAGAATCTTGTCAACTACTGAAAACCATCACATACATGCACAACATACAGGTGAGGTGGGTAAAGAACAAATATTTAAAAATAAGCATTTGCTTGTTTGTAGAAGGCTGCAGATAGTATGTAGATATGGGTTGTATTTGTAAGAGATTGAGCTGACCTTAGACAAAAATGGTTACTGACATACAAGGTCACAAAGTCATGACTTTTTGACAATTTTTGTATAAAATGACTTTTTTCAAAATGTTGCTTGAATTCATTATTTTTTATACATTGAACTAGTTATCAGCCACTTACAGCTTCTTGGGATTTTGTTGTACATGACTCAAGGTATTAATGTAAAAAAATTGAATTTTTTAGGAGAAGGTATTTTTTTTTTTATTCAAGGTCAAAGGTCAACTTTTGAAGGGATTTTTTTATTTTTCACAGTAGAGATATTTAACAAGAGACAATAAACAAGGGGCTACTAAAGAGCTTTAAAATGAGACCAAAATTAATGCTCTAGCTTTAAGAGTTTTTTAGTTACACCATTTTGAAAATAGTCATTTAACGCAAAAAAGGTCAAAATGTCACAACTTTGTGACCTTGTATCTCAGTAACCAAAGGTCAGTCAGCTCTAATAATTTGGAAATTTAAGTTTGGCATGTATATCTGCTATTGTGCCAAGTATGAGCAAAATTGAAAGGGGTGTGTGTTTTAGGTGGCTGACTTGACATGGAATGACCCTATTCCGTTTTGGTGCCCGTATTTGTGCGAGGATATTGATAGGTTAGAAAGGGTTCAGCATCGTGCCATAAAACTAATTCCATCATTGCACAACAAGCCTTATGAAGATAGGATTAAAAGAGAGACTTGCATTCACTCGAAACTAGGAGATTAAGGGGGGAGCTTATTGAAGTTTTAAAAATTGTTAATAAAATCACTAACTTAAATTGATAAACTGTTCACTTTCCATAATAGCAATACTCATAATAATGGATTTAAGTTGCATGCCAGACATTTCATTACTAATATCACTAAAAACTTCTTTATGTTTAAAGTAATTGATAAATGGAATAATCTTCTTGCATCAGTCATGAACTCTACCAGCATTAATGTGCTTAAGAACCATTTAGATAGGCATTTTAAAAATATTAATGTTGTTTAATATAATAAAATAATTAGTAACAGGAGCTCTAGGGGTGGTGATCGGGGATGAGTCTGTTGATGACTAATGCCAGCTTGTAACATTAGGGTGTGCCAATTTTAGGGAGCAAAGTGAAATCTTTAGATTTTCAAAGACTACTAGTGACCAAATGATGCATTTTTATGTGCTAAATCAAAACATGGCTTTAAAATCCAGATTTGACCACTCCGAGCTACTTATATTTGAAGTTGAAGTTTACAAAAATCAGCAATTTTTGCAAATACTTTTTTTTATTGTACAGTCGACCCTCGACTTACATCGTCACTGTCTTATGTAATTTTGAGTTACAAGAAGCCCCCCCATTGACTAATTGATTCATCTTACGTAATTATTTCATGTTGCATAATAGCTGCATAATCGCAAACGCAGTGCATGACCACTCACTGGCAGGACACTGGGTATTTCATGTTATTTCATTGTTACAGGTACTCCGCGACTTATGACGGGGTTACGTTCTGACAAACCTGTCGTAAGTCAAAAATAACCACAACAGTAGTGATGTGCGTTAACATATACGTAGTTCAATCAAAGTAAAATAACAACACACACAAATTATACAAATAATAGTAAATAATAGTAGTAAATAAACTGATCAGAATTCGAATTTTTCGTCTATTATTTTATTTTATTTATTTAATACAACAGTCTTCATCGTAAGTCTGGATGGACGTAAGTCAGGGAGTATCTGTATTTTTACTGTGCATTATATAACTCTCTCTCCAATGTAAGTCTAAATTAATTTTTTATTATTAATTTTTAATATGTATTTTCTTTTACAGATGGTGTTTCTTAATAATAATTATTAACTACCATTTTAATTCTGTTCATATACACAGTTTTTATCAAAAAATTTAATTATTTTATTATTTTCAATACTTTTTTGGGGTCCTGGAATGGATTACCCCATTTACATGTATTTTGGGGTTCGACTTACATCATTTTTGAGTTAACTCATCTTGGAACAGATTAATTACGTAAGTTGAGGGTCGAATGAATATAGCTACATTTTACATACATTACATACAATTAAAGACATTTTGATTGTATTTCAATATTAAAACTTAGAAATATAGATAGGTTTCTTGAACTTTGCCAAGGATGCCATGTCTGCCTTGCTCTTGTTCCTGGACATGAGCTCCCTACTGGCCACCTGGCCACTGATGTACACCTCCCTCCTCTCTTGTGAGTAAACATGTTGTGCTGCTTCTGTTGTCATCCTTACACACCTCTCTACTGACTGTGTGTGGGTGTGGGCCATGCAGGAACTTCCATTGGTCTATCCAAAAACTCCTTGATTGCAGCAGTGGTGAGGGAGGAGGTCAGAGGAGGCTCAGTCACGCCAGAGTTCCAGTCAGTAAGCTCCGACAGTTTGGTGGCATCTGGGTTGATGTCAGGAGTCTTCCTAGGTCTGACACTGTAGTCTCCTACCTGTGTGTTCTCATCTCCTTCACCTCTGATTTCCAGTATCCTCTTCACTGCCTCCCTCCTCTCCTCCTCCACCTCACTGCACAGCATGGCCTGGAGCACAGCCTCAGTGTGTGCATACCAGGCTGATCTCTTCACTGTAGGCATCACTATTCCTATCACCTCCTCCTTCCAACTTCTGAGCAGCTCCAGCTGGTACAGTACATGCTTGGAACCCTCCACCCAGCTGTGATTTAACTTGATGTTGAACCAGTTTGGCATGTAGACTCCCACTATGAATTCTACAATTATCCTCAGATTCTTCAGGTTCCTACTCTTCAGCCCATGTTTGGAAATCCACAATCTGCAGAACCTTAGAGCCGTGGTGACCCACCCACTGTGACAGACTGATCTCCAGGAGAGCTACTCAGAGGTACCTCTCCCAATCTGATTGCAGTGATGATTCTGTAGCCATATGATTGGTCTGTGCTGAGGTCCTTGACTACCTCCTGACTGAGATGGGGCAGAGGAGGACCAACAGTGATCCTCATGAAGTTTGGGTTGATCTCCAGCTCAGTGGCAGTGTCCAACATCTTCCGTAGGTGCCCAGACCACTTTTTGTTGCTCAATGTCTTGCCATCCAGTGCAGTCACCAGGTGTCTGAGACCATGACTCCAGATTTGAAAAAATTTACTGGAGCACAGCTCTGAATTTACTTTTTTTTCCCTTACACCACTAGATAGGTTAATGATAGTAAACTCTTGAATTGACGACATACCAATTACAAATTATTTTAGCTAAACATAATAATAGAATAATGTACAGTTTATAACTCACCTTAAGTTTATTTATTTATTGCAGCAGCAACAGTGGACGATGTTAGACCTTGCATGTAGGCATTTGTTGTGAATTTACCGCCATGTATGCTTGGCCACTGATCAATGGCTTTCTGTGTGATCATTACAGCAGATCTAGTGCCTGGAGCTGGACCCTCCTTCACAATTCTGCACAGCTTAGTCAAATGAGATGGCTTAATGGATCCTTTGTGTTCAACAATGTAACCAAGAATGGAGAATGTCCCTTCAGCTGGTGCTTCACTCCAGGCAGTTGATCCATCTTTATCAAAATGCTTTAATATCTCTGTGATTCCTTTCCACAGCTGTTCTATATATTCTGTCAGCCAATTTATCACTGAGTCTTTTGTAAAACTACTTTCAGATCTGGTTCTGGATGGTCTAGCAACTTCAGCAACCTGGTAGTAATCAGAACGTTTCTTGATGTATTTGTAAACTTCATTTAGGATGTAATCCTCAGCTGTTAGTTCCTTTTGCCAAACCCAAATTTACTTTTTCTCATGGTCAAATTTACTGGAGCAATGCTCCCAAGATCCCAGGAATCTGGAGTCATGTCTGAGACTGAGCTCCCCAGTGTGCAAGTCAGACAATCCTCACCAACTTCGTGCTAAGCTTGGCCTCCACATACTGCATTACTCTTCCCTCCCAGCCAGTATTCACATTAGTACTGTCACCTCCTATGGCCAAAAGAGTCTGGTCTGCTCCTCCCTCTCTCTCAGCCAGTTCACCAGATGATCAGCAATGACCTCAGCATGACTTCTCTCCTCTGCAACTTCCTCTGGTACAAAATGCCACAAATATTTCCCACCTGGTTTATTGCACACTGTGTAGTGTTCTTCCTTAATGAGGCCAGGAAACTGCCTGTCACTGCCCTCAGCTTCATCATCACTTTGATGTCATCTCTTTTCCCATCAAAGAAGATACAGGTGATGCCATTTTCCCTGATCTCATCAAACTTCTTGACCAGCTTCTTAGTCAGTCTCTCCTGACCTTGTTGTGGTCAATCACCAGTGCTGTGTCAAACTCTGTGATAAGACCAGCATCAATCCAGGCAGCAGTGGCAATCTCTGCACTCTCTCTCAGCCTAGTGTGATGTCTCAAGCTAGCCAGAGCTGTTGGTGATATCTTCAGTGTTGTATTTCTTCTTCTTGGCCAGAGGCAAGGAAGAAGTTGTTGCAGCCTCTGGTGTGAAGTCTTCATCCTCCTCTCTCCTCCAACTCCATCTCCAGCAGTGACTCCTCCCTCAACTCTTCTTTCTTGGCTGACTCCTCTACCTTCCTCCTCATCTTCTCCTCCTCCTCCTCCTCCTCAGCCTTCCTTCTCTGCTCATCTCTGCAGCACTGCTTCCTGGTCTCAGGGTGATCAGCTAGACCCATCTGGTATGCCCAGACACTGTCTACCTTTTCTCTCTGACCTTTAATGAAGGCAAGCTCCTGCACTGGCAGGGTTGGCAAAAACCCAGGTTTTTCACAAAAAATACAACCTAACTGGGTTTTTGATGGGTTGAAAATTTTTTAGAAAGGTTCGATAATTATGTAGTGCCTAATATATCTATTATTTTATTAATTTATTTATCTAATCTACAATGTACAGTATATTAAAAAGACATCTTTATTTCACAGAAAGTTCAGATATGAGAGATCTATAATGATAACATATTAGAATTTTCTCCATTTTAATTTTAGATCTTTCCTTTATTTCTTAACAGCAGATTTCAGCTTTATTTAGACCTAACTCAAATTTAAATTTTTAAGATGCCAAAGAGTTATAGAGATGGAAGATCTAAAGCTAGTGAATGGAACGAGTTGACTTTATTAAGTGATCAGCCTACTAGAGTACTATGCAATTATTGTGAAGAAAGTATCACTCAAAAAATTGAGTGTGTGAAACATCATCTAGAGAAAGTTAGACCCACACATACTGGTGGCAGACTTAAAGCTACTGAATGGGATGAAGTAGAAATGTTGAGTGACCAACCAAATAAGAGTTCGGTGCAAATACTGCAGATGTGTATTTAAAAAAAATAAAAAAATAGAACGAGTGAAACATCATTTAGATCGATGCAATAAAAAATAGGTACAGGCTCGTGATGATGAAGTGGATGAACTTACAAATACAGCTACATCAGCAACTCTTCCTCCTACACAGACACGGCAGTTTCGAGAGTAGACCCTCTTCAAGCAAATCATAGGAAAGCCTGGTTCACGATGACACTACAATTCACAGTAGTGAGACTTCATTCACTTCGAACACTTCTGAATCTTCCATACCATTTTTTCATTCTACTCCAGCCAAGAAAACACAAGGTCAGATAATGCCATATGTGGTTAGAACAACTGTAGATCAAAAAGAACAACTAGATTTGCAAATGGCCAGATTTTTCTTTTCAGCAAATATTCCATTTGTAGTTGTAGAGAATAAAGAATTTATTAAACAGGTCCAAAATTTAAGACCAGGCTATTGTCCTCCAAGCAGAAAAAAATTATCTGATGACTCACTAATCAAAGTGAATAATGAAGTAGGTACAGGATTCAATGAAAAAAAGACTTAGTCAATTCTACTGTAACTTTAATTCAAGATGGTTGGAGCAATGTGTCAAATGATCCAATAATTGCCTATAGTGTTCACAATGGGGGCAAATCCTTTTTAATAACTTTTCATAATCTTTATTTACACATTGCATAATTTAAGAATTGTTTTATAAGTCAGCTTACTTGAAATAATCAACATGCCAAATCATTCTAATTAGCTACAATTGAACAATGGAGCAATCAGAAAAATTTCAATTTTAAAATAAACATCTCAGAACAAAAACCCAAAAACCCACTGAAAATTCCAGTGGGTTTTGGGTTGGGTTTTTGGGTGCCAACCCTGTGCACTGGTATCTTCTGCTCACTCCTGCAGCTGCAGTCAGTGAACCTCACTGTTGCAGACAGGGTTGCACCCAAGCTCACTGCAGCTCCTGATCACACAGTGACGTGTCAGGATGTCCACCAATTTGTCCAGTTTCATCATGAACCTATCTTTGACCTCTAGCTTCACATTGCCAATGAACACCTTCACTGCCTCATCCCACAGTGCCTTCACTTTAGCCCTGATCCTGACCTCAGTGTTGATTACAGGTCCTGTGAATCAGGTCTGGCACCAGCCTATTTGGCGCCCTTAGCAGGACTGCAGCTGGCGCCCTTAGCAGGACTGCAGCTGGCGCCCTTAGCAGGACTGCAGCTGGTGCCCCCACCCGCCTCCCCCCCACCCGCCTCCCACTTCACGATTGGGTTTGCCCACAAAGTAATCAAGGTACCATATTGAAGAAACTATTTGCCTGGCACTGATCTATTTTAATTTGCTAATACATACATTTATTATAAAATTATAAAATCATTTCACAGTTCAAGAAAGTGTCATGACCAATCAAAACAGCGAGTAAAGCGAGGCATATGTAGTAACAAATCAGAACACTCAAAAGTGCTAAAATATGCGTGCAAAAAGGACATATCTTCTGTTTTTTCCAAGCAAGAAGGGCATATGTCACATAAAAACAGTTATTCGCTTATTGATGACTCCTGGAACTCATATTAAGCCGTAAATAAGCCGAGTCGCTTATTGATGACTCCCATCTGTGCGCGCAACATTTTTAAATCGCTTATTTACGACTCCCATCCCTAAAGGGTTAAAGGTCATGATAGTGAAAGTTCTATAATGACCCAATAAGATGAATAAGTTAATTATGTAAATATCAGTCAAGCTAAACTGGTGTACATACGTTGTACAACCTTTCATCATTTGTCTATGCTTCTCATTCCTTCATTATTTTTTTCATGTTATTCTTACATAATACTATCAGACGTGCACAGGGCGGGAGGCGCTGGCGCCCCCCAGATCTTTGGCGCCCTTAGCATTTACTAACCTCGCCTAATGGAAGCAGCAGCCCTTCTGTGAATAGAGCATTGGCCTTTCTCCACTGAGCCAGTGGCCCTGGAACAATGCCATTGTTAATCAGGTGGGTAATTCCTCCTGTCTTCCTCACTCATCTCTCACCTCAGCAGATCTCTGGCTGTGGGCAGCTCAGCAGGGGGAAGTTCCCTCCCAGTCCCCACCAAATGACTTAGGTGACAACTTGATTTGCTTCAGCTTCTGATTTCTTTCTGACTCATCCTGTGGACCTGTGAACAAAAGAAATGTCATTGAAATTTGGATAGGCCTACTGATTATGATTACATAAAATTAAGTTAATTGAAATTCTTTATATCTTCCTATAAGCTCGGATAAAAGGTTGTGTTGTTATAGGTGCAAGACTTCATTATTCAAAGTAATGACAATTTCATATATCTATCACATCAAAATATACAGAAAGTTTGGGTCACACAACATTTTGAATAATTTGGATTACACAATATTTACATTATGAAGTAATCAAAATTATCAAAATGGAGGTAAAACACAAGCATTCACAATCAAAACTCCAGCATTTGTGACTATGTGAAACTTAGAAACCATACTGCACACCAAAAATAACCAAAGTTGACCACACATATCAATGGCACATTGATATACAATGCTACAGTCATATTTAGGTTATATTTCAAACCTTTATGGTCAAATATAAGTACAGTAGGTAAATGGCTTTTTTAAACAACACAAGATAATTCTAAGTTTGCTAGATAATATGACATCATTTGAGCATTAGTACCTAGTTTTTGAATTGTTGACTTTACTAAAATTGACACACCCTATTGTGACTTGCCAGCAAAAAAAAAAAAAAAAAAAAAAAAATTAGACTAACACAAACTGAGATGTAGCTTGTAGCGTAAACTAACCCACTTTTTGTTATTCTTTTTTTTCTCTTTCTCCTTATTTGCATGCATGTAGTTTGTATATATATATATATATGATATGATAGTGTTTGAGTTAAGAATGTGTTGCACAGTTTGTAATGCATTCTTATTTTACTGCTTTTCATCTTCCACCCGTTTCCAGCAGAGTGGGCTGCATCCTCTCCCTCCCTATGGAGTGGAGGACCAGTCTGCAACAGCTGGAAGTATTCTCTTCAACAATTTTTCCAACTTGTCAGCAGTGGCCAGTAGATGATGGTGGTGTCCTCCTTTCTCTTTTTCTGAATGAATTTTAACCCATGAATGATAGGTTTTGCTACTTACTTAACCCCTTATTCCCTTCTTTTAACCCCTTACTTTCTTCTTTCTCTCAGTCTAACCTTAGAGTGGATCTTAGGGTCTTTGTTAGCCTTAGCTTCTGTAGAACATCTCTAAAAAGGAAATTGGAAGACTCAGTGTCTGTGACAGTTGAAGATGATGCTGGATCATCCAATAAACAAGATCTTAAAAAATGGAGAAAGATATTGCAAGTTATGTAAGAAACTGTATGTAAATTAGATTACTTTAATACTGTCTCTTACCTGTAAGTCAAACCACAAATGCAGCTAAATATGATACAGTCATTCCTCTGTATTCGCGTGACTGACATATGCGAGACCGCCTATTCATGAGAATAATAGTAACCATTACATCAGCATCTGCGAGGGAAAGACCACCTATTCGCGATTCAAATTTCATTACATTAACATTAAGCTAATATTTTTGTTTGTGTTCACTTAAAGGGTATTAAAACAACAATGAAAAAGAAAAGTTCTGTAATTTTCTCTATTACAGGTGTTAGAAATATTGATAGGCTATGTTTGTGTTAGGCTAGGATTTATCACTGCTGGTAGTGGTAGAAAATGATTTCATACAATGTTTTTCTTGTTGTTTCTTTTAATTCTATTTAGTATTAAGCTATATAATTATTAACATAATTGGTGTTTTTCTTGGTATTTATGGCTAAATTAAGGGGGGGCAAAAAGGGATTTTCAGGGGAGCTGGGAACTTAACCCTATTTTTCCATAAGTTTATATGTTCAACATCCGCAAGATCAACACTCATGATGATTTTTAAGAACCTAACCCTCGCGAATACTGAGGAATGACTGTATAAAGTAATTAAATTAACAGTATTTACTTATTAATACACTATAAGAATGATCTTTGAAACTTTTGAATTTTATTCAATTCATAATATTTAGTAAAAAAAAATTGCAATGATTTATATTATTTATTTTTCTTCTTTTAAACAGGTATGAGATGCTGATGAATGATCTTAAAGAAGAATTCAACTCGACATCTTCCTATCAACAAAGACTTCAGATACTTACACTTTCCTTTTACAATTACTAGAACCCAACAGTTTTTCGGTGCCACTAGATACACTGTTGACAAAGCCAGACATTTGAGAGCTCAATTTGGTATTCTTCCAGAAGTTTCCAAGTATAGTAAAGGAAAAGAATAATTAACTGAAGAAACAATATCCAGAGTAAAGGCTTTCTATGAAGATGATGAAGTCAGATATATGCAGGGAAATCTGAGTGTGTCAGTATAAGAAATAAAGATGGTGAAAAGGAGTGCAAACAAAAATGTCTCTTACTAGGTAATTTGAAAGAACTTTAAAGAACTGTATGCAAAATATAAGGAAACTGATGATAGTGTTGGCTTTTCATCATTCGCAAATTTAAGACCTAAATGGTGTGTTATTGCTGGGAGAAGGAAGATATTTACTGGGTAAGACAAAGCAAAATGATTCAACCTATGTCCAATCCAAATATCCTGCATGGTATTAAAACTGCCTACTCTTTCCATCCAAAAGAGATCAAATTAGTGGAGCCACAAAAGTTTTTAGTATGTACAGTTAATGTTGTAAAATTCTCAAGAATAATCTTTAGGAGAATATTCTTGAGAATATTCTCCGAACCGAGAATTTTCGAGAATTTTCTTTTTTAGAACATCTGAGGGGTCTTTCAACTATTCTGATACAACTTGACTTCAGTTCCTGTCAAAATGGAGAAATTCTATGTCAGAAGTGAATGATAGGATGAATGAAGAAATAAATTAACTAATGTAAAAAATTTATTGAATCATTGTATAAAGATTATTTAAATTCAAAGTACAGTATTTACCAGGGATGGCAGTGATTAAATCAAAATGATTTAATCACCTCATTAAATCAATTGATTTTTTATGAAAAAAAATTATATAGAAATTAATAAAATATATGACAAAACACTTCAGAAACAAATAAAAATATCCCTTGTAATAATTAAGTGTTCAATTTTAGTTTTTCAGTATAATAGCTTTTTTATGAACAAATCATGATTTTTTTTATTTGATTTTTTTCAAAATTATATAGAAATTAATAAAATATATCACAGAACAGTTTAGAAAGAAAAAATATCCCTTGTAATGAAGTATTCAATTTCAGTTTTTTAGTATAATAGCTAATAAATAACTAATAAATAAAAAAAAATATTTTTATGAAAAAATCATATTTATTTTATCATCATTTATTTTTATCATTCAAGCACCATCTACCAATAATGATTTACAACGTTTTAGACACCAATTTATTATGACGTCACATGCAAAATTATTAAAAATTGAACCAAAATCATTGAAAATAAAATTGTGCATAACTTTGTTAATACAAAATTTCCCATCATGAAATTTTGTATGGTGTTATAACTAAATATTATGTAAATACTTCAAAAAGAACTACCTACCATAAAAACACTCAAGACAATTATCACAATCACAATTCATAAGGAAATCATATGTAGATACTTGCTCTTGCTATACACAGTGATGGGCATCGATACATGAAAATTGCTAAAGCGATACCGATACATGAAGAACGTCTTAGGCGATACCAATACGCCGATACTTTCTAGATGTCTTAAGCGATACTGATATATGCATCACCGATACATGTATCACCGGTACATTTTTATAATTATTCATTTAATATGTAGGTATTAGACAGTGGTGGGCACCATTAACCAAAAAGTTAACTTCATTAACCGCTAATCCGTTAACCAAAAAGTTAACTTCGTTAACCGTTAAACATGTAACGGAAGTTACCAATAAACCGTTAATGTTAAGTTTTATTATAAAAAAAATGAAAAACACAATATATATACAGGGCGTCCCAAAAAAATGTATACACACTTTAACAGCTGATCAATAGCTCAATTGATGTTTCTTTCTTTCCAAGTTAAACCCATTAGAATTAATAATGGCAGTCAGACTAAGCTTTGAACAAAGGAAATTCATTCTAAAATGCTACTGGAAGTGTGAAAACGCAGTTGAAGTGCAAAGACAGTTTAGGAGGGAGTTTCAAACAGATCCACCAACGCGACTTACCATCACTCGAATTAGAGATAAGTTTGAAGCCGATGGAACTGTTCAGAATGTCCACAAGAAGCGTTCCGGAAGACCACGGACATCGACAAGCCCCACAAAGCAAGAAAGAGTACTGGAAACATATCACCAAAGTCCAAGAAAATCTGTGCGGCAAGCGAGTCGTGAGGTAGGAATTTCAGAATCGGTCATTCTCTGTCAGATCAACCAGTGCCTAACACCCTCATCTCTCAGATTTTGCTGAAATTTGGTTTATAGGGAGTTTGTGGGCCCTGAATCCATTTCTGAAATTATAAGGTCAATCCGACCAACGGTTCAAGAGATATGACCTCGGGAATTTTGAGGTCACTTGCGAGGTCACTAACATTTGGCGACCCATAACTTGGGTAATAATGGTCACAATTATATAAAAGTATATATATTTAGAATCAGAAAACGACAAGGAATCCAAATATGCAAGTTTTAGAACTCTAGGTTGAAACATAAAAAAGTTACACTGTAACCAAAATTTGAGGTCACGATTTGACCTCTGGGGTATCAAATGAGAAATTTTTTTTTAAATGTAAAAAATGAAGGCATAGGCATTGGCTATTAGAATCAGCAAAAAAAAGTTTGTTTATGTTAGTATTTTTCATGTAACTAACATATAAGTGAACACCATATTCATAAGTTGTGCGTCAATTCTACCTATTTTTTCACACTTAAGCTCATAATTTGACCTATAGAAATTAAAATTACATTTTTTATAGATATAAAAACAAAGGCAAAAAATGTAAAATTGTATTTCACTGCTAATCTACACTGGCAATAATAGTTATAATAGTGAAAGGGGAAGACCTACTTAGAGGATTCATGTGCTAGCCTAATACAATTTTTGCATGCTCGATGCTCTCATCAATTTCTTTTTGTGGAAAAATGTATTGAATTCTGCTGCCTCCTCTTAGGGTAGGACAACTCATTACAGTTAATATATGATGTCCTGGCACTGCACATGAATCCTTGTTTGATGGATAATAATATGCACTTGATCCTGATGACCCAGAGGGATGTAGAAAGTTCACAGTGAAATCATCAAACTCTTCGCAATATTCCTCCACAATTCCATACCAAACTTGCATGTCATAAATGCAGCCAACATACTCTCCTGGTTTGACACATTTTAGGTTACCAAGCATTGCAGGTTCATTAGTAAAATGACTTTTCCTTATTCTATTCTTTTCTCCAATGCCACTTGAAATGGGATACACCATCAGTTCTTCCTTGTTTAGGGGAACAAATCTATGATATTTCTGAGTTCCAGGAATAGCCCTACTATCCTTGAATCGATGTTCCAACCGTTCTTCTGCATCTTTCAAATCAGCTGTAGTTACAAAGAAAAAATTTATCTTCTTGCTCAAGTTTTCTTCACAAAACTGAAACATGTGTTCTGGTGTAAGAATTTGCCTCTCTGTAGTTCTCTGCAAACTGGCACGAGCAGTAGCTCTTTTCACTGTTCCTCCAATCCCATCACATGCATTTTTGCCATGGGATGTAGCAAAGAAGTGCCATTCACAAGACAGACCAAAATCCTCTTCATGGTAACAGAGATTTGTGAAGTTGTATCTGTTCTTATATTGGCCAGCACATCCATCTGAGAAATAGTGCACCTTCTTCAATTGTGGGCATCTGAATTTAACATATGTCATAAGCTTCAATATGAATGAGTAAACCATTATAGTGTTGTGTTTTAGTGATGCAGATAAGAAACAGACACTAAAATGGCTAAGTTCCTGGTCTGCAGATGATCTATAATAGATGACAAAAGGGTGAACTGTACACTGTGAATTGTCCCAGTGAAACCCTTGGGCAGCATCCTGGACATGAAAGAATAATTCTCAGAGAAATCACCTACTATAACTACCTCGCTCTGAGGTGGTAGTGTTTCTTTCAACTGCTTGAAGTACTGTGATTGTTGCTGAGCAACAAAGTGATGACGAACCATGCGGGATATTTTCATGCTTAGGGATGATAAGTATTCATGAAGTGGCTCCACCTTATCAACCATTGTACAACGGTCAACAGTCACCCATTGCTTGTAAGATATTTCATTTGGAGCTGATTTCACACTGTCAAGTAACTCAAGAAAATCCAGGACACCCTCTTCTCTTGGGCAATCATTGCAAAGTTGCATCATGCAAGTCTCTCTTTCTGTACTGCAGACACTGTAATCCATAAGATCCTTGTATGAAAGACCTCTTTCTCCCAATGCAGCCAGCTGCAATTTTGGATTTTGATGGTATGTGCAGACACAGACAGAATGAGTCCCACCACTACCGGCAAGCACACAATATGATGGCCGTAATTTTGCAAATGTGGAAAATCCTATTTTGGGATTCTTTTCATCATTTTTATATAGTTCAAACATCTCTCTTAAATTCCCGAGAACCAATCGTTTTTGCACCTTCATTGCACCTTCAGCACTGATAACTTTCACACAATCCTTTTGGCCAGGACACATACGACTAACCTCTTCTGACTCATAGAATCTTCTAACTATATCTTTGTGTTCTTCAGATATCACTTTTCCTTTGCTCATTAGTGGAATCTTCGGAAGGATTCCATGTTCTGATTTAAGTGAATGGCTTCTTTTCACCATGTATGTTGTAGTTTGAAAGAAACTAGCTGTTTTTTCAATTGTGTATGGTGAGAGTGTCAATATTTGTAGTTTGTGATGGTGACATTTGCTCTCCAGGAATGACTGTTTCAATTCATTCATTAATTTGTCTAGATGTTTTTCAGATTTAGTTTCAGGTTTTGAAGTATCACTTACCTCCTCAGTAATTTGAACACCATAACTGAGTTCTAGCCTCTCCTTCAGGTGTTTCTGAGCAGATGATAGCTTACCACGAGCCTTGCGCTTTTTCTGGCTTAATGACAGCCCTTCTGAAAAGAACAGAAAAAAAGGTTTCACACACCTGAATATTAGTAATTAAATATTAATTATAGTACCTTAAATGCTATATAATTGGCTATATAGTAGATCAAACAGACCTTGTAGTAAAGTATAAGTTATTATATTAATTTATTACTTACTTTTTTTAACTGGTGTTTGGTCCAGAAATGCTAGAACTGGTTCAACTGAAGTTGAAGGATTTTCCTTTATCAAGCAATCACTGTCATTGTCCAGATCTTGAATTGAAGAGATGTTACTCAAGCCACTGATAGTAGATGATTCATTTGAATCCTGCTCAGACTCGTTGTTTTCAGTGGTACTAAGTATAGTGGGGTTTTTCATTATCAGTGTCCAGCAGTTCACACACAACAATGAGTCTTTTTTCACTCTTCCAGCACATTTTTCAACAAGTACATCAGTCACTTTTCTAAGATTGATTGTTATGCGTTTCTTGTGTTTTTGAATAGGGTCCTGGCAGTATTTCAAGTGCCAAACCATTGTATTTTGATCTGTAAAGATATAGGATTTACAATTAGGTAATATATTTTTTTTAGAAAATATATAGCTATACACACTTAATATTTTAGGCCTTGATAGTCTCTGAGGCTCATTAAAACACCATACCCACCAGCCACCCACAGTGCTGGCTGGAACTGTACTAACCTGTAGACAAGGAATTTTGCAACTATCTGTGTTGATTCTGCACTTAGACAAGTAGCAACATGTTTCAACAGGTTTGTTTAGGCTACATGTGAGCTTAGTCTTCCCCTTTCACTATTATAACTATTATTGCCAGTGTAGATTAGCAGTGAAATACAATTTTTTTAAATTCTTGGAGCTTGAGGTCAAATTGATAGCTAAGATATAAAAATTCCTTGAAATGACAAGCAATTTATAAATATGGTGTTCACTTATAAGTTAGTTACATGAAAAGTACCAACATAAACAAACTTTTTATGATTGTTTCTATTAGTCAAGAACTCTGACTTTGTTTTTTATATCTATAAAAAATGTAATTTTAATTTCTATAGGTCAAATTATGAGCTTAAGTGTGAAAAAATAGGTAGAATTGACGCACAACTTATGAATATGGTGTTCACTTATATGTTAGTTACATGAAAAATACTAACATAAACAAACTTTTTTTTGCTGATTCTAATAGCCAATGCGTATGCCTTCATTTTTTACATTTAAAAAAAAATTCTCATTTGATACCCCAGAGGTCAAATCGTGACCTCAAATTTTGGTTACAGTGTAACTTTTTTATTTTTCAACCTAGAGTTCTAAAACTTGCATATTTGGATTCCTTGTCATTTTCTGATTCTAAATATATATACTTTTATATAATTATGACAATTATTACCCAAGTTATGGCTCGCCAAATGTTAGTAACCTCGTGAGTGACCTCAAATTGCCCGAGGTCATATCTCTTGAACCGTTGGTCGGATTGACCTTATAATTTCAGAATTGGATTCAGGGCTAACAAACTCCCTATAAACCAAATTTCAGCAAAATATGAGAGATGAGGGTGTTAATTTCAATTTTTTTTGGTTGATCTGACAGAGAATGACCCAATCGTCTGTCCAACGCATTTTGAAGCGCTGTCAATGGAAAAGTTACATTCCAAGATTAGTCCATGCTATTAATGAAGATGATCCAGACCGAAGAGTGGAGTATTGCGAGTGGTACTTGGCACGATGTGGATGTGGATTGGACGAAGGGGTTTCGTAGAATACCCTCCGCGTTCACCAGACCTCACACCACTAGACTTTTTTTTATGGGGATACTTAAAAGACAAAGTCTACGCTATAAAACTTGCAACAGTCGCTGAATTGAGAGCAGCCATTGAACGAGAATGCACACAAATACCAAATGAAATGTTTTGTGATGTTTGCGATTCCATTGCTTCGCGTTATCAGCAGTGCCTAGACCAGAACGAACGTCAGTTTGAAAACAGGCATTGACAAAACAATTAAATAATGTCTGTAGATTCTATTACATTTTGAAAATGAAATGTATTTTAATAAACACTGCCTTTATAAGTATTTAAAGTGTGTATACATTTTTTTGGGACGCCCTGTATAATTTAATTTTCCCTCTTCTTCTCGTTCTCCATTTTGTCCATGAGATGCATGTTGCCCTTCATGAAAATTAGCATATCAAAGTTTTCATCAGACAGGGATGATCTCTTGGCCCTCAGGATGTCCTTGCCCATAGAGAACAAACGCTCCACTGCAGCACTGGAGTGGATGGCTGTGTTGAACTTGATGAACAAGTCCACCAACACTTGCTCACCCAAGAAGGCAGCATCTGTCAGCAAGTCCTTGGAGTTGGTCTCCAGCCAGGTCTTGACCAAGTTCTGGAGATTATGAAGATTTTAAAAATGTGGTACCTAGAAGTACCGCCAGGACATAAAGGGTTAAGGTGAAAATGCTCCCATTGTAAGACATCAATTGACTTAATTTATGTCATCAAAGTGACATGAGAATTGAAATCTTACCTGATCAGTTTTATGGTTCTTGAAATGTATGAAGGAGATTACTAATAAGGTACTCACAGACATATTATAAATATACATGACTTACTTGACAACGATTATTTTTAAATATTCACTAGCACAAACATGTTGCGCAAGAGACAGACTGCAAATGAAACGAATGTAGTTATTTGTTGTAATTGTTACATATATATTATTGAAAGTGCCTTAAAATGCTCGTGATATTTCTTGAAAGAAGTTGAAACATTCAACTCAAATGGCAAATCTTTCCACCTGATTTTACAGTCGACCATGTTTTGCTCAAACCAATGCCATAAATAACTACCATATTTGGTAAGACACAAATTGTGGCGACGGAAACAAATATATCGCCTGATTTTGCACTGCGGAAATGGAAATTCGTTCATCACTATTAACAGTGGCGGATTAATTGCGCACCTGCTCAGCACTGAAAATAATAGAAACTTTTAAACGTTTATTTATGAATTTTTTGGGTTAACGGACTCGAGTTAACGGAAGTTAAATGTAACGGAAGTTAATTAGTCTGATAATGATTTTCAAAGTTAACTTAAAAGTTAAATCATTAACGAAAAAGTTAACTTCGTTAATTAACGATTAACGGATTAACGGTTTGTGCCCAGCTTTGGTATTAGATATTATTGTTTATACTAGTAATTTGTATGCACTGTAAGTAAAATCAACATTTTAATGGGTTTTATAGATGTAAATAAAAACAATTGCTTTATTTAATGAAAGTATGTTTTAATTTTGTAGGATACATGAATGACTGAAAATATTACACTAACAATTAAAAGTAATTACTATTACCCTTCAAAAATACCAGCTGGCTAAACATCTGGTCAGACAGTCTATTCCTTTTTGGAGCGTGAATGTGACCAGCCAAACTAAACAACCGTTCTACAGGAGCAGAGGATGTTAGTGGTGTGTTATACTTCAGGAAGACCTGTAGAATTCCTGGGTACTGCCTCAGAGATTGGAGAGAATGACTTCCATCACCCAGATACTGTAAAACTTCCATCTCAGTGGAATCTTGGGTTGCAGAGACATTAGTGGAAGCAGACTCATAACAGAAGAAATCATCTGCACTTCCATCAGATGCAGCATCACTTAGTTGTTGCTGGGGGGTCTGCTCGCTGAGGCTCTTAACAGCATTAACCAACATTTCTTGAACCCTCTTTTTGACAATGTTAGTATTAAATTTGCCTTTTATCATCATCCACTTTAACTTGAACAGAGGATTTGAAGATGATGCCAGTATTGCTGCTTTACACTCATGTGACGCATCAAGGCACAGAAACTTTTCAAACCGCTTAGTGAACCCTACTGTGACTGCATTGAGAAGTGGCTGACAATGACGCAATGCCTCCGAATTCAAACGCTCTAGCTTCTTCTCTACAGCTAACAATGTTTCTATATTATGGTTAATTAATCTCAATAACACAAATACAAACGTGTTTAAACATTGCGCCATACTGTGTGACGTGACCAGTAGAGTAGTACTGTCATTAAATAAATATTTAATAATATTATTATTTATGTATATTCATAAATATAACTCAGTAGTGTCATATTATAACATCTATTTAAATATTTAAAAATTCTTATTAATGTATCGATGTATCGATTTTTTTCGATATATTTAAGAAAATTGACCTTAGCGATACTGATAAATCAATACTTTTGTCAAGTAGCTAAAGCGATACCGATACAAAAGTATCGATCGATACGTATCGGCGATACATGTATCTAGATACTGCCCATCACTGGCTATACACAACCACAACTAACCAAGGAAACAATTTGCCATCCTTTATATACTGTTTTCTCCCAATTCCGGAGTATTCTAGAATGTTCTGGAGTCATCTACAATATTATTCTAGAAAGTTCCATAAGGTTCTGAAATATTCTAGAATTCTCTAAAAAGCTGCAAAACAATCTAAAAATATTTTAAAACTAAGAAAAAAGAAAATTCTCAAATATTCTCGCCTTACATCACTATGTACAATACAGGAATACCTTGAAATTCATCCTTAATTCATTCCAGAATAACATGATGAAATACGAAACAAAATTCAAGGTAGATTATAACATATTTCAATGAGAAAACATTTTAATTCATGACACAGAAAACAAGTTAATTTAATCAATTTATTTCATTTCTCCGAAAAATATATTATGTATAGGTGTATATATTGCATTGGTACACAGTTTAATATCATTGATTTCTCTTGTCATTTGGCAAAATTATTTTGATGATGATGTTAGAGAGTTTATTTAATAGATTTATTTTGTTTCTCTTCAAAATATATTAATATATTGTTATTAAAGATTAATTTAATCAAATTCTACTTGTTTTTTGGCAAAATATAATAATATATTGCGTTTGTAAACAGTTGAATTTATCAATTTTAATTGTTTTTTTCACATTTTTTTAAAAAAATGACAAATCTGTGAATATGGACGACAACTGCGAAACTATAGGTAGTAAAAGATTGACAATGAATCCACGAAACAAAATTTGAAACAAATTTTGAGGTATTCCTCTATATTATACTCACCCAGTTGATGTTTGTACTTCTAAGTCACTATCAACACAAGTTTAAGTGTGTGTATATTCTTTCTAGTACTTAGTCACAGTTTGCAGGCTTCAGTTGAGAAATTTGTTAATTATGTTATGTTACATTATATTATGTTATGTTGTTATATTATGTTTAATGAGTTTGTTGAACCCATGTGCTGTACTCTGTATACATTTTAGAACAAAGATAAAATGTAGTTGCTAATAATTCAATTGTTTCATTCTTGAAACAAATTTACAATTAAATAAGTACTGGTAGTTGCATATAAGGCAGCATACTTTTCAGGAAAAAAATTAAATGCCAGTGACAAATCATTATGAAAATGAAAATATAATTTTTTTCAGTGAAGTTATCACTATTCAAATCTCAAAACGTACAGTTTACACCTAAATACACAGCAATTTCTTAAATGCCACTTATACAGATAGAGGCTGGGCTTAATCTGATATTAAACCCCCCAAAGTTGGAAGGGCCATAACTTTTTAACCACAAGTTCGATCAATCTGAAACTTGGAATTTCAGTGTTTTTGGTATAGGCAATGCTATACAACAAATTATAGGAAAATTGGAAGGTGTATGGTATAAAATTTCATTTTTTTTTTTTTTTTTGCACAATTTGTCCTGGAATTACCCAGTAAGGAAATCATCTGTAAATTATATGATTCTTATGTTTGGCCTCACTTCAGACATGATACTGATATGCCTGAAAGTGTGCAACATAGTGTGACGAAGCTTATCCCTAAGAAGATTGAAATACAAGGAAAGAGTAAAGGAAAATAAATTAATATTTTTTTGGTATAGAGTATTTATTGATGTGATTAATGCCTTTAATATGGCAACATACATGCGTATGTCCAATTAATGCACTCCAATATATGGCAACATAAGTGTCTATGTCCAAAACTTAAAAGAAGAAAGCTAAGCTATACACAACATTTCTGCTTTTAGTTATAAATATTTAAGTTTTTGACATACACACATGTCATTGTATATTAGAGTGTGCTAATCAGACATACACACACACACACGTCCTTGTATATTAGTGTGTGCTAATCAGACATACATGCTTATGTCACCATATTATAGGGGTTAATGAATATACACAGGGTTTCTCATTATCCAAGGATAATGGGAACCAAGAAATCACCACCGAGTGAATCCACTTAAAGCAGGAACCTAAAACCCATAAGAAATAATGAGAATAAGGTTCAACTGAGACCTTAACGCAATAAATGACACTCAAAATTATGGTTAAACATTTGTAAAATACACTTTTTAAACACTTTTAAAATATACTTTTTAACTTTAACCATGTCATACAATTTCAGCAATATTCCCAGGATGTGTATTGTCACTAAAAAATTAAAGTGCTGATAAGAATTTTTCTATTACTTTTCTAGTACGTATGAAAAGACCATGAGAAATCCATATCTGACAATAAAATGCCTCAAAAATATGATTATCTAGGAGGAATTTATGATTTCATATAAAAAAGTGAAAAAAAAAATTTTTTTTCCTTTTGCCATATTTTGTAGATAAACTTGCCCAAATAATTCAGTGTCAAAATGTATCTCAAAGGCATAAATCTTACCTGAAAACCTAGGTATATATCACTACTAATCATTTTTACCCATAAAATGCAACCCATATTTGAGGTGAATTCTAGTAAAGTACATGCATGTCATTTTGCTATATATATATGAAATTTGAATAAAATATACAAAAAGTATCATATAAAAATAAAAGTTGCAATGCTTCATTCTGGAGGAGAGAAATACATGTTGAAAAAAAAAAGCAAAATAGTTAAAGTACTGTATGTCCAAATGGTAAATATATGGTACACAAATCATGAGAGCAATATAAAATCTGAACATTTACAATTTTCAAAATATGTACAAAACAAAATTACATACAATATCTCATCCCTTAGGAGAGAAGTACTTGTTGAAAAAGAAAAATAATAGCTAGTCTGACTCACTACTGGGTGCACACATCTGTCTCCCTTGTTGATTACTGTTCCTGCCACTAGATGACAGCAGTGCCTGGGATTGGCAGTCTACTCAAATCTGAGGGCATGCAGTCGCCAAATGCAGTTAAAAGAAATTTTTTTACAGCCATGGACTACAGTCGCTTTACGCAGTTCAGGACAAAAAAAGTTGGTGAATAAAGTCACCAAATGCAGTTAAAGGGTTAAACTAGCAGTACACTTTGAAGTTATGGCTGCAACAATAGCACAAAAAATCAACAAAATCAGAATGAAAACCGCAGATGGGTTCAGCACTGGCAACAGTTAGTGAGAGACAGTGTGCGCGGTGTCGGGATTGGGGGGTGGAGTGTGGTGGAGTGTTGGAGGTAGGGGAAAGCAAGCAAGACAGCAAGTCCAAGGGAAATTTAAATGGTTTTCCATTGTACTTCTGCATTCCACATACACCCTTGACAATTGGTTTGGTTGTAGTGATATTTTTGTTAAAACTAATGAATATTTTAACAAAAATATCACTCCTTAACCTAACTAATTGTCAAGGGCGCACAGTTGACCTAACTGGGAAAGAAGAAATTGCAGGGTATAATGAAAAAGTACCTGCCCTCACTATGCAACTGATCTTGCCAGGTTAATCAATACCCTATAATTTTAAATCTTATTAGCTATCAACAAATTATTTAAAATATTCTAATTTAAATTAAAGATAAATTTCCATTTTTCTGTCATTTTTTTCCCATACTCTCTTAACCACTAATTGAAATGTTTTAAAGCCTGTTACATATACAAGGTGAGTACTACTTTAAGCTGTAATTACTTACAACCTACTACTATATTACTGTGAAGATTAACTGGCCCATGATTATAGCCCAACCTTTTCAATTGTCCCTCTGATCAAAATAATTACCTACCCCTGATTTAGAAGCTAGAAATAAGGCAAATACAAACACTTTATTTCATACTCATAAAATAAACATACAACTGCCTATGCCAATGCTTCCAGATTTGAGATTTATAAAATAAAATGCTAGGTTATTGAAAGGAATGTTAGTTACAAAAGGATGTTATAGGATTTTGTTGATTCTCATTCCTCAAGTCTTTTTATTTTTAAAGTCATGTTTTTTCTTTCGTCACTCAGCTTTCACAGCCTCTAGTTAAGCGTGTTCATTAAGTCAAATCAAGTCCTCCAAGTGGTAAAGAAATATAGAGCTGCTCTTCCAAATGAAAACAAGACAATATCATCATTAAGCAATTAACAGTGAAATATAATGAACAAAAGGTTATTATTATTACAGAAGAACTGCCAATTTGAAAATGTAGAGTGGTTTATGATAGGCCTACTGGGGAACTTCCACTTAAAAAAAAAAAAAAAAAAGTAACGCGCCATATGCTTTACCTCAAGGGTGGTGCGGAAACAGCATATATTTCTTATTTTGTATCTGATTTTCAACTTATAGTAGCGACCCCTAAAAACTCATTTTTTTAATTCAAAATTTGCATGCATTACTTTTTTACCAAATTAAACATAATCAGAGGGTGGACCGAAAGAAAATTCCCAAAAAAAATTTTCAGTCAATTTTTGAATCACTCTACTATACACGTTGTCTTGTCCAGATAAATTGTGAAATAAACAAGTGAGAAGAATTCCAGTGAATATAATACAGTTGAAATCTAGAAAGTTAAGACCCTCCAAAATTTAAGATTCTAGTTTTTTGTACATAAATCATCTTTATATGCTCATTATCATAACTAACCTTATTAACCCCATCATCATTTAATTTAAGATTAATGTTTATTGTCTAGAACCTCCAGAAGAAATTGTAAATAATTACTGTTAAAGTTTTTTACTCAAGTCTAGAAATGGGAGGTTTCAAGTTGTTCCATTAAATCAAGTTATAAATAAAACTGAAAAATCTAAATTTCTAGTTTGCTTTCTATAAATCATTAAATATCAGTCCTGTTTAGTGATGTTAAAAAACCATATTTTTTTTTTATGTCCATGTTTTTTTTTTTTTTTTTGTCATTGTTTTTGTTTTTTATTTTTTTTTGTTTTTTTTTGTTTTTTTTAATAATTAATATAGATATTGCCAATTTAATTATAAGGTATACTTTTGCAATGATATATATTATAAAAATAAATAAATAAATAATAAAATAGGCCATATGGTACCAGTATAGAATGTCCTATTCAGCCTATTTACAGAAAAAAACTGGCCTCTTTCTTGCACTGAAAGTCTTGTATCTTGAGATCCGTTAAACTTGTGAGAACACTGGCTGGGAGCTGACTGCCCATTGTCCAACCTTTCCAGGACTCTCCCATCCATGCCTCGGATTTTGAATCTCCCACTTAACTATCCTTTAGACCCGCGATGACATATTTTCCCTCCCGAGACCATCCATATATATACATACACATATACCCATATACATATATATACATAAATACTTATATACATATATTTATATCTATTATATACCCCATACATACGCATACATCCAGAATTCAGACACATATGCACGCATACTCACATATATACCTACACAAACTCATACACCTCTATTTCGCCCTTTCATTACCTCCGAGATCATTTAGCACATACAGTAATATCCATACAGCCAAAAGAAACTGATTAAGCACAGACAGAGCAGCAAAGCTAGTATTTATATCCCAAAATGCAAAATTCCAAGAAAGTGAAGTAAAACATGGTGCTACATTGGCTTTGTCAACATCCAAATCTGCAATAAGTACCAGTACCTGTGATATTGAAACTATATGCTCTAATCAATCTAGTGATAATGATTCTTCAATGGAAATAGAATCAGATAATGAAAGTTAAACAGCATTAGGTTAACACAAAGGTTAAAGAAAGAGATGAATATTTTTATTTTTTTTTATTTTTCTATTTGGAATATATATATATATACACACTGGTATTCTTGCCAATCACAATTATATATATTGTTTTATACCAGTATTATGTATTTTTTATTATGTATATTATACCAGTACCTGTGATATTGAAACTAGCATATATGCTCTACCCAATCTAGTGATGATTCTTCCATGGAAATGAAGGTTAAACAACATTAGGTTAACAAAAAGGTTAAAAAAAAAAGGTGAATATTTTCCTTTTCTATCTGGAATATATATACTGGTACTCTTGCCAATCACAATTATGTATATTGTTTGAAACAAGGAAGAATGTTTTATGTTCTAGTTAAAAAATATATATACATATAAAAATGAGGGTTTGTTTTTCCTTTCTATTATATACTTTTTGCGTGATTCAATTTTTCTAAAAGATGACTATATATACTAGGTATAACTGTATAAGCATGGTAGTATAGTAAATTATAGGTAATACTAATATACTTATTAGATTACAGGAAGAAAAATCAGGGCTGTGGAGTCGGCACATAAAAAACCGACTCCGACTCCTCAATTTTTTGTCTATCCAACTCCGAAGGTATATTAATTCTAAATCTGCTATGATGGTAATTACACAAGAGGCATTTCATCACCACCACGTGAAGCATCATCATCTGTGGTCATTGTTACGGTAACTTTGTCTGTAGTAAAGAATCTTGTAAGTGGTGCTTGTCGTTCAGTAGATTTCTGATATTTTGTTAACTTTGAAGTAGTTGGAAGGTTTTTATTACTATCTTTCTCAATGACAACTTCTAAAGTTTTGAGATAGAAACACTGCAAATGTCTTTTCAAATTTGATGCTCTGGTTGGTGCATTTTTATCAGAGCCAGTAAAACCACTGATTTTTGCTTCACATAATTTTTCATCATCATCATCTTCTATCATACACTGACACACGAAATGTTTCCCATCTGTGGTTATTGTAAAATATTAAAAAACTGCAGACTTTGTTGGAAGTGTCTTTGCCATTGTGAAAGGGGTTTTAGACTTGAAAGTTAAAAACTTATGAAATTTAGAAAGAACTAAATTAAATAAGCATTAAAAATAAAAAATATTATCTGAAAAGAAAAAATGAATTAATGGCATTAGTGTCTGAAATGGAAAACATTGTTTATTATTATTTAAGTGGTTTAACCACCATAGCTGCCAGTGATATCACACACAAAAACATATTTTATTAAAATTTATATTGAGGTTGGCGTCAGAGTCGGTACATTTTTACCAACTCCGACTCCAGCACCACCAAAATTGCTTCCGACTCCGACTCCACAGCCCTGAGAAAAATATGGAATAAGTTTAAAACAATAAAAAACAAACAAACAAAAAAAAAAAGTACCTTCGTTTTAAACAAAAAAAAACAATAAAAAAAACAAAAAAATGACAATAAAAAACGACTCACATCACTAGTCCTGTTACATGATGGGGAGATCAGTTCCACATTTGATCATCACAGGGAATAAGACTAGATAAAAAGTCATACACTGGAATAAGGTTTACTAAATTTGGTGATATTTTCAAGTCGAAGGAAAATTCTTGAATTAATTTTCAGTAACGTAGGTCTTACCTGTACTATGCTTATTCCTGTTTATTCTCATTTATCCTAGTCCTTTCTCTTCCTTTTCTGCCTGAATACCTTTTTTCTTGCACCCACTCCTTAACATTCCAGCATATACTGTTTGCTTTCCATCACTTGAATGCACTGTGATGGTCTTGCTCTTCCTGCTTGACATTTTTGTGAATGGTCCTTCCTCATGAGTTCAGCTTCATCTCCTGCCTTCCAGTCTATTCACTTTGCATGTACTTTGTGGCTGGCCAGCAGAATTGGACTCCTACCATAAGAAGAACTGTCTCCAGAGTCAAATCCCGAGGTGGGTTCTCCAGTTTTCCCACAACAAAGTCATCTGTAGATTATATACTAATTCTTATGTTAGAACCACACATAGAAGATTGCACTCAAGCCTGGTCCCCTCACCATAGACATGCTATAGATAAGCTTAAAGGTGTGCAATGTAGGATAACCAACTTTATTCCTAGCTTGAGAAGACTGGAATACAGTGAAAGATTAAAGGAACTGGATATGTTTAGTTTTGAGTGACATTGTCTGAGGGAAGATATGATACAGACTTTCAAAATGTTTTCATGTTTGGACAATTTAGATGTAACTTACTTTTTCTTAGAGTTTTATGGTAGAACGTGAGAACATACAGTAATAAGAAAATCAGAAAACAGACTTGTAGAATGGATCGATGAAAATACTTTTTGTCATAGAGTACCATAGCTATTAATTAGCTGACTTGAGTTTGACATCTCGCAAAATTTTATTATTATTAAAAAATGTAGCTTATGACTTGGATTACCTCGATAAGCCCGAGTGGCTTCATGTTTTCCAAATGAAATGTAATAATAGATTTTTGGAATGCTTGCCATATGATACAGTAAATAATAGCTCCTTAGTTGGTTTGCTTTTATGAATAAAAGCAACAGTTTATAAAGTGTGTAAATCGGGTATATTTTAACTAAAGTTATATTGACTACTTTAGTAGGTCTGTAAATAATTTCTTATGTTAATTAGCCGACTTGAAATTGACATTTTGCAAAATTGGTACTTTTTCTATTTAGTAGCCCCATTTTTTAAAAAGACTTTTCCAAAAAGATTTTAGGATATTTTTGAGTTTAGCATTGGAAACTGTGATATTTTCCTTAAAACTAACAAAAATATCACAACTTAACCATTCATCAAGGGTGTACAGTTGACCTAACTGGGCATTCAATTAACCAGGGACTGCACAGCAATCACATATCCTACATTAATAACACACATCAATTGATTATTGTAAATTATTGTAATTATTTAGATGTAACAAATTATAATTTTTGATTTTTTTAAATTTTGAAAAGTTTACATAGCTGCACATTAGGGTGTCCCAGCCTCACATGTGAAAATAAAAATTTGCAAGAGTCAAATCGCACACCCCTTTAATTAATTACACTTGAAGAAAGGAAAAAAATGGGCAAAATTTTATTGGCCTATTAGGATGGGAAGGGTCCCCTCATTGACCTTGTTTATTCGACCCTATATGAACAAATGTAAATGCTCAGCATTAATCATTCTAGAATGGAAGAATGAAATGTAAATTCTTTCTAATGACTAAATTAAAGGAAATGGAAATTCTTCCTAATGGCACATTTCATTTCGGGGGACAGAGGATCTTTTTGTCTGCTGAGGGGAACTGCTGGCGGTGGTATTTGATGACTTGGTACACGAGCTGCCGTTCCTCCTCGTTTTTTGTCAGGCCCTCGTTGAAATCTTCCGCCAGTTTCACCGCCCGTTCTGCCGCGTCGTTCACAGACTTCAACGATGGTGCACATCCTTCAAGATCTTTGGGGGTTTTTGGAACTGGCAGCTTCAGGCAATGAAAAAGGTTTTGAGTCCTTTTCGTGACCAAGGTGCTCAAATCCGACTGTCTCACGGTCAAGACACTCTTTCCCTCCAGCTGACGCAGATCTTTTGGGTTTTCGGTGTTCTTGTGCAGGTTTTGGAGCATGGCCGTCTTTTCTGCATCGGTGGTTTTGGAGGAGAACATAGTGAGTCTGGCTAAATCTTCACTTAGGTACCAGAAGTGGCCCTGGAATTTCGTCAATGCGGCGGTACCTACATCATGATCCACCGCCTTGTACCGCTCTAGGTCCTCCAACAGCTCCAGGTCATTGACGGGCGCGTCCGCCATCAATGGAGCCTCGAACCACCTCTGGAGGCTGGAGGTTGGTGACGGCAAAGACGTTTATCCTGCATAGTGACCAGACCTCGTGAGGTCAGGTGGAATTGGCTTCGGAAGATGAACATCTTAAGACAGTAAATGCCTTTGGCCATCCACCTGGCCCGGTGGTATGCTCCAGGACGATTGTACCGGAAATCTCGTTTGCCATGACCATCGAGGAAGACCAGAGCGAGGATCAGGAACTCCCGGTAATCATCTCTTGGGTGGCCAACTTCAAGCTGGTCTTCAATGAAGTGGACAATCTGCTTTTTTCAACGCCACCCATTCCGAAAGGATGTCACTTGGGCCATCGCTGTTGAACGGAGAAGCCTGCTTCTGGTCGATGAACTCCCATTGGGATTTGAAGCGAGTGAACAGCGCAATTTCGGGGCCAGAAGACCTGAAGAACAGGTCAAAGACTGAGGTGATTACCAATTCCATCATGTGGTGTCTGCAAGCCAGGAAAAGAACGCGACGGTCCATTTGGTCCTGGATAATCGTACAAGTGCCGCTGTGAATACCAGTATTTGCCGCTGTTGTGTCGAAGCAGAGACCAGCAATCCATGGTTGAACTTGCGGCCAATCGTCCAGCACCTTCAGAACAGCTCCAGCCATCCACTGTCCCGTGCTGTCAGGGATTTTTGGGATCGCCAACAACTTCTCAAGATTCTTCCCGCTGACCAGCACTGGTATGCGATCCGATTTCCCTCCATCCGAATCAGGGAGGAGTTTGCCATCAAAGTGGACGACAAGCGGCATATCAGGATTGAACTCGGTCTTGATTCCAGCTGCCAAGTTCTTCCTGGACTTCTGCCATGAACGGTGAAGACTTGATTTGGACAAGGTGACCGAGGATAACTCAACTCCCGCGGCAGCGAGTGCTGGAGCCACAATGTGCATCGCTTGGCGTACTGAGGTTCCAGTTCGATCCAGGGCTGCAGCAAAATTGGGATATTGGATGATCCTCCTTGCCGACACTTGGCCGTCCTTGGGAGCGGATCGAGGAGCCAAAGGACCAGGAGAGGAATATTGGACATCATCATTGGATGCTTTGGCCATGGACTCCGAAGAAGAAGACCCACTTTTCACCATTCCTTTTGCTTGCAGTGAGTCCATCTCTTCGCAGCTTTTCTTCTTCCTCTTCTCTTCAGCTGCTCGGCGTTTCTCCCGCTCCGCTGCCCTGCGAGCAAACTCCAGGTCCTCTCCTCCGATGTACATCTTCCGCACGGTTTGCTAGTCATTCAGAAAGTCTCGATCTTCGGGGAGTTTGATGAGTTTCATGGCATTGGCATGAGCTGTTTCGAACAGTGTATTCAGGTTGGCTTGGAATCCCTTTTCCCGCTCCAGTTGCTTCTCTCCCCCACGGTTTCAGTTTCTGGCAACCTTCTCGTAGTCCGTGGAGAGGGCCTTCATCCTCTCGATGCACTTGGGCTTGTGGGAGGTCGGAATAGATGCCCGAGCCCACACCGCCATAACCTCATCAGCTACCACATTGGCAGCTTCCGCCATGGACGTTTTTTTCTTCTGAGTGAAGAACAACAGACGTCGAAGAACATCTCCCACTGTCGGGAGTTGACACAGCGTTTCCAGGGGTTCATTTCGCAACACCCCCACCAACCACACAGTCTCCTGCTTTCTTGTATCCATAACCTGAAAAGAAATATGCTACAATTAGTATAAGGTAGAGAGTAGCCGTTCAACAATAGTAACACATGATTTGAGGGGACCCTTAAAATTAAAGAACACGAATGAAATTCATCTTGCTGGCATGTTTTCATGAGTGGAAGAAATTAGGGGGGTGTGCATGACAAACTTCAGGAACAAAAAAAATTGGGACACTCTACTGCACATATAGTTTTTCTGCTCTATCAATTGATATCAGGGTTGTGGAGTCGGTCCAAAATTTTCCGACTCCGACTCCACACATTGTCAAAAATTCGACTCTGACTCCACACATTATAAAAAATCTAAAAATCTGACTCCGACTCCTCACATTTTAAATATATGACTCCGACTCCTCTAGTGTTTCACTCTATAATTATCATAATAATAAGACATTTCATCACCACCACACTAAGTGTGAAATTTTATATTTTATATTTAAATAAATATTAATTGTATATTCTGAAAATGTAAAAAAAAAATATTAAAAAAACTTAATCTAGGGGCTATCAATGAATAAGGTTTATTGACCAAAAAAACTAAATAACCTAAATGTTAGTATTTAGGATTTAGAAATTAAGGGTGACACAGGACAGAAATTGGAGTCGGAGTCGGAAGTTTTTTACCGACTCCGACTCCACCCTGAAACGTGCGACTCCACGACCCTGATTGATATACATGTTATTAATGTAGGATACATGATTGCTGTGTAGCCTTAAAAGCAAGATTTACCAGTATTTATCTTATTTTCTTTCATTCTTGGAATGATTTGCCATATGATGTGGTAAACAGTAGCTCATTAGTTAATTTTAAGAAAAATTTAGACACTTTCATGAGTGAGAGAGTGAGTTTGTAGATTGTATATAGTATATAATCTTTGCTTCAGTTATATAGGCTACTATGGTGAGAGTAAATAGTTGTATATTAATTAGCTGACTTGAGTTTGACATCTTGCAAAATTTTATTACTATTAAAAAAATGTAGCTCATGACTTGGATTATGTCAATAGGCCCGATTGGCTTCATGTTTTCCAAATGAAATGTAATGTAATTCTGTATTTTAAATTTTAATGCATTTAAAATATAAGAAAGTTTCTGATGCTAAACTCAAACCTAACCTAAACTCAAATGTTGAAAATTAATCTATCGTTTCTGACACTAAACTAAAAAATATCCAGTTATTTATTTATTTTCATTAAATATTTTATGCAATTTTACTTTCACTAAATTAAACTAACCTGAACCTAATGGCACACCTAAGGCAAAAGTACCCACTGTGTAATTTTTTTATTTATGGTCAGATTTTGGTCAATATTTACTATTACACCAGTCTCTGGTAAAAAGTTTTAAAAGCTGGTTTTCAATGTTTTTTAATGTGCTGAATTCAAAAATGATACTCATTTCCATTGCAAATGATTTGTTAAAGAATTATTGAAGCTTAAAACTTTTAAAACTTTTTACCATTTTTTACCTAACCTATTTTTATACCCATATTTAAGTCATGTCTTTAACATTGAAAACCAGCTTTCAAAACTTTCTACTGGAGACTGGTGTAATAGTAAAGAAATACCCAGATTTTTATGAAATTTTCAATAGAGAGGTTTTCAAGGCAGACATCGGAATAATGCACAAACAAAAAAAAACCTGGACATACAGTTGACCTAACTGGGCCTTCAAATGTTATTCCAGTGTCTGCCATTGAAGGCCTGATTAGGTCAACTGCATGCTCTTGACAATTGGTTAGATTAACACATTTCTTGCAATATGATCCACCCGTGGGTCATCACCTTTTGTCTGGTGCGATATGACTAGTGATGCGAGTCATTTTTTGTCAGGTTTTTTTGTTTAAAACGAAGATACTTTTTTTGTTTTTTATTGTTTTAAACTTATTCCATATTTTTCTTCCTTTAATCTAATAAGTATATTAGTATTACCTATAATTTACTATACTACCAAGCTTATGCGGTTATACCTAGTATATATAGTCATCTTTTAGAAAAACTGAATCATGCAAAAAGTATATAATAGAAAGGAAAAACAAACCCTCATTTTTTATATGTATATAGTATATATTTTTTAACTAGAACATAAAACATTCTTCCTCGTTTCAAACAATATACATAATTGTGATTGGCAAGAGTACCAGTATATATATTCCAGATAGAAGAAAAAATATTCACCTTTTTGTTAACCTTCATTTCCATGGAAGAATCATCACTAGATTGGGTAGAGCATATATGCTAGTTTCAATATCACAGGTACTGGTATAATATATATAATAAAAAATACATAATACTGGTATAAAACAATATATATAATTGTGATTGGCAAGAATACCAGTGTGTGTGTATATGTGTGTGTATATATATATATATATATATATAGAAACGACGTAAGTATAGAGGAGCGTTCTGCACATGAGGAAGAGAAATAACGAACAAATGAAAAATGAGGTGACTGCCCGGGAATTGAACCCAGGACCTTCCGATTGACGGTTAGATATGCTACCACTACACTACGGGCCTCGATCAATCAGAAGTCGAAATTCTCATACATAGGGCAGAAACCAATGCCCTAAGAGGGCACCCTCGCAAATCGTTAATATGTACATTTTTCATTTGTTCATTATTTCTCTTCCTCGTGTGCAGAACGCTCATCTATACTTACGTCATTTCTATACATTAATATACTGCGTGGTCATTGCAGTTAAATGTACATATTCACGATTTGCGAGGGTGCCCTCTTAGGGCATTGGTTTCTGCCCTATGTATGAGAATTTCGACTTCTGATTGATCGAGGCCCGTAGTGTAGTGGTAGCATATCTGACTGGCAATCGGAAGGTCCTAGGTTTGATTCCCGGGTGGTCACCTCATTTTTCATTTGTTCGTTATTTCTCTTCCTCGTGTGCAGAATGCTCCTCTATACTTACGTTGTTTCTATACATTAATATACTGCATGGTCATTGCAGTTAAATGTACATATTCACGATTTGCGAGGGTGCCCTCTTAGGGCATTGGTTTCTGCCCTATGTATGAGAATTTCGACTTCTGATTGATCGAGGCCCGTAGTGTAGTGGTAGCATATCTGACCAGCAATCGGAAGGTCCTGGGTTCGATTCCCGGGTGGTCACCTCATTTTTCATTTGTTCGTCATTTCTCTTCCTCGTGTGCAGAACACTCCTCTATACTTACGTCGTTTCTATACATTAATATACTGCGTGGTCATTGCAGTTAAATGTGTGTATATATATATATATATATATATATATATATATATATATATATATTCCAAATAGAAAAATTAAAAAAATAAAAATATTCATCTTTCTTTAACCTTTGTGTTAACCTAATGCTGTTTAACTTTCATTATCTGATTCTATTTCCATTGAAGAATCATTATCACTAGATTGATTAGAGCATATAGTTTCAATATCACAGGTACTGGTACTTATTGCAGATTTGGATGTTGATGAAGCCAATGTAGCACCATGTTTTACTTCACTTTCTTGGAATTTTGTATTTTGGGATATAAATACTAGCTTTGCTGCTCTGTCTGTGCTTAATTGGTTTCTTTTGGCTGTATGGATATTACTGTATGTGCTAAATGATCTCGGAGGTAATGAAAGGGCGAAATAGAGGTGTATGAGTTTGTGTAGGTATATATGTGAGTATGCATGCGTATGTATCTGGAATTCTGGATGTATGCGTGTGTATAATAGATATAAATACGTGTATATAAGTATTTATGTATATATTGGTATATATGTATATGGGTGTATGTGTATGTATATATATGGATGGATGGTCTCTGGGGGAAAATATGTCATCGCTGGTCTAAAGGATAGTTAAGTGGGAGATTCAAAATCCGAGGCATGGATGGGAGAGTCCTGGAAAGGTTGGACAATGGCCAGTCAGCTCCTAGCCAGTGTTCGCGCAAGTTTAACGGATCTCAAGATACAAGACTTTCAGTGCAAGAAAGAGGCGTGTTTTTTTCTGTAAATAGGCTGAAAAGGACATTCTATACTGGTACCATATGGCCTATTTTATTATTTATTTATTTATTTTTATAATATATATCATTGCAAAAGTATACCTTATAATTAAATTGGCAATATTTATATTAATTATTAAAAAAAAAAAATGGTAAAAACAAAAAAATGACAAAAAACAAAAACAACATGGACATAAAAAAAAAAAAACGCATTTCTGACCAGCTCTGAGGAAAAATAAAATAAATTACACTTTTGCTGTAAAACAAAATTAAAAATTGGTTTTATTAGTTTTTAAGGTTTTACAAAATATTTTAACTGGTGTACCTTACTCTAATGCAAGAAATACATAAATTTGAATTTGAAAAAAATATATTTCCGACCAGCTTTCAGGAAAAGTAATAAAATAAATTACACTTTTGCTGTAAAAAACAATATAAAATTTTGTTTTTATTAGTTTTTAACTGGTGTGGCCTTACTCTGAAGCAAGAAATACATAAATAAGGTTTTCCTTCGCACATATCGCAATAGGTAGAAACATTTTTGGCTTTCTTTGATGCTACTTTTGAGCCCTCGCTTACAGATATCATGTCATAACAACCTTTGCATCTTTTTCTTGATTTTCTCTTTTGTCCTTCAGCTTCCTCTAAGCAATGATTTGAAGTTCCATCAATCTTGGCACCCCCTTTTCCAGGTTTCAAGTTCTCTTGAGGAGTTCCAGTGAGTAAGGAGAGAATTATCGATTCTTCGAACATTAGCAAGGACCATTTCTTTTCAGCATAATATTTATTGAATAAAATCCAGGCATTTACAATGGATGTACCAGTGATTAGTTCCATCACAACTTTTTTATACCATTTATTTGTTTTTTTCAGAGCTGTGTAGTAGGATGACATTTGATCTGAAACGTCAACACCTTTTTTTTGCAATATTATAATCTAAGACATTCTGGGGCTTTTTTATTTCAATACCAGCTCTGGATATTTTGCTGTTGCAAATTTGTCATCGTGCTCTGGAATTGTAGATAGTGTGAGCACATTTCGTTTGTCTTTCTAATTGAACACTTTTACACCTTTATCACTTTCCAAAGCAATGATTTCCCCTTTCTTTATCTTAGCTTTCATTACTTCCTTTGGAAGACTTTTTCTGTTGGATCACACGGTTCCACAGAGGTAAGTTTTACGAGCAAGAAGATACTCACCAAGAGTAACAGATGTATAGAAATTGTCTGTGAATAAAGTGGTCCCATTATCAAGATGACGTTCCATCAATGTTAAGTCAGTAACAGGAGCAATGAAAATACAAAAAGACAGTAACAGCCTTGGCAGATAAGTGGGAGATGAAATTTAATGTTGATAAGTGCAAGGTTGTGCATATTGGGCCAAAAAATCTAGAATTTTAATACAATATGAATGGAATTTGGATTAAAAATGATGATAAAGAGAGAGACTTGGGTGTCACTGTGACTAATGAACTTAAACCCTCAAATCACTGTACGGTAATCAGAAATAAAGCAAATGCTGGACTCAATCTCATGCAGACACACATTGAATACAAATCACCCAATATTATAAAGCAACTATACATTTCATATGTGAGACCCCTCCTTGAATACTGCATTCAATTTAATAGTCCCTATTTGATGCAAAATATTGAAAAACTGGAAAAAGTACAGAAACGAGTAACAAGAATGATCCCATCTCTAAGACAATTGACATATAAGGGAAGACTGGTGTATCTAAGCATGTTCTCATTAAAACGGAGGTTAAGGGGTGATATGATAGAGGTGTATAAAATGATAAAAGGGTTGGATAAGATAGATGTTGAGTCTCTTTTCATTAAAGATCACAATAACCAGACTAGAGGTCATAGTATGAAATTGTTTAAGCCAAGATGTAGAACAACTTTAAGAAAACATAGTTTTACAAACAAGAGTAAGTTTTGGAACAGTCTGACAGAAGAAGTAGTGGCTTCAGATACACTTGATTCTTTCAAAAGAAGGTTGGATAGTTTGATGTCTGCAAGGGGACATCTGGTGATGGTGTTTAAGCCCATTTTTATTGCACGAATGGTACTAGTTTATTTCATATATATTATGTGCATTTGGGTGATAGATCCCACAGCTCAACACAAGTGTTGTGGGATATAGGGAGGCAGCATCTTGGGTTAGGGGATAATCTCTGTCCTTACACACCCCATTTAAAGAGATTCCTCTGCTGAGCAGTGGCCCCCATAGTACTGTGAGGTATTGAATAACTCATGATCTTCACTTGCCCCACAAACACCTTTAAATGGGAGACCCAAAATGGGTGCGCACACATTTCAACATTACTGTACAGTCTTTACAGCCACACCTACACTTTTCCTCCTAAGTATATATATTGTAATGTATATGATTGTAAATTGTGACTTGGTCCACAATTCATATTGACTGACTTATTTTTGGTTGGCGAGGTACTGGTATTGATGGGTACCGTAATGAAATTGACTGGATTGCAGTGGATTCTTTGGATCTGATATATTTGCATGTCAGTTATAAATAGATATAGAGTGTAACATATTTGTGGATAGTAGCCTATTATGACTTTGATCCTCTGGATCCAGAGATTCTATCTTTAGTTTTAAATTGATAATTAATTAGTTGCCAATGTACAGGCAGTTTTTACATAGTTTACATAGTTTACATAGTTTTTACCTCGATGGGCCGAAGTGGCCCCTAGTGTGCCCACTATAAAAATTTCTTGTTCTTACTACAACTGACTCTGTGAGGCCTAGGGATTGTTCAGAATCTACCCTGCCACAGTACAATTCTAAATTAAACTATATTGAAAAAAAACATGCGACCCACCGGAGGGTCATATTGCAGCAGAATACAAAACTTGTAACTTCTCTGCGATATGACCCACCAGTAGGCAAACATTCTTTTCACTGAAGTAGATTCAAAATACCAAGAGTAAAGTACTTACATCACCCCCCTTTGAGATTTGGCAGCCTATTGACGTCAGTAGCGAATTGTTGCCATTCGCACTGGGAAACTTGAGAATCGGCATTCACAAGAAACGTGTTAAGTGTTATTTAGTTAGTTTTAATGAAAATAACACGACTTAACCAATTGCGGAGCCATTAAATGGAAGAAGTTTCATGAAATTTTATTACAAGATATTGCTTTTGACTTTGATAACCTTCATAGGCCAAAGTAGCTTCCTTTCCCAAATGAAGTCCTAATGTCCTAATGTAATGTAATTTAATGACCTTCCTGATCTGAATCTATGTTCGGAATTTAATATAAGATTAAAATTATCCAAATGTTCATGAATACTAGATATCAAACTAATAAATTTTGCAGTTTCGTCACAAAGATACCAAATAAGCCTAGATCTAATTTAGGGGGGGTCAGCCTTGCCTCGCAAAATCATGTTAATGGGATATAAACAAGTACAAGTATTAGGTGGTATGATCTGTAGCATTTAACCCTTGACAGTATAGGTGGAGTACGAGGCTACTGGACCAGACAACATATCTAACATACACCTTAAACACTTGGGCCCACAAGGAATACTAGCAGCTCTCACAAATATCAGCACATATTCATACCAACACTATTATTCCTGACGTATGGAAACAAGGTAAAATTATTACACTACTCAAACCAAACAAAAATCCAACAGAACCAGCTTCCTATAGACCCATTACTTTACTATGCCCACCTTCCAAAGTAACAGAAAGACTAATCTTACAGATCACCAACCCACACATTCCACTATCGCCTACTCAACATGGATTCAGACCCAGAGCTGGGCAGTATTTAAATACATTTGTATTTAAATACGTATTTAAATACATTTGTGTATTTAGAACTGTATTTATAAATACATTGTTTTTCATGTATTTAAATATAGTATTTAAATACTTTAATGAGTATTTAAATACAATGTATTTAAATACTCAAAATATAAAAATGTAAATACTTTTACTGGTTTAATACACGTTCTGTACTAGCACAGTACGACGCGTCGACAGTGTAGTACAGCATGGTTCATGGTTCAACGTGTCAGTTCAATCAGTTGTGTGCCATTCTTAGTCGAAAGCGGTTGATTTCTTTATCGTGTGCGTGTCATGGCTTAGTGAATTAATGAATGCATATGTTAAAATTTGTATGTATTTAAAATGTATTTACAAATGTATTTAAATACAATTGATGTATTTTGTATTTAGTATCTAAATACATTCGCAGAATGTATTTAGTATTTAGTATTTAAATACATTTCTCCCATGTATTTAGTATTTAGTATTTAAATACATTCAATGTATTTATTGCCCAGCTCTGTTCAGACCTCACCATTCAACCACGACATTACTCACTAACTCACGCAGCACATCATAGATGGCATCAACTCCAGACGACCAGCTCAACGTACACTATTAGCAACAATAGACATTAGTAAAGCATTTGATGCTATCCCATGCTTCCCTCTCATAAACAAAATACTCAACACAAACATGCACAATAACACCAAAAGGTGGCTGAGCAACTATCTCTCAGGAAGATACTTACATGTCACATTTAATGGCGTCATCCAAAAACAAGCTTTTTCCGAACAGGGTCCCTCAAGGCTCTCTGTTCTCTCACCAACACTCTTCAACTTATACATGCATGACATTCCAACACCCATAGATAACAAGCTTACCTTATCATCATATGCAGATGATATCACTTTAACATCCACCCACAACAACATCGACATCGCTACAAGCAACAAGCAACACAAGCTTACAAGCAACACAAAAGAACACCAGGTAATTCCACAGCTTACACTAAACAACATCAACATTCCACACACTCACAGAACCAAAATACTTGGTGTCACATACAACACATCATTATCTTTTGCAAACCACATTCAGGACATTAAAACCAAATGTACGTCAAGACTTAACACGCTTAGGGTACTAACAGGCACAAACTTTGGACACCAGCAGGAAACAACATCACTCATATACAAACAATATATTCGCTCAGTTATGGACTATGCTAGCCCATGCTGGGCACCCATTATCTCAAACACACACATAAACACCTTACAAACAATACAAAACAACGCACTTCGTATCATTACAGGATGCACTCAAACAACACCAATAGAACACCTGCACACAGAAACAAAAATACTAAAAGTTAGGGAACATTTAGACATGAGAGGAACACAATTCATGGCAGCAGCGACAACTAACCCACAACACCCTTGCCACTACATGTACAATCATGCACCGACACCTCGCACCATTAAGGTAACACCAGAGAGACATTATAACCAAATACTCCATTCCATACCACGCCCCACAGACATCACACAGTACAGAAAACACATACACACACACACACCTAACCCACAAAGCACTGACACGACTCGGTCCGAATGCAGTCCTAGGTGCGAAGCCGCCACCCATTAACAGGTCAGAGATCAGCCTGAGCAGATCGGATCGAGTTAACTTAGCACGATTCCGATGTGGACATCACCCCAACTTACGGACATATAAACACAGACTAGACAACTCCATAGACGACACCTGCCACCTGTGCCAGGACACACCACAAACAATTGAACACATTATGACAGACTGTACCCCTCTAGCACAACAACGAACACAACACAACATCACTAGTGCGCTGAACCTCTGGCCCACTCCGGAGAGGGCGATCGGTTACCTGCGTGCCGCCGGCTTGCTCGATCAGGGTGGGCTGATCGGCTAAACAACAACAACAACGAGGTGGTTAATATGTTTCTGGGGTAAATATGCAGCAAATAGCCCCACCTCGACTTTTGGTACGAAAGTTAGTTATTAGGGTGTGTTTTCATGTGCTTTCCTCAGAAATGCCACTCATTTGCCCGCATTTAATTGAAAGTATGAAAAAAATCTTTTTCTTTTTGTCGCTTTATTTTCAAGTAAACATGGGGCAAATGAGTAACATTTCTGAATAAAGCACATGAAAACACACCCTAATAACTAAATTTCCCTACCGTTATTTACCTTAAATTTACCTTAAAGCGCTTCTGCCTCAAGGGTGCGCTGCTCCCACGAAGTCCACTCAGCGCCTCCTGAGGCGGGGCCACGACGGGGTCGCCACCCTTCTTTTCTCTTGCTCCTGCCATACGATTTGGTCCCCTATTGAATTTGTGGGGGCTGGTCTGGCAGAGGAATACCCTGACACTGTGGGTTGGTCGGGTATGTTGGCTAAAAACATGTCCAAGTGTTTTTTAAAAGTATCTACTGGGACTGCACTTATATCTCTAAGGTACTGAGGCAAGGAGTTAAACAGGCGAGAACCCTGCCTAGAGATACTATTATATTGAAGGGTTTGAATCCTTCTCAGACTGTTTGGTGGGAGGTGATATTTTTTACACATTCTGCCAGTTCTTGTTAAGGTGGGCACAATTGGTTCAGTATTGGGGCAACTAAAAGCCCTTCTAGAATTTTCCAGGTGTAGATTAGGATGTATCTCTCAAACCTTCTCTCTATGGAATAAAGGTTGAGGCCTCTAAGCCTATCCCAGTAGTTTAATTTGTCTTTACTCACCTGTTGCCCATCAGGTTGTTTAATATACGAGGTAAAGGTTCTTTGTAGGCCCTCAATTTTTTGCAATTCATTCTGTTTGTGGGGAAACCATAATTGAGAGCAGTAGTCAATGCGTGGAAGGACAAGTGATTTCCACAGGGTAAGCATGGTCATACTGTCCCTAGTTCTGAATGTCCTCAGTATATATCCTATTAGTTGTTTGCATGATGAGGTTACTTTGTCAATGTGCCTGTTGAATGTTGCATCTTCAGATAATATAATCCCTAGATCCCTGACATGATCAGTTTGTGCAATATCTTTTCCTGTGGGTCCAGTGTAGTTGAATTGTTCTTTCAGGTATTTATTTGGTCCATACTTAATTAGTTCAAATTTGTCTTCATTGAAGGCCATATTGTTTGCATCTGCCCATGCATATATAGTTTGTAGATCTTTTTGTAGCTCTACACAGTCTTCTTTTTCTGTAATTGGTCTTAGCATTCTGGTATCATCTGCGAATGACAAGAGAGAGCTTCCTAGGTTACAGTTTATATTGTTTAGCATTATAATGAATAGAATTGGTCCTAGTACTGTGCCTTGCGGCACTCCACTAATCACTTCTTTTTCTATAGATCTTGCTCCATTTACAGTTGTTATTTGTTTTCTGTCAGAGAGAAAGGCATGGATCCATTTTCCTACTTTTCCACAAATACCAAAATGAAGAGATTTCGAAAAAAAACCGTTAAACTAACGAAAATATCATGACTTAACCTAACCAATCGTCAAGGGTGTACAGTTGACCTAACCGAGCATTCAGTTGACCTAACTGGGCATTCAGTTGATCTATCCGGGCATTCAGTTGATCTAACCAGGTATTCAATTGACCTAACTTTGATATACTGTACCTAACCAATCATCATACTACCGAATGCTAACATAAAAAATTATGAACTCGAGGTGGGGCTATTTTGCCGCGTTAACTGTAGGTATTGCTTACAGTAGGATTGGAAAAAATGTTTTCGGAGGAAAACGCTTATGGAAGCTAGATTAACACTTGCCGGAATGTGTGACTTCGCTAACCACGCAGGCCCTGATCCAGACCAGTGCTCACCCCAGGGCATCGGTCAGATAAATTTTGACGTCGTTTCGCACTGGTCAGATTTTTTTGAAAATAGCGCCCCCTAGCGAGACTGCCTTGAAACGATACTCTGCTCGATTTCTGCTGGAAAATGCATTAGGAACTTATACTTCGCGCATGCGCCGTACAATTTTTTAATTTCTCAAGTGTTTTCAAGCGCCATCTTTGTATGTAACAGGTGTTTTGCAGTGCAGCTCTAATTTCACTTTGAATAAGTCTATCTTTTGTATTTTTTGTTTTATAATATTTTATATGCTAAAGTGAATCTGAGTGAACGTCGAGGTCTACAGAAAAATGAAGAAGGTACAAACAAAGATCGGGACTTTCTTCAATACCAGTCGGTAAGTCGGATCAGACAATGATTTATTTTATGCTTGGAAAATCAGTCAAATTGGAGAATAATATATTCAACTCTACTCCTCCCTACTAGGGGTCTCACAATGTCACCTTATCATTATTCATATTATTGGTCATTCTTTTCAGGGAAGTACCACCAGTACCTTCTTGCTCAACTGACATCTTAAATGATTTGGGTGACAGACCATCGCAGAAAAGGAAGTTTGATGAAATCAGATATGACGCAGATGATCCAGTGTGCTAAATACAGAACACAGACACGACATGTTGTAAGAATTGATTTCTTATATTGTTGCCGTTAACTAAAAAAATATCCCATTCATTTATTGTCATGAATGTAGTACAAAACAAGTTCGAACAAGATGTTCTCTACAATTTATAACTAATCATAAATTGATGGTTTTATGACTGGAATTAAAAAGAACATTGTTTTGAATTTTAGGTGAGGACATAATATCATCAAACCTCAGGAATGACATCGGCCTGTATTACCAGTGTGTGAGCGATTTGAATGATGACAAGAAGTATGAGCTTTTGACTTCTCACTGGCAACCTCCTGCAAGATACAAGTTTCCAGGTACCAACAATTATGACAGGAAGCGATTCTTCAATGGAGAATGGCTAAAGATGTATCCCTGGCTGGTGTATTCACCATCAAAATGTGACGCATTTTGTTTAACCTGTGTGCTGTTTGGTATAGCAAGTGGCCACAACTGCAGCAAGTTGGACAAGCTGTACAAGTCACCTTTGACTAACTGGGTAACAGCTACAAATAAATTGGCCAAACATAATCGCAAGTCAGATTTCCACAAACACGCAACACTTTTTGCTGATAATTTTCGCAGAATCATGTCCAACAAGTCACAACCAGTGAATCGACTTATTTCATCAGCAATCAGCAAACGTGTCGCAGCAAACAAACAAAAAGTAGCATCAATGATGAAGACTGATCTTGTTTGGTAGGCAGAACTTCGCTCTTCGAGGAGACCATGAAGATGCTGAAGACGACTCGAAGAACAGAGGCAACTTCTTGGCACTGTTGCAGTTCCGCGTGGATGCTGGTGATGTGGTCCTCGAAGAACACTTGAAATCAGCTCCCAAGAATGCAACATATACATCAAAGACAATACAAATGAACTGATCTCCGTCATCGCTGCCCACATTCAAGACGAAATTGTCACAGTCAAGTTGCACGTGAGGAGTCTCGACACAAAGAAGGCATATGACAGTGTTGATGAGGTCCTTGGGTTTCTTCAAACAGTCAGAGACAGTGTTGACTCAAAACATTCTGAGTGGTTCAAGGCTGCAAAGGAAATAGCTGAAGACCTCGACATAGCAATGACAAAGCCCAGGGCAGTCGGCTGGCAAAAAAACAGAAACAATGTCCCTGCAGGAACTACGGAGGATTATTTCCGTCGCAGTGTGACTGTGCCATTCTTGGATCATCTCCTGGCAGATATTGGATCAAGATTCAAAGATGGCCAACAGAAAACCATTCTGGGATTTTCAGGTTTGTGATGGAATTATTTAGCTATAGGGATAATTTGAGAATGATAATTAAATTGATGGACTGATATGTACTCTCTCTTACTGTTACATGAAATTGACAACTGGTTTATTCATTTTAGGTGTTCCTGCAAAGATGATAGAACAGCCAGACACATGGAACCCAGAGTTCCAGCAGTTCTGTCAGACCTACCAAGATGACCTTCCCAGTCCCAATACTCTGTCTGCAGAGCTGGATGTGTGGCAATACCACTGGGAGCAGCGCCATCAGGCCAACTGCGACATACCAGACTCTGTGCAGTCAACTTTACACTCCATGGACAAGGTCTTATTCCCAAACATCTGTGCTGCACTTAAGGTATTGGTAGTCATTCCAGTCACCACCTGTGAGTGTGAACGTTCAGTTTCAGCCATGCGTCGACTGAAAACGTATCTGAGGAGCACCATGAGAAATGATAGGATGAATGGTTTAGCTCTGATGCTCGATGTGGATGTTTTGGTTGAGAAGTTTGCACGGCCCCACTCAAGAACCTTGTTGATATTATCAGTGACAAACATTAGAAAGGATTTATTTTGTAAAATAAATATTTTGAAGTAAATAACGAATCATGTCTTCTTTTACATTTTGGTATGCATTTAATGAAATGGCACTAGTCAGATTATGGGTTCTGGATCCGGGCCTGCCACGTGCCCTTGAAGAAGATACTGAGCCTGTAAATTTGCACGGAAACAAACTCTTCTGCTTGTTTTTTGGAAATTTGCGTTTACGCACGAAAACGTCTCGGTCACTACGGAAATAAAGGGGCTGGGAACACTCTGGACAGTTTCGCGTACGGGGGACGACACCGTGTTCTTGAAAAATGTGAACCGCTCGTGAATCGTCTCCTAAAATTTTCAACACTTCAACGTAGCCTAGGTCACAACTTTCACAAATCTCACTGCACATGTTTACGCGACAAAAATTAAAAAAGAAAGACCTCAGCTGTATCAAAGCCGAGGTTTTTCAGTTTTTTCGTGAATAAACGGTCGGGAAAATAAACTTGATAAGTTCTTTAAAATTCCTAATTAGCTGTCATTGGTTCATTAAGGCGTTGTTGTTTTTGAGTGTTTAATAGCTTTAAAATTCCTAATTAGCTGTCATTGGTTCATTAAAGGCGTGGTTGTTTTTGAGTGTTTAATAGCCTACTGTTGGTTAGAAAAAGGTGCACTGTGATTGGTCGTCCACACATTTCCAGAAAATTGTCTGAGAGCAAGAATGTCTTATGCCTGCTGGCAGGTCGCGAAACAAAAAAAATGGTTAAAACTTAAAAAATCAATAACTTCGTTAATTTTGAATTGCGGGGAGTCTGGCTTTCAACAAATTTATTATATTGCTGTATACTACCGAATGCTAACATAAAAAATTATGAACTCGAGGTGGGGCTATTTCCTGCATTATTAACCGTTTCTTGTCACATGGCCTGAACTTTTGGTCAAAAATGAGTGTATTTATATATATATTATTAGTCCCAGAAGAAGATGGTCCCAGAGAAGTACGTCAGATTGATTCAGGAAATGTATAGAGGGGTTACGACGAAAGTGAGGTGTAGTGTTGGTGTGACGGAGAGTTTTGGAGTTGGGGTTGGTCTGCATCAGGGGTCAGCACTGAGTCCATTCCTATTCAACGTAGTGTTGGATGTGTCGACTGAGGAGGTTAGAGGGGTTGCTCCTTGGTGCATGATGTATGCCGATGATGTAGTGTTGTGCGCAGAGACAAGACAGGAGGTAGAACAACAGCTAGAAAATTGGAGGGAGGCATTGGAAAGTAGAGGTATGAAAGTTAGTCGGAAGAAGACTGAATATCTGAGATGTAATGTACAACCGGATGGAGGAGGGGGAGTGATGTTAAACGGTGAACTGATCAAACGGGTAGATCGCTTTAAATATTGGGGATCAACAATCGAGGCAAAGGGAGGAGCAGAGGGAGAGGTGAATCGTAGGATACAGTCGGGATGGAGGAGCTGGAGAGAGGTGTCGGTAGTTCTCTGTGATCATAGGATGCCGGTGAAGCTGAAAGGGAAGGTCTTCAAAATAGTGGTTAGGCCAGCCATGTTGTACGGAATGGAGACGGTGCCAATGAAGAAGACTAGTGACAGAAAGATGGATGTGGCTGAAATGAAAATGTTGCGATGGATGTGCGGTGTAACTAGAAGGGATCGAATCAGAAACAAACGCATTAGAAGCGTCAAGAAAAGTCCAAGAAGCCAGACTGAGATGGTATGGGCACATGATGAGAAGAGAGGAAGATTACGTGGGATGTAGGGTGCTGGAAATGGAAGTGCCGGGACGGAGAAGAGGTAGACCGAAGACGAGGTGGAGGGATTGCGTGGCGGCAGACATCCGGGAGAAAAATTTGGACGAGGACATGGTGCGTGACAGAAGAGAATGGAGGAGACTCATCAAGAACAGCGACCCCATTATGGAGATGGGATTTAAGCTGCAGAAGAAGAAGAATTAGTATCATAATTTTCACCATTGATATGCATTTGCACAAAAAATTAATGACAAATTTGAATAAAGCGACTAAAACTACTTCATAAAAAGTTATTTTGATTTACAGGTCCAGCCCATGTCATTTAAAACATATTAACCGGTTTCTGTTCTGACTATTTTTTTTTCCTAATTGGATTTAGTTTGGTGGTGTTTGTGATAGAATTATGACGTGCCGTTCGTGTGGTTTCGACTTTGAGAACTTGATTCGTCATGTGGCCTAGATGAAGACAAAGCATTGGATGTTTTTATCAATTACGGCGTTATTCTCTCATCCTTAACTTGCCCGAAATGTGACAGTGAATGCCTAATACGAAAAGATCAGAAGATATTTAGCTGAAATAACCAATATTAACCTGTTAGGTTAAATGAATGCCCGGTTAGGTCATCACTCATCTGTACGCCCTTGATGATTGGTTAAGTCTTGATATTTTCGTTAGTTTAAACGAAAATGACGAGCGCCAACTTTTTTGGTTAATTTTGAAATGTTTTGCACGTTTCCTGTGGTAATGCGTCGTTTACGAAATCTCGTAACATGAACATGTTAGGTTATGCTTTATTGTATAAAATGTAGTCAAAATACAGTTTTCAAGTGTATTTTGGGGTGCTTTGTTTGAATATGACCTTCATTTCTTGTGCAAATGAATAGAAATGCAGTTGTTATTGCATGGCCCAAACACGTATTTCTGTTCATTTGCACAAGAAATGAAGGTCATATTTGAACAGAGCACACCAAAATACAATTGAAAAATGTATTTTGACCAAACGTTCAGGTCATGTGGTCAGCAACATAATTACCAATAACTATTTTTTCCATGAATGTTTCACAAATATCTATTATTAAAGTGGATAAAAATATACATACCTGACAATTGCGTAATTAAGTACAGATGCAAACTTGATACTGTAACTATCAGCGTAAGTTGGACCAGAGCTACTTTTGAATGTAACAGAAGGAATGTTGGTAATTATTGCTACCCTTTTTTTATAATGAAATAATGAATGTTTGGAAACTTTCTAAAAGACTAACAGAACTTCAACAGAAGGCTACCAGAATAAACGCCAGGTTGTGTCTTGAGCGCATGCGCTAACAATGCACATTACCAGAATTCTGACACGTATTACAGTATCAGTGCTCATTCAACCATGGAGGTGTGCACACTATATGACATTAGTTTATCTCCAGTGCATAAAAGACACTTATGAAGAAAATAAGGTTGCCATCAAGTTATTTAAAAAACACGGGGTACTGTCTTCTTCAAGGAATTGCTTGCAGTGTGGACAACCGTATTTGTTGGATGAAGATAGGTGTTTGTTCGTTTGTACAGGAACTGGCAAGGTTCCAAAAACTAGGAAAAGGCGGAGACTGTGTTCCTTTTCATGCTCATTATTTAAGGATACGTGGATGGATCACGTACATATGAAACCATGGAAAGTATTATTAGGTTAGGCCCCTTGGGCCTTGTACCGGTGTCTGTTGATGTGCTTATCTCTATAACTATGTATTACAGTTTGTACATACAGTTATAGAGATAAGCAGGTTTTGTTTTAATTTGTATATTTTATAGTAAGAATACATTTTAAATTATTACAAATTTATTCTATCTGCACTAATATAAAATATTAATACGAAACCTGTCATACCAGGTCAGTGTTGCCAGGTAAAAAATTGAAAACCCGCCAAATCATGCTTAAAAACCAGCCCAAAAACACCCAAACCAAGCTTTCATACTACAGTATATATATATATATATATATATATATATATATATATATATATATATATATATATATATCACCTCAAGTATAGAACAACAGTTCCAGACAATATTCTAAATAGCCAGTAATAGTCGTTAGTCTAGCAGTTGTCAGTCTATTAGTTAGTCAATAGTATCACTATATCGAGATAGGCTAGTAGTTCACAATAGTACAACGACAATCAACACTACATCCATAATCGCAATGCTAATGATTACCCCCAAAACATCATCGCTGTATATCCGCCCTCATCCGTCAAAACCAGTGCTGCCAGATTAATATTATTTTTTATTATTAAGGTGTTTTTTTGGTGTGTCAATCTGCAGACTTTTAGTCACACCAATCCACCACAGTAATTATGCAGCTAAGGGGCGTCGCCGAGTTCGGTGTTAATTTTTGTCTTTTTTTTTGCATGTGTTTTTCATGCTTTGTGTAGTATATATTTTTAATAGTTGTGGAATCATGAAAAAAACACCAGTTTTAAGGGATTTTGGATAGACAAGTACCACTGCACAAAGCACGTAAAAGTAGTAGAAAAAAAACAAGAATTATCACCAATTAAATAGCTGAAGTTAATTGAATGGCCGGTTAGGTCAACTGTACGCCCTTGACGATTGGTTAGGTGAAATCGTGATATTTTCGTTAAAACTAACGAAAATATCATGATTTAACCTAACCAATCGCCAAGGGCGTACAGTTGACCTAACCGGGTATTCAATTGACCTAACCTGCAGGGCCGGCTTAAGGGGCGAGCCAACGTGGTACTGGCTCAGGGCGCTGAAGTTTAGGGGGCGCCAAAAATCGAAAGAGCAACAGAAAAAAAGACAAAATATCGCTATCAATCAACAAGAAACAGGTGAACAGTTTAAAAGAGGAATTCTACATAGAAAATTACGGCGCAGGAGGTGAGGGAGGAGAGAGGTGTGGCCGTGGGAGGAGGAAAATGTGAACAATGGCTAGCTGTTTCTCACGCGGCACCGACTCTCACCAGACCGCTGCAATTCTTTTTAATTTTTTAACCACATTATAGGTAAGTTATCAGCACTGCTACATCAGAGAATATATACTAGGGACACTCAATATATTTTGCCCCACCTTTTTTTCTTAACTAAATAATAAATGTTGTGTATACTTTTTACTCATCCTCACGTTTCACCAGTAGGAGAGTAGGAGGGGAATAATAAATCCAACTATAATAGTGATCACCAAGTAAGAATTATGACTATTTTTACCACTTTCAATAATAAACTGATGACAATCAATTAACTTCATGTAATCATGCACTCATCCACTGAGTAAACCAACTTGGAACTGAGAATTGTTTAATTTCGGCAGTGTTGCTAAATCTACCTTTAAAAGTGCCTAAAGTGTAGCTAAAAAGTGGCAAAGTTTCATAAAAAGGGGCTCAAAGGTCATATCTTTTAGATCTTCATCATTGGCATGTTCATTTACTCTTTTATATACCTCCGTTGTATTAATTTTTCTCAGAACTATTAACACGACAAAGTATTTAAAAACGCAACAAGGTGCAAAATGCTTTGAAAAGGTGCCTTATGTTTCTAAGCGAGGCTAAAGTTAGCATTACAAAGTTGCTAAATTGGCAGATCCAAAACGAAGAAAAACGTTTCTGAACGATTTGAAACGTTTCGTTCGACCAGAAATCAGTGGTACCAACATTTTGAATTCTAATTTTGATTTTATACATATATACATACATACATACATACATATATTAAACACAGACCGTGCATGGAACAAGGAACTCTTCTGGGAAAATTAAATCCACTATAGTCCGAATATTTATGAGATCTCTTTGCGAGAGACCCGTTGCCCACGTCGGGCTAGCATCATGAAAAAGAAAAACTATTGTATTTGTCATTTACCATTACTTATTCGGACTATAGTGGATTTAGTTTTCCCAGAAGAGTTCCTTGTTCCATGCACGGTCTGTGTTTAACATATAAGTTTCTCAGGGGACCATTGTGAGTTTGTGTGTGTGTGTGTGTGTGTGTGTGTGTGTATATATATATATATATATATATATATATATATCGACGTAAAGAACGACGCTTGTATAGAAGAACGTGCCGCGCAAGATGAGGAGGGAGAACGAACAAATGAAAAAATGAGGTAACCACCCGGGATCTTCCGATTGCCAGTATGATATGATAACCACTACACCATGGGCCTCACTCAATTAGAAGTCGTAATTCTTCTACATACGAGCAGAAACCAATGCCCTGAGGGGGCTCCTCCCGCATGCCGCACATATATACATTTCAACTGCAAACAACACAGTATAATTAACGTAAAGAACGACGCTTGTCTATACAAGCGTCGTTCTTTACGTTAATTATACTGTGTGTTGTTTGCAGTTGAAATATATATATATATATATATATTTGTTTTGAAAAGCACTAACTTAAGTTAAAAAGCACTAAAATAACGCGATGGCGTTACCCGCAGAATTTTCGCACTGACAATAACAACAAAGCACTAGATTTAGTGCGAAAAGCATTAAGGTGGCAACCCGTCACTCCAGCCAAAACCAAACGAACAGCCCGCGTTGCTCTGTTTATCCCTTCGTGTTGCCATTCAGCTTTCTTTTAGTGATTTTTCCCTTTAGTGACTTTAGACTATATACACACGTGTCACCTCAGTGAATTTATCAATTTATCCTACGTAATTTAATTTTTTTATGAATTTAGCAATTTATCCTACTTAATTTCATTCTTTTATGAATTTATCCTACTTAATTTCATTCTCAAACTACTACTATTGAATTGAAGAGTTCGCTTCCTCTCTTCATACGAAATTTATCATTAAAACAATCTTTTTCGGGTTCGAGTCAAAACTTTATCGTCTCATCCCCAAACCCAGATTGAAGGAGTTCCTCAAGGAAGCGTATTAAACATTCTAGGCTTTGCACTGGCTTTTAATGATTATTTACCTCGAAAGGTGAATACTACTGTAGGTTAATAAAATAAATACATGAATGGGAAACGCGAGTTTTGGTTCACAACTTTTCATAAAAAAAGAAAAGGCATTTATATCTCGAATCTCACTTTCATATAATTCTAGCATTACTACAACGGATCAGGTGCGTTTCCTGGACTTGCTTTTTGACCGCAAGTCGTTGTGGATCCTCGCTTTAGGAAGCTGAGAGAATCGTGTCAACGACTACTGTAATTACTTGATCACTTATCTCATGCATCATGGCGAGATAATCGTAAGTCTCTGTTTCACCTATATACAGCTCTAGTTCAATCAAAATTTGTCTATGGAAATCATGTATATGATTCAGCATCGCCACGTTTTCTTCAGATGCTGGACCGGTGTGAAACCAAGGCTTGCTTATAGCCACTGGATAGCCTTCATACTGAATGTAATGTCCTAATGTCATCCTCCTTAAGGACTTTTATCGTGCAAAATACTATTTACGTTCATGCAGACTACCTGTTATTAGTAGTCATTGATGAGCCCTCTATGTCCGCAAAGCCTTGGACTTTTATTTTATCAACCCAGTTTCTGTTTGAATCAACAAACTCGGGTCATCCAAAAGTAATGACTTTCAATTTCCACGCCATCCCTCCTTGGCAGACCTCTGCCTTACTGCTGTAAAACTGCTACATTTTTAAATAAAAGCCAGGTATCAGATCTTGCACGTAGTCTCTACTACGGTTTCTCATGCCGGTACTACACCCGTTTATACAGATGGTTCGAAATCCTCCGTAGGTATTGGATCACCTGCTATTTTTCCAGCTCCTGTTAAGTCACTAACCTGACCTTCTTATGTTTCCTTTTCACTGCAAAACTCTTCGCTATTCTTTTTGCATTACAGCGCATCATTCATCTCCCTCAGTCAACTTTTGTAATATACACGGATTCCCAGTGCCTTTTTGGCTGTCCAGCAATAGAATCTGTCTCACCCTCTGGTACAGAAAATACAGCAATGGCTCTTTCTTATTGCCATGCGCCATAAATTTCTCACTTTCGTTGGATTCCGGATCATGTGGAAATCCTAGAAAACGAAGTAAATGAGGTAGCTAAAGCTATTGGCCGATTACTTTCAACTACGCTCCAGCTTCACCACTCTGATTACATTTCAGTGGTCCGCAGACTTTTACATTCTTAGTGGGAGTCATTGCGCCGAATTAAACCCATAATTTCCACTGTAGATCTGCACTGCATAATCCTTCAGAAAAGAAAACTGGTATAATAAGTTTAATAACCCAAATATTTAATACTATTTATTTAGGAAAAGTTTTACGATGATGACAATGTAGAACCAAACAGATTGTTAGCTTTAGTCGCCCTCAACTTCGATAGACTCAGAAAAGCCGTTTTATTTCACTAAGTTAGCTATCCTTGACCAAAGCCATGGACTCTTGGATGGAGTATTGTTCCTACTTATTGTAGGGATGTGCTGAAGTTCCAGTCAAACATCTTGATACAAAACAAAACGGAACCATTAAAACAATCGACAATAATGACCACAAGCTTTTACCCTTAAGAAATGTTGAGATTTCATTCCACTCGCCTTTCTATGAATGTTCCATTCACCGATGCTGCGGGGAGCTTCACTCCATATCATCAATTCGTACCTTTTCAAGATCTACAAGAACCTCTGAGAAAGCTCATTCCTTTACTTGCTTTTTCACCCTTCATTCCTACCCCAAAATCATGAGGCGTCGCGCAGAACAATGACGAATATGCCAAAACAAAGTTGAGGAAAATGGGTTTAAAGTTTGTAAAAGACTCAACTTTATTAAAATAAATATAATTCGATGGTTTATTTTTAGATTTTGTAAGTAATTTTATGAACATTGAATGAGTAAATGATTAAATGACAAAGCAGAAGCGTTTAAAGTTATAGAAAACGGAATTTTCGCCCGTTGGTTGATTCGTCAGTGCCTCATGCTCTTCAGGCCAGGCCATCCTCACCCTAATATGACAGCCACATGTTGCAAATAATGCTTTTAAATCTAAAAGCAAATAGAGCCAACAAGCGTTTCTGTATAAGAAACCGATTATTTAAACTCCTTTTTACTTTAAATAGGGAGGAAGTTTGGCCATTGTGTATGTCAAGTTTAAGGCTGGATAATTACTGAAAGAGCAAAATTAAGGAAACATTTATTGAAAAAAACATTTTCTAAAAATGAACTACATTCGATGAAACTTTATGGAAAACTGTCTAACAAACATACTGTGATCAAACAAAAATTTTTATAAAATATTATTTAAAAATTGAAAACCGCAAATCTGTATTTTGTCAAAGTTTTTTTTTTTAATTCTGAAATTCTTTAACAGGTGTTCTTATTTTAAAAAGCGACTATACATCATCATTTGAAGTCAATAAATAACCAATTTTATAAGTGATAGCAAAATGTGACAAATATTAATGAAAGTCCAAAAAGAAGTCTCACTTAATTTCCAAAATCATTATATATGAACCTTACAATAAAAATAGGTGTAAAATTAAGCTTACATAACATAAAAGCCTTAGACATTGTACAGATTATAAAAATCAGACTAATATAAAGCAGACCTGATCAAAATAAAAGCCAATTAGAGCCAACAAACAAACGCTTTATTTCAGACTCAACAGGTACAAACATTATACAAGAGGTCCATAGAAGATTAAGAGATAGTTGTCTGGAGCACTGACTAAGTACGCCAGTTAATCAATGTGTATAATGAACATAAAACTGCCCACGCCAGTGTTTCCAGATTTGAGTTTTATAAAATATATCGGAGACCAGTCCACTAACCATGGCTTCTATTATCTTACTGACTGACTCACCAAGCCTAGTGATAACAAAATTTAGCATGACGGTTGTGCTGTCAAATGTAACACAAACTGTTGGCTAGGAAGTACAAAAGATCTAATTAGTATTTAAAATTATGGGGCCCATCCAAATATTGCATAAAATTTAAGTTTAACGTTAGACACCACATTTATATACACAGGTTGTCTGGGATTAGATTGAGTAATAATTATTGGTTTTGTTTAACCTCCTTCGCAACATCTAAGGTCATATGACGGAGGGGAGCTACAGCTTTACGTGGAATCTGAACTACGGGTCGCTACATAAATCTGGACGCAACAGATGGTCTCCCATCCAACTACTGTCCGACCCAACGTCGCTTAACTTCGCTGATCAATGGGAAGCGGTGTTACGACATTGGCTACGAAGTATCCCATCTGGGATTAGAACTACTTATTCACCAAATGAACAAATCCCACATTTATGAGGTTTTTCTCCCCCATTTTATTTTTAAAACATTTTTCCTAACTGTACCAACCAGTGTTGCCAGATGGAATTTTTAAAAATCTGATAAATCTGATTAAAAAATCTGTAGAAATCTGTAGATTTATAATATTTATCTAAATAATAATTTTGACATATTTTTATTTAATTTACTGTCTTAAGGTATTATCAATGATAAAATCTTGTATAATATTTTCTTTATTTTTATAAACTTATATAAATATGGCACTTTAACATAAAAAAAAGTAAAGTAAATGAAAGTAAACAAATTGAATTCCGTTACTTTGTGACAAAGGAAATACCTTTTGGTTATTGCTATAATAACTATAAGAACACCGGAATACTTCTTTAATTCATACACATAAATGAAACCAAAAAAAATCCTTTTTAGATTTAAACAGATAAATATCATTTTTTTCAACAAAAACAAAAACATTCCATGCTACCATGACGTAGAGGGAATATCAACCAATCAGCGCCGATTAAATGATTTAATCGGCATGTATATCGTAGTCAGAAGCGAGTCGACTCGACTTCTGAAACTGAATACCGAGAACATTTGTGTCCTATTGATTGTGACTGTAGGCCTAATATTTCCTTGTTGTAAATTTTGGAAGTAAATAATAATGATTGCTTGCTGGATTAAAAATCTGTAGATTATGCATAAATTATTGAAAAAATCTGAAAATCTGAATTGCTTCATAAAATCTGTAGATCTACAGATATATCTGTAGATCTGGCAACCCTGGTACCAACCTTCAAGATGGATAAGGTTCCTAAAAGCCTTCTGTTTGGACTTCGTGTGTTGTTGGTGACCCAAATATAATTTCCAAATACTTTTTATCATTTCCTAAATATTCTGTGTCCTATTCTGTTCACCTTCCTCTATCTCTACGTCATTCACTACCATGTTTTTCTCTTCAACTGGTTTGCTTCTTTTCAGTTACTGCAACACATTTATCTAGCCTTAGTTCCCTGCAAATGTCATCCCCAAATATTTGTACCACTTTCACTTGCTTAATTGATGATTCTTTATTTGAAGCATACAGTTTTAGGTCATCCATAGAGAAAAAGATGAGGCATGCTTGAGTTTTTTCTAATCCATTTCTTAAGTTATTAAACAAATCACATAATAGATTCATTGCCATTATGAATAGGAGGGGCGAGAGTGTCACCTTGAAATATCCCTCTTCTTATTCCCTTCATTTCAATTACCCCTCTGCTATGTTGCAGTTCTGTATCTGTCTTCCAATGTCTCATTGAATTTCATAAAAAGTTTCTTACTGAAGGATGTACTTTATAAATTTTTAATACTTCTTCAATCTATGAATACAGTATATTATCAAGCATTCTTATAATTTATCCACACCATCTTCAATGTTCTCTGATTTTTTTCTACAATTTTCTATTATGGTCTCGTTCATCAATAGCTGGTCCCGTGTTCCATAAGTCCCCCATACTGCAACCTTTCCATTCCAGGTTTTTTATTTCATTTGATTCCATATGTTCATACATACAATTGGCCAATACCCACCATTATATTTTATACATGGTTGGAAGACACATGATTGGCCTGTATTTGTTGGCAGATGCATTTCTTAAAATTTCAGTAGTTCTTAATTTGTGATATCCAAATTGCTTCCTCATTGTGTCTGACCTCATTCACACATATCCTCTTCCAGAACTGCTTTACTTGTTCTTTTTGAGGTGGAATTTCTAGCTTCAGTTTTATCCTTTTTCAACTCTACACAGTTTTAATGGTTCCTCTTCAAATGTCTTGTTTGTTTTCTCCATTTTAATGTGTGTCTGTAATCTTATTTTTTCAGCCTCTCACCCTCTCTCCTCCTGATTTTGTTTTCTGTCTGCCTGTAGTAACTGAATTTAATTATGTCCATGATGTTAACAAGAAGATATTCTCTTAAAGAAGTTTGCATAACCTTTTGATTTTCATTTGCCATGGTGGTTTCCTCTTCTTCCTGTCTGTATTTCTGTCATTATTCCCTCCTCCTTTCAGGTAGGGTTTTTAAGTCTCTGCATTTCAGTTGCCATTACTAATGTAGGATAATCTACTTAGCTCTGCGATATCACAATCACGAGGTATCAACCTAGAGAGCATTCTACTGGTCATCTGAACATATTTACCTTATTGGTGTTTAGTTTATAATCTTGTTAATCTGGTTCCCTAATAATTTCTTTGTACAGATCTTTTCTCCTTGTTAAAATCTCTCCTCCTCATTTACATTTTCTGTTCTTTCGTGGTTTTGTCTCCTTTCTCTGCCTTCAGAGCTCCTTTCTTCTTCAGATCAACTTAAGGAAAGTGATGATCTTGGTTGTGGCCTTACTTTTCTAGTTCCCAATTCTTGTTTCCAAATTAACTTGTTCAACATCCATTTCACCTTCCAATTGCTCAAATGTAATGATACTTCTCTCAGATTCAATACCAGCTACTGATATTTCGTCCTGTACGAAATTGTTTACACCCTCCTATATTATGATCTCAAGGTTTCATGGTATTTGATGATGATATGATGATGATCATCATCATCTTCCTGTTCATCCATTTCCTTTACTTTTCTACTTCCTTTATTCTCCTCCATTTTGATCTCCTTTTATTTGTACTTTTTTTTTTTTAATCGAGTGTAATGAGACAAACTCTGACCCAGAGTTAAACAAGTGCCAAAAGTCTCCCAGTTACTCCCAATGGCATATTTGAGGATGAATGTAGTTTCTCAGGTTACCTCTACCTGTACTTTCAGTATGGATGATATCCACTCCAGTTATTGTAACACTTTTTTACTCCACCTATTGTTCCCACTATTACTGGTGTTATTTTTATTTCTCAGTGTAATCATGTTCTTTTTAGAGCATTTTTAAGGTCTTGGTACTTGGTCATTTTCTCACCCTGCTGTTTATGCCATAGTCAGTTGGCACACTTACATCAATGTTGTTTTCTTTTCTTTCCCTTTTATCTCATACTACAATGCCAAGCTTCACTGCCGCATATTTTATAAACCCTTCTGCTGGAATCACTATCATAGAATACTGTGACTCAGTCATTTCCTGTACTGGGTCGAGGCTCATGCTTCCAAGATTGTTCATTTACTTCTGTGCCACTTTCTTTGCAGACCTTCCAGTGCAGTTGTTCTGTTGTGCCTCTTTGTATAATGGTCATCAGCCAGGACAGTTTAGCACTCTGATATCAGGTGGCTCACCTTTCTGTTTGTTGATGGCAGAACTGGCACTTCTCACTGTTAGAGATTCCTACACTTTTCTTAAATCCACTTGTGTAGTGAGCTTGGTCTTGTGCTCCTACTATCCTCCCCTCTCCATGAAATTTCAGTATTCCTCTTTACAGCCATTACAATGACTTGTCTTTGTCATACAGTATAGTGTTTGTTTATTTCCTCTATGTATTTGCCTGCTCTGGCATTCTGTTTCCACTCTTCTTGTTCTTCAAACACATTTTTCATTATATGCTCCTACTATTTCTTGCAATAATCGTTGTTAGTGCTACTTCATTTTTCCTGGTCTTCAGTAAGGTCAGTAAGACTTATTTGTAAAGTTCTTTGGCAATTTTGTTGCAGATTAACTGATGTGAAAGATTTCTTTCATGGCATTCAACTGAATTTTGTTGTTCCTAGAGCTCTTAAGGTACTGTCCAGTGCTTATGAGGGCTGATCTGTAAAAGGTGTTTATGTCAGTCAGGCCTTGTCCATCACTACACTTCTTGGTAAGTACAATCTGCTCAGGCATTGGTTTTTATGGTATGCAGACAGTTGGTTGAAATACGATTGGCCAACTGACAACTGGTCAACAGGACAACTGGCCGACAGACAATTGGTTGACAATATAAATATAATATATATATTATAAAATATAATTATAAAATAAGTATATAATAATTATAGAATTATATAAAGATAATTTTTGAATTTCCTCTTTTCCCAATTAGTCTAAATACTTCTGTTTTCAATATGTTTGAAAAATTTCCTTTTTCCAGAATAGTCTCAATCACGGAGTAGTTTAAATCATGAGTTTGATTTCCCAAACCCATACCAGTATTATGGAATTCGTTAAAACAGAGAGAGGTGCTAGAAAACCTCTGTATGATAGATTCGCATACTTAGTCGATAGAATAAGAGAAAATACAATTTATTGGAGATGTGAAAAGCGCAAAGGGTGCAGTGGTAGAGTGAAAACAATTGACAATGTTATTCAAAGTAGTCCTTCTGAACATTTGCATCCACCAGATGATTCTCGCAATATTGCTTTAAAAGCAGTTGACAAAATAAGGCATCAGGCTCAGGAATCAGAAGAAGTGACTGGCTGTGTCATAGATAATGTAACCAGTGATTTACCTCTATGTATTGCTGGAGCATTACCAAAAAAGGCTTCGCTTTCGCAAATGGTGAGGAGAACACGGACTGCCCATGATAATGAAGATTTAATTGTGATGACAAAAGGGGAAAATTTTTGATTATACGAAAGTGAAGAAGTAACTATTTTAACTACAGTAAAAAATTTAGAACTTTTATCTAAGAGCAGCTGGTTTTGTGATGGCACTTTCGATTGTACACCAATGGGAAAACAGCTGTATACCATCCATGTAATAATCTCTGAAAATAAAACTTTACCATTGGTATACTGTACAGCAAACAATAAAAATGAATAAACCTATGACATTATATTCAAGTTTTTAAAAGATGGGAGAAACCTTAATGTATCATCTATTACAGTTGACTTTGAGCGAGCAGCCATAAATAGCATTAAGAAAAATTTCCCAACAGTCTCCATTTTTGGCTGCTTTTTTCATTTTGGTCAGTGTTTGTGGTGAAACCTTCAAACCAATGGACTCCAGGGCTGGTACAGACCAGCAGAAAATGCATTTTTAATCAAGCAGTTGCAAGCACTTGCATTCGCTCCCCTACAAGACGCATGTTCATTGTTCAATAGCCTGGTGCAATCACTGGACTCGCAAACAGATGAAATTTTAGGCAAATTTCTGGTCTACTTTGAAACTACATGGCTGGGAATCATTCAAAGAGGAAGATGAAGGTGACCAACTTTTGACATTGATATTTGGTCAGTGCACAGTAGAGTTGTAAACAATTTACCCAGACCCAACAACTCACTAGAAGGTTGGCATCATGCCTTTAATAAACGGGTAGTGGTACGGCATCCTACAATGACCAAGCTTCTACAGAAACTGCATACGGAACAAGTTTACAACAAAATAGTTATTGAACAAGCAAATTTGGGAATCAATATCTCCAGGCAAAACAAGAAGTACAATAGAGTTAACGAACAACTTATATCCCTTGTAAGTCAGTACAAGAAAGAAGGATTAGATTTCCTAAAAGCAATCGCTTATAATTTATAAATTTAAAACATTTGAACATTTTAAACTATTCAATTTTTTGCATTATAATTTATAAATTTTTAATAATAAACATTGTAATCTACTTACTTTTCAATGTAATCTATAAGTGTTCAAGAATAATCATTTTAACTTTTTACTTTATAATGTACCGTACTGAATTAAAGATTTTTCATTTTCATTTTTCATGTTTGATCCTTTGGATCCTTTGCCTTTCCAGTTGTCTGTCGACCAGTTGTCTATTGGCCAATCGTGCTTCAACCAACAGTCTGGCTACCAGTTTTTATAAATCTTTTACATTTTGTATTTCCAACTGGCCTTCATTACATTGGCATATGATGCCAGTTCTCCAGTTTCCCCTCTAGTTTTGCAGGATTGTGATTATGTTGTGATCTATGTTATATATCTTCATGTGCCTGATGATCCATAAGTGTGGGACAATGTCAAAAGCCTTTTGGTAGTCAATGTATGCCATACTTTGATTTCTCACTCACTTTCTGTTGTCCTCTATTATGGTTTTGTTTACAAGCAGCTGGTCCTTTGTGCCAAGACAGTTCTTCCTGCATCCTCTCTTTCATTCTTCCAGATATTGGCTCTATGTTAGATAGTTGTATATTTTGTCTGCAAGAATGCCTATTAACAACTTGTGATTGTTAGACAAGTTATTGGCTTATATTTATTTGGAAGGTGGGTGTCTTTTGATGTAGGTATTAGAGTTGATTTAACTGGAGTTTCCTACTTCTTCCTGAGTATATGGTTGAAAGCAGACCACTTATATCCCATGAAATATATGCACTGCTTTAGCTATAAGGTAGGTAGCTTCTCCTGTCCTGGGCTTTTAAAGTTCATATATACTGTCTGCAATTAGGCCTGTAAATAGTTTATAGGTGGTGGTGAGGCAGCAGATTGGGGCGGTATTTATTTGGGAGATTTGTCTCACGAGTCTTTGGGATGAGGATTGTATCTTCACTTGTAAGCCATTCTGGTGTTTCTTCTTCTCCCTGCAAAATCCCACTTCAACTATATCTGAACTTGGCTTAGCATTGATTTGCCACTAGGATTACATTCTTTTCTTTTCTCCAATGGTCCAGTTTATTGTGTCATACCAACATATGTTTTTGTTGGGCCCATTGTCTGATGGAAAAGCTGGGGTCCAGGGTCAATACCTTGACCTGGTGGGATCCCCCGCATTGATCCCTTTGGTGAAGAATCTTCTCCTCTGGGACTGAGAAAAGTTGCACCATTGCTCACCTCACCCACCCTGGTGCATAAGCAGGTTGAGGGGACTTTTTTATCCTGGGTGACGTCCTGCCAGTGTGTGAGCTTTCTTTAGTAGACATTACATCCTATTCTTGTTTGGGGAAAACTACATACGTCCCTTATTTTGTCGCCTTTTATGACATGCTGGGACCAAGTGGGAAGTATTCTTTCAAATCTCCTATCCCCAGGTTCTCCAGTATGAAATCTTAAATGCACTCAGAGATTACTTTTGAATGCTGTATTGTAAGTACAAATATCACATTTAAAAAGTTTTTCTCTAGTATGAACTCTTAAATGCTTTTGAACACTACTTTCACATGCTGCAGTGTAACAACAAATGTCACATTTAAAAGGTTTTTCTCTTTTGGTTTATACTCTTTAATATAGTTTTTACAGTTAGAAGTGGGGGCTTCTACCCGAAGCCAAACACTTCAACTATGTCTGAACTTGTCCTACCATTCGTTTAAGGAGGGTGACCATTCGTTTTAATGCCCCTGTTTGGATTTCTATGGCCTGGGGCTGTCCTGGGATTGAGTTCAGGTAAGTTGATAAGTTGTTTTTCATCATACCTGTTGCCCCAACTGTGATGGGGAGAATGGCAGCATCTTTCAATCTCCAGTTTCTCTTCATATCATATGAGTGCCTGGTATTTTGTAATTTTCTCCCTTTCCGCTCTATTAAGGCCATAATCATTTGGGACACTGACCTCAATAAGTAAGGCACTCCTTTCCCTCTTGTCCCACACTACTATGTCCGGTTTTACTGCAGAATTACCAATAAAAGTGGCTGTTGGGATTATTGTGTCATAGTATATGGTATACTGGTTGTTTCCAGTAATTGGTGCAGGTGTGTGTTCCCATACATTTTTATTGCATTCTAATTCTAATGCTATCATAATCTTCCAGTGAATATATTTACAGATTTTATTGTGTCTGGCTGTATAGTATCCATCTGCCAGGAGCACCCTGCAGCCTGATATTAGATGGCCAACACTTTCCACCTCAACATGACAGAATCTACACCTATCATTAGTACTTATTCCAGCCATTTTTTTAAATGCATTTGTGAGGAGTGCGAGATCTTGGGCACCCATAATTAGTCACTCTCCATCATATTGCAGAACTCCTCTCCTTAACCATTCCAGTGATCCTTCTTTGTTGATATACTCCTTCTGTAACTCTTGATAATATTTTCTGGCTCTTTGATGTTGCTCCCATTCTTCTGCATACTTGGCCTGTTGCTCCTTAACAAATCTTTTGCGACTTTTCCTAGCTATTAAGGTGGCTGGTACTCTTTCAGTTTCTACTTCTTCTGTCATATTATTGCCTCCAAAGTGCTGAGCCAGTTTGGTTATGGAAGTTTGTTGCGTTACCCTTGTGTTATGGTGTTCACTGACCAGAGCTATTGTAGGACTACTCGAACTTTTTAGATACTGCCCAATGCTGATGGTTGATGATCGGTGCAGCTGATTAACCTCAGTCAATCCCATTCCTCCCAGTTTTCTTGGTAGGTACAATCTGGGAAGACACTGGTTCCGGTATGTTGTTCTGGTTAGAGTGAGGATCTTTCTGGTCTTAACATCCAGTTTATTTAGTTCTGATTGTGGCCAGTCTATGATCCCTACACTATAATTGATAACAGGGATGGCGAGTTGGTTTATGGCTGTTATTTTATTCTTTGATGTAAGTTGGGTTTTGCAGATCTTTTTCAGTCTTCGTACATACTCTCCACTGATTTTCTCTCACATTTGCCGGTGTTCTACATTTCCACTTTCTTCTATCCCAAGATATTTGTAGGAACTATCCTCTTCCAAGTCTTTAATCTCGGTGTCTCCTCCTAAATTGATGTTATGGGTTTGTATTTTCCTACCCCCTCTAAGTGTACACTTAGCACACTTGTCCAATCCAAACTTCATTTTGATGTCACCGGAGAAAGCATGGACGATCCTTAATAGGCATTCCAGGTTTTGGTCACTCTGCGTACAGCTTCAAATCATCCATAAACAGGAGATGGTTCAGTACACTGTCAGGATTTCTTCGCCTAGTTTGACTGAGGTTGTAGCCCTTGTTATTATTGCTAAGTAGTTTGCTAAGGGGGTCCAGGGTGAGGCAGAATAGCAAGGGTGATAAGCTATCCCCCTGGAATATACCCCTCATAATCTTGACATGGGGAATGGATATTTTCCCATTTTCATGGGTGAGATTGATGTTTGTTTGCCATTTTGTCATCTGGTTTGTTAGAGTGCTAAGAATGGTAGGGTGGATTTTGTACAGTTTAACCACTTAACGGATTATCACGAATTAACTCTGTTCCATTTTCTGTTCTTTTTTAGAACTTCACGAGTTTACTCGCTAATAAATTATCTTCTGATTTTGGACTAAAACGAAAATGCTCGCGTGTCTTGTTTCATTTTGAAGCAAGTTCGAGTTAATTCAGTACCTCTTATGCCCAGCATTAACGTTTGGCGCAGAAAAAATGGACAACTGACACAGTTTTAATTAGTGCATAATTGCTATCTGCGGTGGTGGGAGTCTCTCTGCATTTCTCTGCATATATAATTGCCATATATTGTGAAATAAGTGTCTCTGCATCCCCATTTTATAAAATGAGTAGTGACGAAGATAGTAGTGATACTAGTGAAGGAGTCTATCATGATTTAGAAAGTTCTGAGGAGTCGGATTCCAATGAATACATTTCAAGTTCAGAATCCGAGTGTGATGATGTGCTGCTTGATGCTCGTGTTTGGAATAAATTGAATTGTGCTTCAGAAAATATCTCACCTGCGCCGCCTCAATTTCCATTTACTGAAAATCATGGAATAAAATTTGATGCAAATAATGATGACATGACTCCATTAGACTTTTTCAGTCTTTTTTTTGATAATGAACTAATTGACCTCATATGTGCAGAGACAAACAGATTTGCAGATCAAAAAGGCGCTAGGCCTACTTGGACTCCCGTCACTCCTGCTGAAATGAGTGTGTTCTTTGCCCTGAAGATGTTACAAGGCATAGACAAGAAGCCAGAAGAAGAAATGTATTGGTCAAAGCATCCTTTGCTTGAAACACCAATATTTGCAGCTACCATGCCATTTAGGCGTTATAAGAAGATAAGGGAATATCTGCATTTTTCCAACAATGAAACTTTCGATCCAAATACTCATCCACACCCCAAACTAAACAAGATATACGATGTTTATGTTCATTTAGAAAATAAATTCAGGACTCTACATTCCCGAAAGAGACATTGCAATAGATGAAAGTCTAATGCTTTATAAAGGAAAACTTGGATGGGTACAATACATGCCACTAAAACGCTCTAGATTTGGCATAAAATATTATATGCTTTGTGAGTCTAGAACTGGCTATGTTTGGTCATTTACAATATATGTTGGCAAAGGGACGCAGTGGGATCCGGATTATGCAAAGCTTCCAGTGTCATCACAAGTAGTCATGAACCTCATGAAACCTCTGCTGAATAAGGGATATTGTGTCACTCTTGATAATTTTTATACTAGTCCCCAATTAGCTGACATACTTATTCAGAATTGCACGGATATATATGGGACAGTGAGGCAAAATCGAAAGGAGATGCCTGAAGAACTGAGAAGAGCCAAATTGAAAAAGGATGAAGTTATTGCCTTTCAAAGAGGTAAGGTTATGGCACTACGCTGGAAGGACAAAAAGGATGTGTGTTTGTTATCTACTGTTCATGATCCATCTCAGCAAGAAGTCACAACTCGAAGAGGAATAAAGAAGAGACCGAAAGTAGTTTGTGACTACAACTTTACAATGGGGGGAGTAGATCTAGTGGACCAACATTTGGCTGACTATCCTATGCCGAGGAAACATGGAAAAAAATATAAAAAGGTTTTCTTTCATCTAATGGATCTCGCTGTTTGGAATTCTTACCTTCTGTATAAAGCAACTCTCAATGAACCAGCATCGGCTAAAAAACACCTAAAATACAGGATGGAAATTATAAACGACACCATCCAAAAGTACCATCCTGAAATTCCTACCACAAAACCTGGAAGACCCTCAAGTTCCCCTTACCCAATTCGCTTTGCGCTGGGCCATTTCCCTACAGAAAAGAAAACAAATCCTACAAGACAGTGCTCTGTCTGCAGCAAAAAAAGGGATAGACATGGAAAGAAAATTCGAAAGGAGAGTCGCTACATGTGTGAAATCTGTAAAGTCAGCCTATGTGTCACTCCATGTTTCAAACTTCACCATACACAGTAAATAAAATAAAGTAAGTTTGATTTATTTTTGTCTTATTTATTCCTTTTATCAATATAAGCAGTGTATTATCGAAAATAATTTCAAAATACTAATTTAGCTCACTTTTTTCAATGCTCGAGTTAACTCGTTTTAATCCAGAGGGTAAATTAAGGTGTTTTTTTTTTAATCAAAAAATTAAATAACAGTAAAAAAACTATATTCCCATGATTCCTATATTGCATAGTCTTAATTTAAATAAAAATAAAATATGCCTCAAAATGAAACGGGTGAAAAAAAATTGATCCAGTAAGGGGTTAAGGCATTCCAAAATCCATGTGTGGGGGTCCGTGGGACACTATCAAATGCCTTCTGATAGTCTATCCATGCCATACTAAGATTTCTGCCTCTCTTTTTACAGTCTTCAAGGATAGTTTTGTTGATGAGCAGCTGATCCTTTGTACCTAAGCAGTTTCTTCTACATCCTTTCTGTTCTTTTTCCAGATAGTCTCCAGCATCCAGGTGTTCATACATACTGTTTGCAATTAGGCCTGTAAAAAGTTTATAGGTGGTGGTGAGACAGCAGATTGGGCGGTATTTATTTGGGAGATTTGTCTCGTGAGTCTTAGGGATGAGGGTTGTGTCTCCACTTGTAAGCCATTCTGGTGTTTCTTCTACTTCCTGCAAAATCCTGTGAAAGGCGGCAGTATAATGGTGGTGTAATGCTGTGACCTGTTTCAGCCAGAAATTCGGGAGCTTGTTTAGGCCAGGTTTTTTAAAGTTGGAGAATTTTGCCAGTTTCCTTCTTATCTTGTCTTCTGTCATAAATAACTCCTCTATTTCTGGTTTACCCTCATTTGCCACCCTGATGGTCTATCCAAGCAGCATCCTGATTATGCTGTTCAGGGGTTTCAAAGAGGGGTTTCCAGTATTAGGGCGGGTCATACTATGCATTTTTTTTAAATCAATGGAGACGGGTGTTCAAATGACATATTTTTGTGTATAGAATACAATTCTGAAGAAAATATTTAATTCTGATAACCCTAACCTACATAATTTTGCAGTTGATTATTATTAAATTGTTGATTATTTTACTATTGTAGTTACCCCAGAATATGTCTTCTCACGTTTTCTATCATGGCTGCTCACGTTATCTCTCATAGAGCATTGTTCTAACTAATTCATATAAACACATATAATGTAATTCATATAATAATAATAATATTTAAATACTCAAATAAAAAGGTGTGCCATTCCACTTAATTGTAATTATCATACAGTTTGGTATACGAAATATTTTGACGGTTTTCTGGCGCGCATAAGGCCATTTTCTGAGCCACCTTTCTCAGAGGCAATGTAACGTTTCAGAACATTCTAAAACGTTTTGTCCTATTTGCCTGGCTGAAAGAGAGGGGTTATGATAAGACCTTGTTGGCCATTGGAGGAGACTCAACAAATGTCAACACTGGTGTGAAAGCTGGAGTAATGCGGAAGCTGGAGCTGCACCTGGGGAGAAAGCTGGTCTGGTTGGTGTGCAACCTGCACACTGTTGAACTTCCCCTGCACCATCTCATTGTTGACCTTGATGGCCCTACTCTGTCAGACAAAAAATTATCCGGGCCAATAGGAAAGCTCCTTGATTCTGCTACAGACTTTGATATCAATCCAAACTTCACCCGAATCTCTGTTGGCCCTCCACTGATCAAGCTTCCTGACAAGGTCATTCAAGATCTCTCAACTGATCAATACTATGGCTATAAAATTGTCTGTGCAGTCAGGGATGGAGTACTTCCTGCAGGGCTGGCTCTGTTAGAGATAGGACCAGTAAACCACAGCCGCTGGTTCACCACAGCGAACAGACTTCTCAGGCTCTGGGTGTCAAAGCATGGACTTAAAGGAAAGAACCTGAAGATTCTGCAATTCATTATGGAATTCATCATTGGAGTGTATTACCCATGTTGGTTCAATGTGAAGGTCAAGCACTCCTGGATCGAAGGGCCTAGGCACATCCTCTTTCAGCTGGACTGCCTCAAGTCCCAGAGAAAGGTGCTGCTGGATATTGTGATGCCAACTGTGAGAAGATCTGCTTGGTATGCCCACAGTGAAGTCATCCTCCAAACACTACTCTGAGGATCAGAAGGAGAGGATTGAAGGGGTGGAGAGAATCCTGGCCATCAGGGGGAGAGGGGGACCTGGACACTCAGCTGCGGGACTCCTCTGTTAGGAGCAGAAGGACACCTGACATCAATTGTGATGCTTCCAGCATCGGTGACTTGATCAGCTGGTCAGAAGGTGTGTCAGAGCCACCTCTCACCTGCTCTCTAAGCACCTCAGAGGTGAAAAACTTCAACACCCCCCCCATGGAGGTGCGCAACTGGCCTTGCCACACACAAAGCATTGAGAGGGTTGTTAAAATGGTGACTGAGGCTTCTGCTAAGTACTTCTCACAGGAAAAGAGGGATGGAGGGATCAGGGCTCAGGAGATCAGCAGGAAGCTGATGTCCAAGTCTGAGTCAAAGCAGGATTTGTGCAACCTGGCAAAGTTCAAGATGTCAGGAGAATGATCTTTGTAATTATATCCAGTGATATACATGCAGTTCACCTATTAATAAATATATGTAAAGTTGATTTGGCCTTGTCAATATAAATGATTTACCTTATATCTTTTAATATATTATAAAGGGGTTCAAAAGGGTAAAATTGGCAATTTAGAAATACAAAATGATGTAGGTTAGAGTTATCCTATCCAAAAAATAAGCTCATATTTGAATTCCCCATGTAAAAACACATAATTTAGACACCCCTGATGGTAGGATTTCCTTCAGATTCATGTTGTCACCTGAGTATGACCCGCCCTATTCCAGTATGTCTCCAGCTGGGTTTGATCTGGTGGTTCATGAACTATTATTCTTTCCCTAATGAGATTTTGGTAAAAGCCTCTAAGGTTTGATGAAAATTGTTTTTATGGTTCTTCATGTCAATCTGCTTTTGTGTATTCCTGATTCTATTGGCTATGGCTGGGATTTTTCCCTCCAATTCCAGCACCTTGTCACGTAATTGATTCTCTCTCAGGTTATACTTCCTCTTTATTTTCCCTATTTGTTTTTTGAGTCTTCCCCATTGTGTGGGTACTTGGAAATATTGCTTTAATTGGTTCAATTCTCATCTGGCTTGTGTAAGTTGTTTAGTTAATTTAACTTTCCAAGGAGGGGGTTTTGGATTGCACCTTTGGCTGGGGGACTTTGGACTAAAGTTTGGGACAAGTTTCTGTTACATGTATAGGCCAACAGCGTAATTTACTTGGTTAAGTTCAGTAAGGTCTGTATTGACTGGAACTAGTCTATTAATTGCAACATTTACTCTGCATAGTAGTTGTTTAAACTTTCTATTTTTACTAAGTTTGATCAATCGGGGCCAGCTTTCCATATGCATGGTTTTAACATTTTCAATTATATTTGCTAACTCCTCCTCCACTTCCATTTGCTGTAGGTCCATATCTTCATATCGTGGTGGTGGTGGTAGTGGCGGCGGTGGTGATGGTGGTGATGGGGGAGGGGTTCTTGATCTGGCTGGGGAAGGGAATGATGAGTCAGAGGATCCAGGTGAACTGGGTGGTGAACCACCCAGTCCCATTTGCTGAACTGGATTGGTTACAAAATGTTGGCTGATGTGTTGTCTGTTTTGTGTGTCTTCTGAACTAGGTTTTCTCTAGTATGAACTCTTAAATGCATTTGAAGATGACTTTTCTGTGCTGTCGTGTAAGAACAACTATCACATTTAAAAGGTTTTCCTCCAGTATAAACTCTTACATGCTTTTGAAGAGAACTACTACTTGTTGCAGAATAAGAACAAATATCACATTTAAAACATTTTTCTCTTGGTTTATACTCTCTTTAGTATTTTTAATAGCTGTAAGTGGGGCTTCCACCCAAAGCCAAACACTTCAACTATATCTGAACTTAGCCTAGCATTGATTTGCTGCTAAGATTAAGTTCTTTTCTTTTCTCCAATGGTCCAGTTTATTGTGTCACACACACACATGTTTCTTGTTGGGCCCATTGTCCGATGTAACTGCTGGGGTCCAGGGTCAAAACCTTGACCTGGTGGTATCCCCAGCATTGATCCCTTTGGTGAAGTTTCTTCTCCTCTGGGACTGAGGAAAGTTGCACCATTGCTCTCACCCACCCTGGTGCGTAAGCGGATTGAGGGGACCTTTTTATCCTGGGTGACATCCCGCCAGTGTGTGAGCTTTCCTTAGTAAACATTACATCACATTCTTGTTTGTGGAAAGCTACATACAGGTGGGAGGGGTTTCCCCCACACCCTTCCCTTATTTTTAGTCACCTTTTACGACACACTGGGACCACGTGGGAAGTATTCTTTCAAATCCCCTATCCCCAGGGATTTCTTGAGTATGAACTCTTAAATGCTCTCGAAGATGACTTTTCTGTGCTGCAGCGTAAGAACAAATATCACATTTAAAAGGTTTTTCTCGAGTATGAACTCTTAAATGCCTTTGAAGACTACATTTGTGTGCTGTAGTAAAAGAACAAATATCACATTTAAAAGGTTTGTCTCCAGTATGAACTCTTACATGCTTTTGAAGAGAACTACTAGTTGTTGCAGTATAAAAACAAATATCACATTTAAAAGGTTTTTCTCCAGTATGAATTCTTAAATGCTCTCGAAGCTGCCTTTTCTGTGCTGCAGCGTAAGAACAAATATCACATTTAAAAGGTTTTTCTCTAGTATGAACTCTTAAATGCTCTCGAAGATGACTTTTCTGTGCTGCAGTGTAAGAACAAATATCACATTTAAAAGGTTTTCCTCCAGTATGAACTCTTACATGCTTTTGAAGAGAACTACTACTTGTTGCAGTATAAGAACAAATATCACATTTAAAAGGTTTTTCTCCAGTGTGAACTCTTAAATGCCCTTGAAGACTACATTTGTGTGCTGTAGTAAAAGAACAAATATCACATTTAAAAGGTTTGTCTCCAGTATGAACTCTTACATGCTTTTCAAGAGAACTACTAGTTGTTGCAGTATAAAAACAAATATCACATTTAAAAGGTTTTTCTCCAGTATGAATTCTTAAATGCTCTATAATATGACTTTTCTGTGCTGCAGTGTAAGAACAAATATCACATTTAAAAGGTTTTTCTCTAGTATGAACTTTTAAATGCTCTCGAAGACGACTTTTCTGTGCTGCAGCGTAAGAACAAATATCACATTTAAAAGGTTTGTCTCCAGTGTGAACTTTTGCATGCCTTTGAAGTCTACTTTTAATTGCTGCAGTGTAAGAACAAATATCACATTTAAAAGGTTTTTCTCCACTATGAACTTTTAAATGACTTTTAAGATTTTTCTTAAACTTTGTCCGATAACTGCAAATATAACACTTAAATATAATCTTTTCTATGGGTTGGTCTTTATAGTTTCCATTATGTTCAAAATTAAGTAAAGACTTGGTTATTTTAAGTTCTAATTTTGCTTTTGGGTTCTGCTTTGGTTTAGAATGCTGTTTATTTAAAGGTTTTTCACCAGTATGAATTTTTAAATGCCTTTTAAGATCAGAATTAGTGGTTGCACTATAGTCACAAATTCCATATTTAAAATGCTTTTCACCCATGTGAATTCTTAAATGTGAGTGAAGATGAGATTTCTGTGAAGCAGTGTAGGAACAAATCTCACATTTCAAGTTTCTCTCTCCAGGGTCAATTCTTATATCCCCATTCAGATCAAAATCAGTTACTGCACTAAACTGGTAATTTTCGGGAATCCTTAAGTGAGTCTTGAAACTTTGTTTTATTTCATATGAAGAAACAGAACATTTAAATATGTTCCTCTGCACAAATTCATGATTCTCATCATCCTTTAAATTAACTAAATTACTGCCATGATGTCCCTGTTGTTCATTATCAGTAAGTGATCTATTTCTATCAAAGTTTGATCTTTCTTCTGAGACTGGCCTGAAATATTCCTGAAAGTAAAATGTATAATACTAATTATTGGTTTTAAAGAAAACATAATTAAAACCAAAATTAAAATTAAACCTAAAGCATTCCTTCTCTTACACTGAGAATGTGATAGTATCACAAATGACCAAAATAAATTAAATTGGCTACTCATGCCAATCCAAATCACTCTCAGAACATTCATAGTTTTTGTTCCCAAATTGAAGATTATCACATTATCACAGCTTGAAAATAATTAGAGCATTTCCTTCATTGTGGTGTTTACAGATAGTTCTTTTTATCCCCTTTATTCTGCAGTGAAGATTTAATTATAGAGTTTTCACATTGCACCTCCGATATATCTTTTAATGCAAGCTCCCAAGTTAAGCAGCAATAGCAGTATGTTAAGCATATTTGAGTAGTTCTGATCTGTTATGACTATACATTAAATTAAAGGCTTGATGTAATGAAAATTATACTCCTATGAAAATTTCTCCAGTTGCTGTTTCCTGAAGAGTAATTTTCTGCTCACTAATGTGCAATGAGATATACTGTACTGAACAATTAATAAAAATTTAATTTGGAGGAGAATAGTCAGTTGAGAAATGGCTTTCTGCTTAGAATATACAAATATGTTCTGTGAACACAAACCAAATTTTATTACTTGCTCTACATAACTACTTTATAGCCTCTGTTTTCATGGGAAATCAACAGCTTCAAAATCTACTCAATCATCATTATCTGCCTCTTCTAATGATGACTTTCAACCAATGATACAGTTTGCCTCAACCTTTGGTCAGCACAACTGTTTTGCCTTCTCCAGTGAAGACATGCATGAAATATGCTTAGTAGGTTAACAGGCTCTTATTTAGAGAGAGCTAAGTCCTTTAAAGAAAAACAAATCCATTTATTTACCTCAACATTGAGTTCATAAGTACTGAAATCTGTTTCTTGTTTAAGTGAAACATCTTCCTCTTTGATTTGATGACTCTGAAATCAGCATTCCTTTATTCAGCTATCACTAAAAACTTCTTTTGATGCAATGGTTGGGAACCAAATGTCTCATACTTCTTCCAAATTAAACTTAAAAATCAAAATGATGGCAAAACTTTGCTATCCAAACAGTGTTCAGAGACAGAGTCCATAACAGCTTGTTAATATATTAAATTTGGTTAGGGTAGATTAGGCTAGGTAGTAGGGTAACAATAAAAATCGAAAGTTGGAGTTTTTTATTGGCCATTTGTTCAATGCTGCTACTACATGAGAAAACAATGTACTGTAAATATTAGGTCATTCAGATAATATTTAAGGGTGTCTCAAGTGAGGTAAATAATTCTCCTTATAACACAAATTAATTGTTCATTACCTAGTAAAAATAAATTCATATTTTTTTTAATTAATGTAAATAAACGTTAGTTTTAGTTCATAAAGTTTAAGTGCAGGCGTACTCCAATCGTAATAAGTAATTAAAAAAAATATTAATGAATAAGGAGAATTATTTACCTCACTTGAGACACCCTTAAATATTATCTGAATGACCTAATATTTACAGTACATTGTTTCCTCATGTAGTAGCAGCATTGAACAAATGGCCAATAAAAAACTCCAACTTTCGATTTTTATTGTCACCCTACTAGGTAGGATTGATTAAGTTTGGATAGGTTAGTAATTAGGGCCCTATAGACTCTGAACACTGTCTGGATAGTGAAGTTTTACCAACAGGACAAATTTCAAGACAAGAAAAAAAAGGACTAATAATTATATCTAAAATGATTTTAATGCAAATGTTTCTATTCTTTGATCTTTCATTAAAATTAAAGAAATACCTAATGGGGCATTCCAGGAGATATCACCTAATGCATGTCACCACTCCAACTCGGATTTTGATGAAAATTGACATATGGGGTTCTTCCGGGTGCTGATTTCACTGGGGGGGGGGTCAAAAATAAAAAATAAAAAATAAAAAAAGGGGAGGATTTTCATTATTGTTCTACACATTTGAATGTGGTATCATTTAATAGAGCTCTTCATGCTGATTCTAAAAATGTATAGTTTTATATGTCTACAACAGGATGTTTGGGAGTTATTGCCCATTAAAGTTAGGTGGTAAAGTGGGGCCCCCCCAAGATTTTGGGGGCCCATATCTCAAAAACGATGAGTTATAGAACTTTTTTATTTGAACCAGTGAAATCAGCACCTGGAAGAACCCTATATGTCAATTTTCATTAAAATCCGGGTCAGAGTGGTGACAAGTATTTTAATTTTTGGGTGATTTGTCCTGGAATGCCCATAATTCTAAAATGTTTACACTTAAGATGGCTCTAACTGATGATGATGAACGCAACTAAGTTGACTGGATCAATTTAACATTTCAATTCATCAAATTAACCCTTTAAGGACTGAAGGTACAAATTGCTAATGTTTCAAATACACGCATTCATAACTTAACCCAACAAAAAATTCAGGGCTTAAAGGGTTAAGAAGGTAAAAACTACTTTCTTAAATTATCATTATTCATTGATAGGTGTCTTAAAACTTTAAGAATTGTCATTATGGCAATTTATTAGTTCTTGATGGATGCAATGCAAGTCACTGAGGCTCCATATGAAAAATAATTAGACTATTTCTACTTAATAATAACCTACCTGCCATTCATGATTCAAATTTCCATGACCAACTACAACAGCTTTGGAAATGCTTTGTTCATAAGACTCAATATCCTCCTCTTTAATGTCAATGCCTTCAGTTTTGATGCTCCAATTTTCTTTTTTCCAGCAAAGTTTTACTTCATCTTTGTCCATTTTTAAAACTTTCAGTGAATAGTCAGTGACAAAATTTAAAATCTTTATTAGGTGTTTTTCTGTTTTATTCTTTTCAAGACAAATGCGAGGCACTTCCCTGAAATTATAACCAATGTTTAATAAGCCTTTGACCCAGTGACCCTAAGAAAAATGACCAATGATACTTAGGTTGAGAACCATCAGGGTTGGCCCAATTGGACCCAACTCAGTTGTCCCTACTGGGTTTTTTCAGAGAAAACCAACCTAAAAAAAAAATATATATACAACTGCGTTTTCGGGGGGGGGGGGGGGGGGGGGGGGGTCAAAATAAATCAATGCATAGCTAATAAAATAATGTAATAGATTAATTCTTGCACAGTACTACTGAAATATGAAATACGAATCAATAAAAGATTCCACATTCACACAATTTGACTCAAGATATTATCAAGCAAAACATATACCTAACTGCCCAATGACAACCCAACTTGTGGTAAATAATTATTTTTGTAATAAGCTCTTGATTATTTATACTATTTTGGCCATGTGGGTTGGTAGTTTTTCAACAAAACCTAGATTTTTGCCAACCCTGAGAACCACAAGTGGTGCATGATAAATTCATTTCAAAATTTTGGGAGTGAACCATTTTCATTATAGGGTGGAGTGAAAAAATCAAAAGTACCATGATCAAAATTGAGGGGGGGGGTCTAGGTAGTTGTCTTTTGTCCAGGATTAAACTTTAAAACTGATTTTGGGTGGTTGCATACAAAACTGTGGTTGCTACCAGCTAATTTATACAAATCATATGTGCGTGTGACCAAAATTTGAACCCAGTGACCTATCTCGGGTTCTAGACATGACGGAAAGACAATTTAAAAACTGTTTATGATGTATTTTTTACCTCTAAAGCAGATTAAAACATTTGCAGAAGGCTGCAGACTCAATAATGCATCAAAAAAATCCATATTTATATTATCTTTGGCCAAAAACTGCAAATTTTCATTATTACACATTCATATAACATATAACACCAGGCCCGTGCACAGGACACTTCAGATAGGGCTGAGTTAAGAAAAAGGGCACCATCTCTTACCCCCTCAAAAAAAAAAAAGTCTTCACAGCATTTATATGGATGTTTTTTTTTTGGGGGAAAAAAAGGGCACTTCTGAGGCATAAAGGGGCAAATGGGAGGGCTCAAGCCCCTGTAGCCCCCCCCTCTGCATGTACCTGTGTAAGACACATTCAATCTATCAATCATTAACATAATAATAAAAAATAATCATCTAAACAGCTTCAGAATATTTTATTTTTGAGGTATTCCATATCAAGTGTACACACCTTCTGTCAGGTCATCTCACAGATTTTAATGATTTTTGGTGTGGTAGTTGGGTATGATGAGTAATGAAGCATGACCAAATTTTAGCCACTTGTGTCAAATAGTTTGGGAGTAATGACCCCTCCAAATTTGGGGTCAGCAGCGTGACCTCGTGATTTTGAAAGGTCATAACTCAGGATCTAATGGATGGATTTTAATGATTTTGGTGTCAAAATGCTCAGAAAAGACAGCAGAATAACTAATTTTATGCACAGAGTGCATACATTCCATTAAAAAAAGTTGCATTTATATTTCACCTTTGACGTTGACTTCAGGTCAGAGTTAAAAATTCAAGGTCATGAAAATTGGCATAAGCAAAGACCTTTAGATGAAGCATATTCAAGAAAAAAAAAATTGGAGTGGGATCTCCATGGGTTTGCTTTCCACAAGCATTTGAAATTGTGCATGTTGAAAATTTTGAGCATTTTTATTTAAGATAACTTGACAAATAGTTCATATATATGTATAAATATAGTGCTACAGTGGCGGCGTAGGCTCTAGTCCCCAAGTATCTGTTTTGTCAAACCACCCAGCACCTTTTCACCTTTCTGGGTTCAGAATAGTCAAGAGACTGGGCAAAGATGTAATCTCCTCTGGTATCTAGGAATGCCTCTCTGGTCAGTGGTTTATTTCCAGATTATTCAGGTCTGACTCGCACATTAACTAAAGGACTTCCCCTAGTGCAGGTGTCTCAATCTGACTCTCCACTGAGTAGGAGACCCAACCGCTCAGGATCCAAGAAAGGGCTAGAATTCAAAGGTAGACCTAATAGAAGTAAACTACTCATTTTTTTTCTTTTTATTATATCTGAAATAAACAACTATTCAGTGTGACAGTATAAACATAACAAAAGGACTGGCAATGAATTGCACTTGACAAAACACCTGGAGCCCCAATAACCCTTAGTGAGATTTGGCAGAAAGGATAGAAAACAAGTGGGAGACAAGTACCAGAAATGACTTGCACAGAATGTTAACCCTTGTCCCAGCCTAGCTACCCTCCAAACTTGACCCCCCCTTTTATGACCTGAGTTCCAATTCCTTTATTGGCTGGCTAGTTAGTAGGGTTAGGGTCACAGGCCTGATTTCAGGGCAGATCCAGAGGCCAACAGTGGTTGACACAAACTGCGTAGCTCCCACTGGATGGGACCCACAATCCAAGCGAGTTGAATCCCAACTGGTTGCCTAGACGCTGAAACGCTGACCCACAAATTTTCCACGTATTATTTTACTGCATTTAATTTTAATGATGCTCTTTTCTTTTCCCTTGACAGTGATTTGATGTTGTGAATAGAGAATTTAATCATGGATACACGGCAAGATGAGTATGTCAGAATGTTATTGGGCACCATACCCCAAGAAGAAAAGGAAATAAAGGGCTGCAAACTGCCAACTAATAGGCAGGTCTTACTATGTCTGTTAGCAAACCTTCGGTATATGCATTGGGACCAGGCTTTATCTGCCACCATTGACAATGTGCTTTTGCATTACCAGAAGGCGAATGTCCCGACCATTACAGGCAGGAACAATATTGGCCGAGTGATTAAAACTTACTATGACAAAGACTACATGATGCTTATGAAAAAGAATGAGGATAGAAGACGGGCTGATGATCCTAGAATTATGAAGTTTAAATCAGAATTGAGCCTGACGATGAAATTTTATAAGAACACAGTGTTGAAAGACATGGCAGCTGCGAAAAAGGGGAAAACTCAGGCCGAACAAGATGCCATCGATACTGACATACTCTTTATGAAAAGCATGCTAAGTGACAGAGTAGCTACCTACTCTGGGGTAAACAAAGTACTCACAGAAAAGGCAGATGCGAGAAGAGAAGCGACAAGAGAGAGAGCAATGTGATCATGCTGAGAATGTACAGGCTGATATTGATTCACCTATTAGCTCTGATGAGGACGATGACATTGATGAGGCCAGCACTGCTGAACCAAAGAGAAAACATCAGAGAACAGTGAAAGAGGGAGTTTCAATTTTTGTGCCCCATGATATTCTGAAGTCGGCAGAACTTGTTTCATGCAGTGTTCGAAACAACATCTCGCCGACCCAGCTGAGTGCAATTGTGTACTCCCTTGTATCTGCATGTGGTGGAGATACATCAAAGCTGAGTCTAAATGCAAGGATGGCCCACCGATACTGAGCTTCCATCGTGTCAGAAATAAGTTTAAAAATCATGGATGAATGGCAACCATCAGACAAAGTACTGGTGCACTGGGATGGTAAACTTATGGACACGCTGGATTCCAAAGGCACTGATGACTGCCTGCCCATTCTTGTGTCTGGTGTCAATGGCACAAAGCTTCTTGGAGTCTCACCTCTTCCGCATTTGACTCAAAAATCTGGCCTGGTTCAAGGAGAGTTGATATCAACAGCAACCAAACAACTTCTGGTCGATTGGGAGTGTGAACAGAATGTCATTGGTATAGTTTTCAACAACTTTATCCAATACAGGTAAACCTATTTCAAACATCAGCGTGAATTTATCACAACATTAACCCCTTCGATCATGACTTATGACATAGGGTAAAAAAGAAATTTGCCTTTATGTGTGGGTATATAAGAACCAATATGGTTTATTTTTCAGCTACCAAATTGGGTACCCAGTGACTGAAAGGGTTAATACCAAAATACAGTGAATGATTTAACAGAAATCTGCAAAAAGCACGTGCCTGAAATGGTGGCCTTAAACTACAATTACATTTTTTTTTCAGGACAAAAAACAGCTGCTTGCGTCTCCCTCCAAAAGGAATTAGAGCGTGCCATATTCTGGTGCGCCTGTCGCAGGCATGTGGGTGAAGTCATCCTAGGTGTTTGCTGGGATTGCTTGAAAGTGGAGTGCTCTTCAAGTCCAAACATAATGGTTTTCCAGAGGTGAGTCATAAGCTTTACAAAATAACAAGGATTATTATTATCTAATGAACAAATTTAGTGGAATTTCTTTTATTAGACTTATAAGATATACTAACATCAAGCAAATGATCGATCATATCAATCTTAATACCCCTAAAACAATATTATAGATTAGTACGAAATACAATAATCCCAATAATTGCATTTCTAGGTTCAAGAACCATTTCTCTCAACTGGCGTACAATGAAAAAAAGAAATACTACTACCCCGCAATGCCTGGAGTGTTTGAGGAGCACCAGCAGGAGATGGCTGACTTCTTCTGTGAATCTCTAGCCCAACCATTTACACATGGCAACTACAAGGAGCTGGTAGAGCTTTGTCTGCTACTTGTAACTAAAGGATCTGAGCCAGTGAACTTCACAATGGTCTACCCCGGCGCACTTCACAAAGCAAGGTGGATGGCTAAACTGCTCTATACTCTCAAGATTGTTCTTTTGTCAGGCCAGATCAAAGAGCAGTTTCCCAAAGCCGAGGTTGTGACTAAAAGTCAAATCAGTAAGTTAGATGTTTGCTGTGTTCACAGTCGCTGTTTATGTCCCATGGTGGATTGTTTGCCCCGTTCCAGCAAGTGCGCCACTGAATGACTTGAATTTGGTCGAAACCTTGGCTGAATTTGCCCCATATGACGCCACAATAGTTGACAAAGCACGTGTGGCACTCGGTAGACACACTTGGTACCTAACTGAGGAGTTGGCCCCACTGGCTTTGTTCTCGTCCCAAGTACAAGAAAGGACAAAAGAGGAGATGAGGAAGGCCCTTCTTTGCCATGAAGGCACTGAAGTTACTAAGAGAGTGGGGCTCAATCATGGGGGCTATGGAAAGCCATATCTTCCCCCTGTCCCAGAAAGTGGCACTGCCCTGGTGGACCTAATTGGGCCTGACTCAAGCCGGTTCTTCACCATTTTAGGCATGCCCTATCAGTTTCTCCACAGTCCAGCCAGTGAATGGGCGGATCATGACGACTACCTGAACATGAAACGGGTTGTGGACAAGCTTCAGGTCGTCAATGAGGCTGCAGAGCGTGGTGTAAAACTTTGCCATGACTTTCTTAATGTTGCCAGGGATGAGGAGCGCTTTCAAGAAGTCCTTCAAGTAGTTGAAAATGACAGACTCCGCGTTCCTAATCAGCACAAACGATCATCTGTTTCCGAACAGAAATCATGGTTTCTTGCTCTAGAGAAATAATACCTTGTGAATATATGATAAAACCCCTTAATGTACCATGAGAGAATAAGCATGATTAACTTTTTTGTTAGTGATAACAGCTTTTAATTAAGAGAGGCAAATGATTTGTGTTAATATCCCTTATGATGGTTGTGTAATCTCATATATAGGCGCGTATGCCATATAAGCAAAATCGCTATTTTTCAAATTGCTGGTGCTCACTCGAATATGCATGAATCTTCAAAAAATTGCACATGGGTATTTTTTATGTCAATATGCAACACCAAAATTTTGAACAGCATTGTAGGACAAAGTTGGGGCAACTGTCACACCCTAGCCTGCATCCCTCTGCAAATGTTTTAATCTGCTTCAGAGGTAAAACACACATCATAAACAGTTTTTAAATTGTCTTTCTATCATGTCCAGAATAAGAGATAGGTCACTGGGTTCAAATTTTGGTTGGTGCACATACAATTTGTATAAATTGGCCAGTAGCAGTCACAGTTTTGTATGCAACCACCCAAAATTGGTTTTAAAGTTTAATCCTGGACAAAAGACAACTATCTAGACTCCCTCAATTTTTATTTTTTCACTCCACCCTAATATATATATATACAGTGAGGCCTTGCATAATGAATTTAATTCGTTCCAGAAGGTCATTCGTTAACTGAAAAATTCGTTATGCAATGCATTAGTTCAATGGGATTTTTAGTAATTCATTCCAGAGCCCAAATTGACCCTTTTTTTAAATGGGTTCACCTTCTTCTGCTTGAATATCCTGGGATTTTGGGAATGATACACAAGCATAGGCTTAATCTTCTGGTCCCCTGATGCATTCCCAGCCATAAGTAAAGTAAACCGGTCTTTCATTGGTTTATGGCCAGGCAGTTTGGACTTCTCTAATAATGTAGGTTCTGTTCGGTAGCTTTTTCCAAAATAGGCCAGTTTCGTCAGCATTAAAAACTTGTTGAGGCAAATAATCTTCCTCCTCAATAAGTTCTGCAAAATCTATTTTAAATTCCTTTGCTCCCTCAGTATCAGCACTTGCAGCCTCACCATGCCTTATAATGTTCTTAATTCTCCTGACCTTCTCTTGAAATTTTCAAACCACCCACGACTTGCATTCAATGATTCATATCTTTCAACTGATACTGGAAGGGATTCCTTAATTTGTTCATATATTTGCACTGCCTTGTTACTAATGAATGCCTTAGTAATGGATTCCCCCTTCATTTCCTTTTCTCTAATCCATATCAGTAAAACTCTCTCCATTTCAGCAATAGCTTCCCTTCCTCTAATAAGTCTACTTGTAGCATCACTTACTTTAGTTTTCATAATTTCTTCCTTCTTAAAAATCATTGAAACTGTACTGGCAGACAATCCATATTCAGCAGCAAGATCTTTGGTGCTCATTCCAGATTCACTTTTTTTAATAATGTCCTGCTTCATCTGGAGACTGATAGTTTTCCTGGATTTCTTTGGAGCATTAGCAGATGATGAAGGTCTTTTAGGGGCCATGACTACATGTTTTATACACTTATAAAGCTAATAAATTAAAATTTAATAGTGAGCAATTGTGTTGTACACAACTGCTCACGACAGCTACCAACCTCCAACTAAACAGAAAACATGTTATTAATTTTTCATTACCAAATTCATTTTGCAAGGTAAAATCGTTATTTAAATCAATGGAGCCTTATGGAGGTAATTTGTTAAGCAAAAATTTGCTATTTAAGGCATTCGTTATGCAAGGCCTCACTGTATATATATATTATTTATTGTACTATATTCTACTTCCATAGTTTTAGAATTTTCAATATATACCTAATGGTAGACTTTAAAATATCATAAATTTTCAGATGGCCTGAGCAGTATCAGTAAATCAAAGATGGCATCTAAAAAATACCAGAGAGCTTCAATATCTCCAAAAAGGAAATTGGAAGACTCAATGTCTGTGACAGTTGAAGATGATGCTGGACCATCCAATAAACAAGATCTTAAAAAATGGAGAAAGATATTGCAAGGTATGTAAGAAACTATATGTAAATTAGATTACTTTAATACTTGGTCTCTTACCTGTAAGAGACCAAGTCAAACCACAAATGCAGCTAAATATGATATGAGGCAATTAAATTAATAGTACTTACTTATTAATATACTATAAGAATGATCTTCGAAACTTTTGAATTTTATTCAATTCATATTATTTAGTAAAAAAAATTGTAATGATTTACATTATTATTTTTCTTTTTTTAAACAGGTATGAGATGCTGATGAATGATCTCAAAGAAGAATTCAACTCAACATTTACTTATCAATGAAGACTTCAGATACACTGTCTCCTTTAACAATTACAAGAACCCAACAGTTTTTCGGTGCCACTAGGTACACTGTTGACAAAGCCAGACATTCGAGAGCTCAATTTGGTATTCCTTCCAGAAGTTTCCAAGTACAGTAAAGGAAAAAAATTGAGAAACAATATCCAGAATAAAGGCTTTCTATGAAGATGATGAAGTCAGATATGTGCAGAGAAATCTGAGTGTGTCAATATAAGAAAAAGATTGTGAAAAGGAGTACTACAAACAAAAATATCTCTTACTAGGTAATTTGCAGTGGCATGTCGTGAAAAAAATGCTAGGGTAAGCAAATGGCACTGTTAAGATTTTTGATAAAGCTGAAGTATGAATATTAATAAATATTTTTTTATTGATCCATTTAACATATAAAATAGGGAGTAGTAACAAAATATTATTTAAGTTTGTGTATGTATGTATATATATATATATATATATATATATATATATATATATATATATATATATATATATATATATATATATATGATGAATAAAACCACGAAGGAAAGGAAACACAGAATGGTGCTCAAGCACTTTCGTCTAATGACATCCTTAGGAACACTGAGGATGTCATTAGACGAAAGCACTTGAGCACCATTCTGTGTTTCCTTTCCTTCGTGGTTTTACTCATCATAAATATTTTTCCCGTGTTACTTTCCTGAAATAATTTTCATATATATATATATATATATATATATATATATATATATATATATCCCCGCAAGGGGGTTCTAAGCTCGTGCTCTTGAGTGCTCTTTGTGCTCGTTTGTACGTGCTTGTTCCTGGAGGTTTCACGTGCGCCCTCCCGGCCCTAGCACCCAAGGATGATGGGGCTCGACCCTGCAGTCCTTGTCATCCTTGGTCTTTTTCCACTTCGACTGTCCCCTCCACCCTTTCTTTTTCCTCTGTCTTTCCTCTCACTTTTTCTTTGTTTTTCCGCTGAGATATGCCCTTTAAATAGAGGCGAATCGGTTCTTCCCGAACTAAAAAAAAAAAAAAATATATATATATATATATATATATATATATATATATATATATATATATATATATATTATATATATATAACTTTTGCTTACCTTGCGTCTTAGGAGTACACGCCACTGGTAATTTGAAAACTTGAAAGAACTGTATGCAAAATATAAGGAAACTGGTGATATTGTTGGCTTTTCATTATTTGCAAATTTAAGACCTAAATGGTGTGTTAATGATAGTTACATATAAGGCAGAATACTTTTCAGGAAAAAAATTAAATTAAATGCAGGTGACAAATCATTATGAAAATGAAAATATAATTTTTTTCAGTGAAGTTATCACTATTCAAATCTCAAAAAACACAGTTTACACCTACATACACAGCAATTTCTTAAATGCCACTTATACAGATAGAGTTTGGGCTTAATCTGATAAGAAAATTTTTTTAAAATCCATTGAGGTTGGGGGGGAGGGAACCCCCTTTAATAATACAAAGTCACAACTTTTTTTACTCCTCAACTAAGCTGCTATACATGTCTATACTCATTCAATATTTGACAAATTACCTTTCAAATGCAATTTGAATCATTCCTCTATCTCAATTAGGGGCTAAGATATGGTAATTTGTAATTTGGGGTCCCTGAGAACCCCCCAAAGTTGGAAGGGCCATAACTTTTGAACCTAAATCCGATCAATCTGAAACTTGAAGTTTCAGGTTTTTTGGTATAGGCAATGCTATACAATAAATTATAGGAAAATTGGAAGGGGTGTGGTGTAAAATTTAATTTTTTTTGCATGATCTGTCCTGAAATTAACCCAGTAAGGAAATCATCTGTAAATTATTTAATTCTTGTTTGGCCTTACTTAGAATAGCCTACTCCATCCAAGCTCAGTTCCCTCACTTTAGACATGATATTGATATGCCTGAAGGTGTGCAACACAGGTTAGGGATAAGCTTTGTCACACTAAGATTGAAATACAAGGAAAAAAAAAAAAAAAAAAAAAAAAAAAAAAAAAAAAATTTAATATTCTTTAGGTATAGAGTAATTTATTAATGTTATTAACCCCTTCAATATAGCAACATACATGCATGTGTCCAATTAGTGTGCTCCAATATATGGTGACCTAAGTGCATGTGTCCAAAACTTAAAGAAAAAAGCTAAGCTATATGACATTACTGCTTTTAGGTATAAATATTTAAGTTTTGGACATACACACATCTGTCATTATATATTGGTATGTGCTAATCAGACATGGAAAATAGGGAAAATAGGGTTTACTTAACATCAATTTTGTTAATGATGGTGTTTTTAGGAATGCAGCTAGAACATTAGGTGGGAGTCACCTGTAACTTAAATCTTATGCCATCAGGTACTTTTCCATCATACCCCCGCAATTTCTTCTTTCCAAGTTAGGTCAACTGTACACACTTGAAATTGATTTGGTTAAGTCATGATATTTTTGTTAAAACTAATGAATATTTTAATGAAATACTAATGAATATTTTAACAAAAATATCACTATTTAACTTAACCAATTGTCAAAGGCATACAGTTGACCTAACTGGGAAAGAAGAAATTGCAGGTATAAAACAGAAAAGTACCTGCCATCACTATGCAAGTGATCTTGACAGGTTAATTAATACCCTATAATTTTAAATTTAATTAGCTATCAACAAATTGTTTAAAATATTCTAATTTAAATTAAAGATAAATTTTCATTTTTTTGTATTTTTTTCCCATACTCTCAACCATTAATTGAAATGTTTTAAAGCCTGTTATATATACTAGGTGAGTACTACTTTAAGCTGTAATTACTTACAACCTACTCTATTACTGTGAAGATTAACTACCCCATGATTATAGCCATGGGCGCCCGCAGGATTTTTTCCAAGGGGGGGCAAAATTTAATGTATTAATAGGTAGGGACCGGAGCAAGCAAAAAACTTTTGACCCCTTAGGAACCAGCAGGTTAATTCTAAGCAAGTTTAGTGTTGCATTTTCTGTAATGGAAAATGCAAATATATATTGTATATACATACAATGCACATGATAACAATCATTTATTTTATTTATAACAGAAACATGATAGAATGAAGAAAAAAGCACACTGAAGTAAATGTTGTACCTAATTTGAAAACGGTGTTTCGAGCATCACCTACACTGCTCATTTGAATAGGAATTGTAGTCATCTGCGGTCACTACCAAAATTATGAACAACCTTTTCCATAAAATCAGTTTTGTTGGAGTTGATTTTCTCCCGGTGAACAAATAAAAAGGTAGCAACCTTTTATCATGCACACAAATAAAAATTTTCACCCTTTAGGAGGCAGTTGGATACTTTTCAGCAAGTTTAGGATATAAATATTTTCTTAGAAAATATTTAATATATTTTCTTGGCATTTCCAAGAGGGGGGGGGCAAGTGCCCCCCCTTGCCCCTACCTGCGGGCGCCCATGATTATAGCCCAACCTTTTTAATTGGCCCTCTGATCAAAATAATTACCTACTCCTGGTTGAGAAGCTAGAAATAAGGCAAATACACACTTTATTTCAGATTCAACAGGTACAAACATTATACAAGAGGTCCACAGAAGATTGAGAGATAATTGTCTGGAGCACTGACTAAGTAAGCCAGTGAATCACTGTGCATAATGAATGTATAATTGCCTATGCCAATGTTTCCAGATTTGAGATTTATAAAATAAAATGCTAGGTTATTGAAAGGAATGTTAGTTTACAAAAGGAAATTATCTGAATTATATACTAATTCTTATGTTAGAACCACACAAAGTCTCCTGATGCACATCCCTGAAAACATTCAAAGTGAACTGCTCATGGCATACTCAAATGGAGCCTGTGAACAAATAATCATCATGCTCAGTATAAATAAAGACATAATACTAATCAGGGGTGGATTTAGGTTTCCGGCACCAAGTGCCATACTGATTTAGCCACCCTTTGGACACTTACGAAGTTACCATTTAGCAATAAATAGTTATTTGACATAAGGGTTTTCAGTAAAACGCAGTCAAGTGATTTAGGCATTTACTCTAGCAAAATATACCATACCTTAACATATAAAAATATCTTGTATCAATCATAATATATTATATATACAGGGTATACATAAAGTCAGGATCTATTTTTGTGAAGCACTTGGAAATTATATGGAATTCAATCATAAAATGATAATGTGGTACAGTAACATTTATTAAATAATTAAGAGTAGGATTCAACGTGACGCCCATCAGTATCCCTGCACAGCTCAAATCGTTCCGCAGCATTTCTAAACACATTCTGGATCATTTGCGGGGTTATGTTATCTGCAGCAGTTTGTATACGTGTACGTAAGTTTTCAAGACTCGTAATCTTCGTCTGATAGACGTGCGATTTGATGAAGCCCCATGCAAAGAAATCTAAAGGGGTTAAATCTGGTGATCTCGCTGGCCAAGGTCTGTTGCTTCCGTGTCCGATCCAGCGATTTGGAAAACATCCATTTAGATAATCCTGAACAATTTTGGCATAGTGACAAGGAGCACCATCATGTTGATAGACGCTGGTACTAACAATCCTATCCCCGTCGTCTATCAACATGATGGTGCTCCTTGTCACTATGCCAAAATTGTTCAGGATTATCTAAATGGACGTTTTCCAAATCGCTGGATCGGACGCGCAAGCAACAGACCTTGGCCAGCGAGATCACCAGATTTAACCTTTAGATTTCTTTGCATGGGGCTTTATCAAATCGCACATCTATCAGATGAAGATTACGAATCTTGAAAACTTACATACACGTACACGAACTGCTGCAGATAACATAACCCCGCAAATGCTCCAGAATGTGTTTAGAAATGCTGCGGAACGATTTGAGCTGTGCAGGGATACTGATGGGCATCACGTCAAATCCTACTCTTAATTATTTAATAAATGTTACCACTTTATCATTTTATGATAAAATTCCATATGATTTCCAAGTGCTTCACAAAAATAGATCCTGACTTTATGTACACCCTGTATTATGATAATATAAATAAATAATATATATATATATATATATATATATATAATATATATATATAAAACAATCCCTTAAATGTGTGAACAGAAATGCATTATAAGTTATCTTTATGTTTAACTATGAAATCAAATGTTGTAGAATACTCAAAGCAGTTTCCGCCAAGATTGCTGAGCAGTGAAGGAGTCAATAAGATCTATATAGCTAAGAGCTCTTGTGAGTTCTGATCTAAGGATAGCTAAAGAGTTGAGACTATTTTCTGACATCATTGACCATAGGTAGTTCTTTAGTCATCACAGTACAGAAAAAGATCTTTTGGCAGAACATTTGGAAGCCAGCGAACATAGGAAGATCCTGAGCACAATATCAACATATGAGTAAACTTCTTTTAATCCTTTTGCTTGGATCATCTCACTCATCTCAAGAATGCTCGTAGGAGTTTTCTCGATTCAGAAGAAACCCACGGAAATAAAGACACTCATTAACAAATGCTTCCACTAAGTCATCCTTGTAAAATTCCTAAAGCTTAATAGCATTGGCAGTTATATCTGTCAGATTCAAGGTGGTGACTTTCGTAAAAAATGCAAACCATACATGGAGGTTTTCATACACATCTTTGTGACAGTTTAATTCTGACAGTAATCTGTCAAGTACCACAAGATAAGTATCAATGAAGTTCCTCTATCCATCTAATTCTACCTTGCCTTCATTTTTTCATAAAAGTCGAAGGTCTCTTGTATCTTTTACATAGAATGTCAATGATGCATACAGTTCTGCTACAACACCAAGATCATGTTAACTGCTTCGAGCTATTTACTAGTAGCATTGAACCTTTCCAGAATGTCACCCCACATTAAAGAAAGAATTGCAGTTTCAAGGCATTGCAGTTGATCAAGGTAGCCTGATGCTTCACTGCGTGTGCAAGGCTTTTCTGATTCATCTTCTTCAATGGACATAAGTACATCTATAACTTCTTCCCAGTCTTTATTGAGACTCCTACACACTTCTTCAAAGGCTGACCATCGAGTGTCTAATAAGCTCTTTAGCGTTACATTTTCAGATTTGCTAAAATGATTTTGTAGTATTTCACAATGGTGAGTGGAGGCAGTGAAGAACACGTAAAGATTTTGGAGAAGTGTGAAAAAATCAATGGCTTCTTACAGCAACTTGCTGCACACTGTCCAATCAAATTTAATGAGTGTGCAGAGCAGGGTATGTAAACTGCTACTGGGGATGATGCTTTTATTCTGGCTTGCAAGACAGTAAGTCCCTGACATGTTGGGAGTGTTATCGTATGACCATGACTCCAGATTCCTGGGATCTTGGGAGCATTGCTCCAGTAAATTTGACCATGAGAAAAAGTAAATTTGGGTTTTGTTCATCCGCTAGACGTTATGCAATTTTTTTGCGTATACGTTCTTGTACAAACCAATTTTTTTAAATTACAAATTTAGTTATTTTAAGTTTAGTTGGTAATTCCATATTTAACAATTATTTTTATTTTTTGTTAAGCTTCAATGTTTTGATAATTAAAATTTTATTAAAACGTATATTTTTTTTAATATAAAATTATCAGGATTGGACTATGTTCCATTGATCTCGGCCAGGTTTGATAAATTGGCCAGATAATTACTTGTGCGGTTTTAAGTAATCCACCATGACTCTAGAATTGAAAAGTTTAGTTAAGTTTAAACTTACTTTTACTTACTTTAACTTACCTACTTTACTTACTCTTCTTTACTTTTACTAAGTTTAAAGCACTTACTTTTACTTACTTTCATTGTACTATATTTACTTACTTTTACTCACTTTTACCATACTATATTTACTAACTTTTACTTATTTTGTATTTTTTCAGGTAGTCAATAATCAATAATGGATCCTAATATTGATGAAGTTGGAGAGAAAAGTGAGGGTGTTAAAAGGGGTTACTTTTGTGGTCAATGCAAGAACAAATATTCAAAGAAGCAAAACTGGGAGGAACATTTTAATTATTCCCCAAAAATATTTGTTTACAATACAAGAGGTCCAGTAGTTTGGGCCCACAGCTTAGATATTGCAGTAAAGAAATACCAGGATGAGTGCAGCAAAAGATACGGCAAAGCAGTCATTTAGTTTGTTCACAAAATGTGCTAGTGCTAGACCTCAGAAAAATGAACCAACTTCATCAACTGCTAATCTAGAAAATGAAACTTTTTCACGATGTTTCACAGACTGAAGAAAGTGCTTCTCCTCCACCTAAGAAACAAAAGGTAAGTGAGGAATCTGCGCATCAGAACAAAACTGCTTTAGAGGAATTTGAAAATTCCCAAATCCAGAAGACATTGAATGCAATTTTGCGCCTAACAAAAGAAACTCACCAAGCTGTTGTGGTTAATAAAGAGAAGAGTCAAAATATGCCTTCAAGTTCAAGTGTTGCATCCAAATCTAATAAAGCAAAAAGCAACAAATTTGACATTTCCATAGCCCATTTAAGCAAGTGTAAATCAATACAAGAAATCCTGAACAATGATTTGATCAAATCTACATTCAAATTGGTGGAAAAGAAGGATCTAGGGCATGCTGCTGATTCATTTTCAGTACCAAGTGATATAATGGAAAACATTGCAAATAGTGACACTAATATGCCTGATGTAGATATAGCTGTTGAGGATGAAGATGATGATGATAATCAAGAAGATATTGATGATGCTTCTGATGATAAAATGTTTACATTATATTGCATAGCTTGCACAGACCCCAAAGCATGTGCTTCAGACAAACATTCTAACATAAAAGGTTACTTCAATGTTAAAGATTTAACCTATGTATGCAAACAAGGAGAAAATCAAGAGAGATGGTTTAGAAATCTGAAAACCCACCTGAAGAGCCATTTAATTAAACTTCAGCATCATCAAAGAGCTGCTGTTTATGAAGTGATGAAAACATCTTCTCGGAACACTACTAAACGCATAGAAGACTTATGTGGCAACATCTTATACTACATAATGAAAACAAACACTGCATGGGCTCTATATCCAGTACTTCTAGCTGTATTACATAGGTCAGGTTGTGAGGTTGGAAATTTGAATCATAGCACACATGCGTGCGAGACAATTTGTGAGCTATTAGATAATCAACTTAAAGAACAAACTGTAAAGTGGTTCTTAGAACAAACTTCAGTAACAATAACAGCTGACATTGGAACAATTTTGGGATTAAGCATGCTAGTTGTATTAGTTATGAGTGAAGAAGATAAGACTGTAAAACTTGCTGGGATAAATTTAGTACGCAGCAAATCAGGAGTTTATTTGGCCAATGAAATTTTTGATGTGTTGAAGTCTCCTAATCACTTGAAACTATCTGAAGAAGCAATTAAATCCAAGGTATCTGGAATGGTTGGAGATGGGGCTTTTTGTAAGGACAACGAGCCATTTAAAAACGAAATGAAAAAGTTGTTTGGAGAAAATTTCAAATTTCGATGGGACTTAATGCATCTTGTGAACAGAGCCCACGTTGATGCATTGAAGAAAATTTGTAAACTAAGAGCTTTTAGACTTTATTCAGAATCACTCTTCAAATCTGAGATCAGGCCTTGACTATACCAATATGGTTCTTGACAATATCATTGGTTTTAAGAGACCAAAACTCAAATCTGATACTCGCATGGTTAATTACGAATTTGATCAATTTGACAGATTTGTGGAAAATTGTTTTTTTTTATCATCCACAAGAGAAAGAAATTAGTGCCAAGTTCTATGTATTGATTTCCTATGTAACAAAGATTATGTTGCAAGTAGCTCAAAAAACCACAGTTAGTGCAGAATTTGTAGAAAATATATTTTATAAAGAAGGAGGGAAAACTGTTATGTTAAGAGTGATGGAAACAATTTCCAAATTAGCTAATGGAGGAAATGCAAATGATGTAGTTTCTGAATTTAAGCACGATACCACAGGGCAGCAAAAGGAACTAACAGCTGAGGATTACATCCTAAATGAAGTTTACAAATACATCAAGAAACATTCTGATTACTACCAGGTTGCTGAAGTTGCTAGACCATCCAGAACCAGATCTGAAAGTAGTTTTACAAAAGACTCAGTGATAAATTGGCTGACAGAATATATAGAACAGCTGTGGAAAGGAATCACAGAGAGATTAAAGCATTTTGATAAAGATGGATCAACTGCCTGGAGTGAAGCACCAGCTGAAGGGACATTCTCCATTCTTGGTTACATTGTTGAACACAAAGGATCCATTAAGCCATCTCATTTGACTAAGCTGTGCAGAATTGTGAAGGAGGGTCCAGCTCCAGGCACTAGATCTACTGTAATGATCACACAGAAAGCCATTGATCAGTGGCCAAGCATACATGGCGGTAAATTCACAACAAATGCCTACATGCAAGGTCTAACATCGTCCACTGTTGCTGCTGCAATGAATAAATAAACTTAAGGTGAGTTATAAACTGTACATTATTATTATGTTTAGCTAAAACAATTTGTAATTGGTATGTCATCAATTCAAGAGTTTACTATCATTAACCTATTTAGTGGTGTAAGGGGAAAAAAAGTAAATTCAGAGCTGTGCTCCAGTAAATTTTTTCAAATCTGGAGTCATGCGTATGACTGTCCTATGCAGTTTGCAATGTCGAGATCATGCATTTTTAATATGCTGGAACCTGAGTTGAAAAACTGCTCTGATTTGTGGCCTGCATTGGGAAGGAATGCCAAAAATTGCTCTACGGGATGCCCATCATCTTTTACATATATCAGAAAAACTGCAAGTTCATCGACATGTGATATGTCTGGGGTGGAGTCCACAATAATGGAATAGTACTTCGCACATCTCACTTCCTCAGTTATTTGTTTGGTAACTTTGTCAGCCATTAGTTTGATGAATTGCTCACATGTAAATGAAGACAAGTATGAGGTATGACCTTTTCCTGGATTTTGTATTTTGCAATATGTTCCACCAGAAAAGGGTAAAATTCAGCAATAAGTTCCAAAGCCATTATAAAGTTTCCACTGTGGCCAGAACCAAATTTCTCAAATGTGGCCTGGCCCCTAAAAGATAAACCATGAGATGCCAGTGACCTGACAACTGCAACAACTCACTGTAAAACATTCCTCCAATACTTCTTGTCCTCATCAATTTGATAGAAAAGTTGTCTGTCAATTCTTCTGAGAGCTGAACTTCCCATTTTCATAGCTAACACACGACTTATATTCAGAGGAATTTTCATGGCTTCTTAATACTTCATTGCCATGCTTCCAGTCATCAAATCCTTCCTTACCAATTTTAATAGTTCCACCAAATAACTGACATGGAAATGCCGAAAATTGAGCCTGTGCTCTCCAAATACATTAAATATGTTCTCTTCACCTTCTCTCCATTGACAAGCTGTGTTTCAAATAGGGTCATTCCAGCTCAAATGGTACAGATTTCACAAAGTTGGTCGGGTGACCATCTCCAATTTTCTTCAAATTTTTAGAGGGTTGATTCATACACCATTCAATAGCTTAAATCTAAAATCTTAGCTTCCTCAGTCAAAAACTTTTAATTTTATGGTCACTTAAATGGCCCCCACCTTCAACAAAAAATGCCCATGTTGGGCTTGATTGGCCAATGCCTTCATTTTGAGAGGCCTTGAAAAGAGTCTTCTAATAGGAGTAGAAGCTTCAAATTTGTCATGCCAATGCAACTTCTAGTGGGCTTTTCAATTTTGCAAGCTAAAAGGCCATGGAACAAATAGTTTCTGAGTTACAAGGGCTTAAACATGGCTCCATTTTGAAGCTTGCATCAATTCCTCCCACTTTTACGACTACCATTTTAGTTCTACATCAATCACAGCTGTTTTAATACTCCTAATAGTCTCTATGGGTTGTAAATTTATGAGTGAAATAAAAAAATAACCAAAAAAGGATTTATTTCTATTTTTAAAAATTTCCAAAAACTGATATTTTCACAAAATTTGCAAAATTAACATCAACTTTGGGGCTTAATATAAAGGTGTCTGAAATTAGTGAGGGAGTTGATACTTCTAGTAAAGAAAGATACATATGTGTACAAAAACATATATTAAGGAATAGATCTCAACTCAACTCCTTCATATAGTTTTGGCTATTCAAAGAAAAGTACTTTTTGTGAAAAATTCTGAATTTTTTCAAAATTTTGAAATGTTTAAATTTCTTTTTACAACATTAAATTGTAATTTTACTCCCATTTTATTACTTGGTAAGTTAATTCACAAATGTTAAATTATCTAAATAAGTTTTACTCATAAAAAAGACTATATATACCTAGATTACTACTACATTTGCAGTTAACACAACAGATTGACCAGCTTGTAGGCTCAATACTTGGATCTACCTAAGTAAATCATGTAGAACCGTGTTCTACTGCTCTTTAAGCACTTCCTAGTAATTTAAATTATGCAGTTAGTACAGATAAACTAGCAGTAACCACCATTTTCAGTACAAAACCTTAAATTTAAGTAGCTTTGTTGTATTACTTCCCTTAATACAAGTGTACAGTACTTAGCTATATACAATAAGCAGTGGCTTCATACAGACTAGGGTTGCACCGATTAATCAGTTGACAATCGGTAATCGGCCATATCGGCCATTTGCCAATTAATTGGTCATCTGCTTTTTTTTGCCGATTAATCGGTTTTCATACTCGGTCATCTTTGTTTATTACATTACAGAAATTGCATCCCTGGTTTAAGAATTTCAGTTATCCTAGACATGGAATGAACTTAAATAATATTTTGCTTGTTTTTTATTAAATATTTTCTACCAATTTGCATTGTTTGGAGAATAATAGGCAGAGTATTATTGAATTAATTTACTCCATTATCACTCCATTCATTAAAAAAAAAAATTATTGTACCTTACTGAACAAAAGTATCCATTTAAGCTTTCCTGTTGCAAAACAAAAGTGGCCTTAATCTACTCTCTAACGATAAACAAAATTTGAGATGGAAACATTGCATAGGGTGCATTTGCAAATAATTTTGTTATTTTTATCTACTTTAAAGTATTTCCATGCAATGCTTGGAGCCATAAGGGCTTTATGTTATTTAAATTTGTAACAAAAATATAAAATTTCTTGGCAACTTTCATTAAAATGCTTAATTTAATCTGTAAAAGAAATTAAAGAATTAGAATATGTAAATAGTTCTAAAAATATTAGATTAATATTAGATAAAAAAATATTAGATATGAGGCCTACGTTTTATATTGTGTGCTCCTATTTACCAGTATAATAGGTATAAGCGACGTAATTCAGTAACCATATAGTGCTATAAACTTATACAGTATATAAAAAGAATTATCGCTGATTAATCGGTAATCGGCCGATTATTTTAGGCCGATTAATCGGTAATCGGCTAATTTGCTTATCGGTGCAACCCTAATACAGACTATACCCAACTGGTCACAATGACAAAAAGTGTTTCGAATGTAGTAGAAGACATATGTGAAAGTGCAAAAAAGTTGAAAGTACACCATTTCATAGCAAAAGCCCAATCAAAATATTTGTCCGACTGTAAAGAAAACCTCAATGATTCTACAGCATTAGTGCTTGTTGACTTCTCTGAAAACTATAGTTTTATAATTCAGGATGCCGTACAAGGGCATCACTGGGACAATACCCAGGCTACCTTGCATCCGGTAGTCTGCTATCAAAAGTTGATGGTGAACTAAAATTTACAAATTTGTGTGTAATATCAGATTCACTTACACACAACACAACTGCAGTTCATTCTTTTTTTATGTGAAGCCTTGAAATTACTTAAAAGTCAGAATCCTAAACTAAAACATATTTGTTACTTTAGCGATGGCGCAGCAAGTCAATATAAAAACTATAAAAACATTATTAATTCAGTGTTACATGAAAAAGATTTCCAACTAACATGTGAATGGAACTTTTTTGCCACCTCTCACGGAAAGAGACCCTGTGATGGTGTTGGTGGCACCGTCAAAAGGTTAGTTGCCCGGGCAAGTCTACAAGCAACAAGTAAAGGTCACATCACCAATCCAAGAGAGATGTTTGATTGGTGCAAATCTAATATTAATGATATACAATTTCTGTACATTGATTCAGCTAAAATTGAGGAAAATGCTAATTTATTTGAGTTAGAAAAAAGGTATTCCTTAATTAAGACAATCCCAGGAACCCGTTCATATCACTGCTTTAGACCTTCATCAACAGGCATTAAACTGTACAAAATTTCTAGTGATGAAAATTTCTTCAACGTACAACTTTCCTTCCTCAATGCTACACAAGAAAATGTGGCTTACCAATATAAACCTGGTACATATGTGGCCTGTTTCTATGAAGGTGACTGGTTTGTTGGAAACATAGTTGAAGTGTGTGATACCGAGAAGGATCTATTAGTAAATTTCATGAAAAAATCCTTTTAAATGGCCTGAACAAGAGGACGTTTGCTGGATTCCATTCCAACATGTTTTGTGTTCAATTGAACCACCTACAGTTGCTGGGAAAATGGGGAGACAGTACAAGTTATCAAATGATTGTTTATCTAAAATTGAGGAGTATTTTAAAACAAGCCTAAATAACTACAGACCTGTATCAAGCTGAATAATAAATTGTCAATTTATGGCTATGAGGCCATGGAGTGTTGAAGACAATCAGACTTAAAGCCTGAGTACAAAAATAAATTCCTGAGTCAGTGTCTAAACATAAGAGTTATTAGCTATATATAAGTTCACATACAAATTTACATAAAACAACACACTTTAAAAAAAGAATATGAACTTATAAGTTATAGCCAATAATTCACATGCTTAAAAACTCAGGAATTCATTATTGTATATAGCTAAGTACTGTACACTTGTATTAAGGGAAGTAATACAACAAAGCTACTTAAATTTAAGGTTTTGTACTGAAAATGGTGGTTACTGCTAGTTTATCTGTACTAATTGCATAATTTAAATTACTAGGAAGTGCTTAAAGAGCAGTAGAACATGGTTCTACATGATTTACTTAGGTAGATCCAAGTATTAAGCCAACAAGCTGGTCCATCTGTTGTGTTAACTGCAAATGTAGTAATAATCTAGGTGTATATATTATGTCTTTTTTATGAGTAAAACTTATTTAGATAATTTAACATTTGTGAATTAACTTACCAAGTAATAAAATGGGAGTAAAATTACAATTCAATGTTGTAAAAAGAAATTTAAACATTTCAGAATTTTTCACAAAAAGTACTTTTCTTTGAATAGCCAAAACTATATGAAGGAGTTGAGTTGAGATCTATTCCTTAATATATGTTTTTGTACACATATGTATCTTTCTTTACTAGAAGTATCAACTCCCTCACTAATTTCAGACACCTTTATATTAAGCCCCAAAGTTGATGTTAATTTTGCAAATTTTGTGAAAATATCAACTTTTGGAAATTTTAAAAAATAGAAATAAATCCTTTTTTGGTTATTTTTTTATTTGAACCTTTTGTTGTTTCGTGTGTTGGTCTCTCTTCACACAGAGGTCAAGCTGGTGGCCCCGCCTCTAGGTCTGGCCTGGTGGAGGAGCGAGTTGCTTTCTTGTGCTCTCCACCGTACATAGCCAGGCATGCCCGGCTCATCTGGTACTGTCCTGAGCCATGCATCCAGTCTTTTCTTGAAGACTTCAACTTTGACCCCCGTTACGTTTCTGAGGTCCTTAGGAAACTGGTTGAAAAGTCTTGGCCCCCTGACAACCAAGCTATTTTCCTTCAGGGTTGAGGAGGTCCCTTGTCATGCTTTTAATTTGAGAACACTACACATTCTGCCTTTCCTATTTTCCAGTGTTGTTTGAATGGTAATTGGGTTTAGTTTTAGGTTTGGTACCAGTTTTTCGATCATTTTCCATATGTAGATTATGATGTACCTCTCTCTTCTTCTTTCCAGTGAGTACAGATTTAGTTTACGTAGTCTTTCCCAGTAGTTGAGTTCTTTGCAGCCATCAATCTTGGCTGTGAAATGCCTTTGCGTTTCTTCTAGTTTATTAGTTTCTTCCTTTTTATATGGGGACGTCAAAACTGAGCAGTATTCAAGTTTTGGTATAATCAGTGTTTTTAGCAGGGGAATCATTACTGTCCTGTCCCTTCTCTTGAACGTTCTTAGAACCTGTCCGGCGACTCTTTTTGCTTTATTTATCGCTATCTGATTTTGTGTTTCGAATTTCGCATCATCTGTCATTATTATCCCGAGATCAATCGCTTTCATGCTTCTCTGAATTTCCTGTCTATCTGGAGCATAATATGCAGTCTGTTTAAGTTCTTCTTTTCTACCATATCTCAAGAGCTGAAATTTCTCGGCGTTGAATGACATGTTGTTGTCTTCTGACCATTTGTATATTTTGTTCGTGTCCCTCTGCAAGGCCTCCACGTCATGTACATCGCTGATTTTTCTGCTGATCTTTGTATCGTCTGCAAAGGATGTTACTATACTATTGCTGTTTACTCCGCTGTCTATGTCTGTTAGCATGATAATGAACAGGAGTGGGGCCAGTACTGTCCCTTGTGGTACTGAGCTGCGTACTTCCGATTCTGATGATGATATACCTTGAATTTTGAAGGAAGTTGTAGATCCATTTTCCCACTTTGCCTGTTATTCCCATGTCTTTAATTTTATGTGCTATTATACCATGGTCACATTTATCGAAAGCTTTAGCAAAATCTGTGTATATAACATCGTAGTTGTCATTGCCTTCCAATGCATCTAGGATATTGTTGTAGTGCTCTATTAGTTGTGATAGGCATGATCTACCTGATCGGAATCCATGCTGATTTTCGTTGAATCTTTCCCGTGTCTCCAGGAAATCATAAATTTTCTCTCTAACTATTCTTTCAAATACTTTGGTGAGGTGGGACGTCAATGACACTGGTCTATAGTTCTTTGCTTGAGATCTGTCCCCTCCTTTATATATAGGGACAATGTTTGCTCTTTTCAAGATGCTCGGTATTTCCCCAGTGTCTAGGGATCTTCTCCATATCCAGTATAAAGGTGTAGCTATTTCATTTTTACAGTTTTTAATCAATAATGCGTTCCAATTGTCCGGACCTGCAGCTGAATGTAGTTTCATTTGTCCTATAGCTCTCGCTACATCTTCTGGTGTAAACTCAAAGTCTGTTATATACTCTCCTTGCAATTCCTCTTCAAAGAATGCATTTATGTCAGGTATCGCTTTGTCACTTTTTGGGGTACTGAAAACTGATTCATATTGAGCTCTCAATGTATCAGATATTTCTTTTGGATCGTCGGTTAGTTCATTATTTCCCGTCCTTAAGGGCCCAATAGCGGCGCGCGTTTTTGTTTTCCTTTTTGCATAGCTATAGAAGTATTTTGGATTTTCCTTTATTGCTTCTACCGCCTTTTCCTCTTCCCTCTCTGTATGGTCCTTAATCAGGGCTTGTATTTCCCTATCGATACCCTCCAGTTTTTCTTTTATTATTTTCCTGCCATTATCTCCGCAGTTTCCTAACTTCGCCTCCACTCTCTTTCTTTTGCGGAATAGTCTTCTCTTTTGCCTTTCTAGCCAGCTCCTCTTTCCTTTTGGCTGTGATTTCGGAGCATATTTTTCTAAAATTCTCAGCGTTTTTTCCTCCAAAGTTGTTAGCATTTCTTCAGTTGTTTTATTCTCGAAAATTGTTCTCCATTCTATTTGGGCCATGTGCGATCTGATTGCTTCCCAATTTATAGTCTTCGAGTTTAAGTTAAAGGCCCCGAATTTACTTCTTTCCACAATATGTGTATTGTCTTCTAATGCTGCCATCATATTTGTTGATATCTCGATTAAGTTGTGGTCTGAGATAATGGTTGGGGTTATTTTTATATCAGCAATCAAGTTCGTGTTATTCGTGAATACCAGATCCAGGCAGTTATTTTTTCTGGTATTTTCTGTTATCTCCTGTGTCAGCATAAACTCGTTTGTGAGAGCCATCAACATTTTTGCTTGTTCCTGATCTTCTCTTGTGCCCCCCTTGTCCTGGTGAATATATATATTCCTATTCACCTTTTTGTATTTTATAAATGGGAAGTTAAAGTCTCCGCAGATCATTATATTGGGGGATGGAGGGTTTATGGCCTTTATTAGCTTTCTAATGTCATCAATGGCCTCCGAGAATTTTTCGGTTGGGGTGCTTGGAGGTCTATAGATGACTATTACTATCAAGTTTAGTTTTTCTATTTTCACTGCTAGGAGTTCCACATAGCTGTTTGATTTACTTATTATCGTCTCTGTCATATGACCTTCCTGTACATATATAGCACAGCCACCTTTCCGTCTCGTCGTTCTATCCGCTCTTAGTAAGTTGAAGCCCTCTATATTTATCTCTTTCTTATCAATACAATGTTCGCAGTTTTCACAATTTCCTTGGCAATCTTTAAGATGAGTTTCTGTGAGGCATGCGATGTCCGCCCTTGTTTCGTCCATAAATCCTTTCAGGTACGAAACCTTATTGAGTGATTGGTTTGGTCTTATTCCTTGAATATTAGCCAGGACAATTTTTATGTTCTCTGTTTTTCGTTGCCCCTTGTGCATTTCAAGTTCGTTTTCCTTCGATATCGCTTGATTCGTTGCTCTATGATCCTCCGAAAGAGATCCGTTTCCTCCTACTTGTATTGGTAGCTTCTTGCCCGGTAGCGATTTGGCTCGGGGGTTTCCAGCTGTGTCAACTGCATGTGGATGACATTTAGCATTCGTAAGGTGTCTGAGATGTTGAAAAAATTTTCTTGTTCGCTTATTGTGTTCCTATTGTTATTTTTATTCCTATTGTCATTTAAACTTTTTCCTTTGTTCGTTGAGTCCGTCGGGAGATGTTGATAGTAGCATTTATTCCCGAATTTGCAGGTTCCGTATTTTGCGTAAGTTCTGCAAATGTCCGGGTGGTAGAATTTACATCCGTCTCCAAATTTACAATGACCATTATTATAGAAGAAATTGCATATTGGGGGATGTTCATATATACATTGTCCTCTTTTAAATCTGCAATTATCTTTTATATAATACCTGCATATAATTCCTTCCCCATATTTACTCTTGGCTTTTGTTTTTTGCTCCTTATTGGGGGACAGTTTTACTTCGTTTACTTGACTGCCCTCTTGTCTTGTCCTATTTGTGCTATTTGTGCTAGTTGTGTTTGTGTCCTTCGTTGCCCTTATGCTGTGTGTTGTCTTTACACTCTTTGTCACCTGTGTGTTTTCAGCCTCATTTTGTGACAGTATTTGAATTCTTTCTATTTCACCTTTCTCCGTTTCTTCCATTTTCCACTGTTCTTTATTTCCACTTTCCTCTTTCATTCTCTTCTCGTAGTCTCTTTCTGCTTTAAATACCGTAAAAGAGTTTAATTCAGTCAAGCAGTTCTCGTAGAAAAATTTTATTCCATTAAACTGCTTTGCGTTCGTTATAAGGGAGATTTTTTCATCTCCCCATTCTAGGCATTTAAAATCAAAAAGGAGCTGACAAAAATCGCATCTGATCGCTTCTGTCTCAGCTGTTGCAGCTTTACAGATACCACAGAGTTGCATGTCTGCATTAATTTCCATGTTGGTGCAGTGACTCAAAAAGGGGGTATTATGGGAGGTATTGGGTGGGGGATGACTCAAGCTGTATGAGGGAAAGAATTTTCCGTTACTCCAGGGAAGGGGATGTGGCACGCTGTATACTTCTCACTGATTGGTCCTCTCGACTGTGGCTGCCGGGGATAATGGGGGGATATTTGCGGGCACTTCAAAAAACAAAACTTTCCTCACAAAGACACTTGGAAAAATAACAAAAACAAATGCTGTATATATTAATTCACTTTGATTTTATTCACTTTTTTGGTATACGCCGCAATTTTTACTTTTTTAAAAAGAAATACCGCTATGCACTATCAATTAACTCACAATATCGGCACCGTTTAAAACTGATTAACTGCAGGATTTTTACTGTAATATCGCTTTTATTCGGACTTCGATCGAAACACGTGTAACCGCCACAACAGCAAACATATATACATATACGTATATATATTTCACTCATAAATTTACAACCCATAGAGACTATTAGGAGTATTAAAACAGCTGTGATTGATGTAGAACTAAAATGGTAGAGTCATAAACGTGGGAGGAATTGATGCAAGCTTCAAAATGGAGCCATGTTTAAGCCCTTGTAACTCAGAAACTATTTGTTCCACAGCCTTTTAGCTTCCAAATTGAAAAGCCCACCAGAGGTTATATTGGCATAACAAATTTGAAGCTTCTACTCCTATTAGAAGACACTTTTCAAGGCCTCTCAAAATGAAGGCGTTGGCCAATCAAGCCCAACATGGGCATTTTTTGTCGAAGGTGGGGGCCATTTAAGCGACCATAAAATAAAAAGTGTTTGACTGAGGAAGCTAAAATTTTAGATTTAAGCTATTGAATGGTGTATGAATCAACCCTGAAAATTTGAAGAAAATGGAGATGGTCACCCGACCACCCCTGTACCAATTGAGCTGGAATGACCCAGGAGCAGAGATGGGCACGATCTTGATCTTCAAGATCAGATCGTGATCTTGAAGATCAAGATCGTGATCTGATCTTGATCTTGAAGATCACTTTTATTATGGTGATCTTGATCTAAGATCACTTTATTTCTTGTGATCTTGATCTTGAAGATCACTTTAGACTTCAAGATCACTTTTAATTTCAGATTCTTAAATTTGCCGCTATGCGAATGTCATTTGTTTTTTGTCCAAGCGACATCTGGTGGCAACTTTGTTCAACACCGACTGTTTATATTTTCTGTTAGTTGGGTGACTTGCGTCATGCGTGGGCTCATGGAAGGTGTAGTTGCTGTGGAATTTAGGCTCGTAAAAAGTGTAATTTACTGTGCAATTATATTAAGTGTTCTATTAATATATTATTATATATAGGCATAAAATATAGCCTATAGGTCCGTATTCATAATAAATTAATTCTAAACATATTTTATTTACAGATTGAATTTTTTAATAATGAGTGCAATTTTACAACTTCAATAGGCTCCCAAGGGAACCAAATATTCTAGGTTGTCACCAGAACAGTATTCAATATATTTAGATAACAATGTTGGTAATAAGGATCAATCTGTGCTATTGAACGGAAAATATTTTCAAATTGTCGAAAAAACTGGAAACAGTATCAAAGTTATTTGTATGCAGTGTACAAAGAAAACTACAATTCTGTCTGCTGGCCTCGACTCAACAAGCAATCTTCTGAGGCACCTCAGGGTTAGTACTACTTAGTAACTAAGTAGTAAGTAGCAACATTAACATAATGGTTCAAGTCATATTTTAAGTGACTGGTGCCATACAAGACTAATGCTACATTTACATAGATGTCCATTTGAATATATTGTGCACTTCAGATATTAATAGATTATGGACTAGTAACTACATTAAAAACTGCCGATATCCAACTATAATAAAATGCCAGGTGTATCTGTCTTTCTCTCTGTCTGATCCATGTCTGTAATTTCTCCTATTTAGTTACTGAAGGACGAAATTCGGCTTTCAATTTAACATAGGATAAAAATGCACTGATCATGGTGAAAATAATTTTAGTTAAAGATAACAAAATTTTAGAATCTTGTTAAGTATTAATTTCAACTAGAAGTTTGATACTCTGATAAATATTATACAGGGTGTTCAAGAATTCTCTCCGCATGATGATAATTTATTTTCTTGTGCAGAAACTACATTCGGATCTTTTGGATGAATATGAATCGGAGAAGAAATCTCGCAAGCATCCAGCTAAAGAAGAAGATGCCAGCAGCAGCAATGCTGGCCCTGCCAAAATTGCCAAGCAGTCAACACTAAGCATGTTCCACATTTCCAAGCAAAAACCAGGACCACCAATATGCAAGGATATCCTTGAAAAGAAGATTCTCTCGCTTGTGGCTAATGGGCTCCTACCATTGAGCCTAGTTGAACTACATGAATTTAAGGATCTTCTTTCATGTTAGTATAACTCAAATATTTTGCTATTTTTTCCATAGCTAATATCTGATTAAAATAATTAATCATATTATTTGTATGAACATTAGACTATCGCTAGCCTAGCTAAATATTTTGATATTTTTTCCATAGCTAATCTATTTTATTTGTTTTAATTTTTAAATATTTTTTTCAGACGTCAACCCGGCTGTTCAGGTGCCATCTAGACGCACCCTGGCTAGATCTCTTGCAACAACAACCAGTACAATGAAGGAAGACATACAAGCAAAACTGGCAGCAGTTGACCATGTGTGTGTTACATGCGACATATGGTCAACTAATCACCACAGTTTCATGGGAGTCACTGCGCATTGGGTATGCTATTGATTTAGTGTATTATTTTTATATAATTGATAAATTGACCATTGGTGATAGACTGATAGTCTGATAGACTTATAGTATAATCTTTTCAATTATTCGACATGTGTTCCTCATTCATTAATTTGGCGAGTCTTCATTTTGCTATGATTCATAGTAATTTCACATTAATTCACTGATTCTGTCATCTGTCATTGTGTCTGATTCACAGCAAAATGTGGAAGAGTCCATATTCACAGGCTGTGAATATGGACTCTTCCACATTTTGCTCTTATGGGATGGGTCACTGATGTGGTGGTATGGTAGGCAACTCATCGCTGAATTGCCTCCTTTATATCACATAGTTCTTCTCTTCAATGTTTGGTGGCACAGTTTAGCTGGTGCGTGTCTAACCAATATTATTAAATTAAGCTTAAAAAAATGTTCATACAAACATTGATTTTATATTCTTACATTACAGATCAATGATGACTTGTCGCGAGGATCAGCTGCACTGGCATGCTGAAGATTTCGTGGAACACATAGCTTTGATAAAATTGCTGGAATATTGGACAGGATCAACTCGGAGCATGGTTTATCTTATAGAAAAGTTGTATCTACAGTCACTGACAATGCATCGAACATGGTGAAATGCTTTAAAGAGTTCGGTGTTCGTGTTCAGAATCGTACTGACGACATTGATGAAGATGATGCAGATGAAGATGATGAAAAAGATTCAGATGAAGAGGTTATCATCAGCAACTTTCCTGAACATTCAGGAGAGCATGGAGAGGAGTCAGTGAAACTATCATCCCATATTCGATGTGCCTCCCACACATTGAACTTGGTAGCAACAACTGATGCAGATAAAGGACTGAATTCACCTGGACTAAAGAAGATAAAGCATTCTGCAATGGGAAAATGTTCGGCGCTGTGGAATGCTGCTGGTAAACCCAAGTCAGCAGAAAAAATACAGGAAATAACTGGCGTCCAATTTAGGTACCCATGCGTCACCCGATGGAACTCAATGTACGACTCATTAAGCCAAATATATAAACATAAGAATGACGTGAATGTAGCTCTTGAAGAACTGAATCTACCCATCCTCAAAGACAATGAATTGGAATTTATTTCAGAATATTTGTCTGTTCTAAAACCAATTGCAGCAGCCCTCAACAAATTACAGGCAGAGAAAGAATGCTACTACGGTTGTCTTCTTCCAACAGTCCTAGTGACTCAAGATGCCCTCGCAAGATTGGAGCCTATCCAACCAAACGACCTACGCTTGAGACACTGCATGCCATTACTGGCAGCAGTCGTCTCTGGCTTCAATGCCAGATTTGTCATTTTTTGTCGTTGAGCCCCGAGGTAACTGATGCCATTTTGGCCTCAGTATCTCATCCATATTTCAAACTTAGATGGATATCATTGTTGCAAGGGCCTAATTTCGGCGATCATGAAGCAATCAAGTCTCAAGTAAAAGACAAGCTGCAAATGGCTGTAAGAAATTGTAATTCTGACAGCAGTGGTAATAGTTCGGTGAACTCAGACTCATCATCTGAAGACGATTTCTTCAGAACTATGGATGGCTCATTCTCTGCTCCTAACAACAAGGAAGACTTGGAAGTCCTCAATTATTTGCAGGACACCAGTAAGGCACTCGACTCTTTAGATAGGTATCCTGCTATAAAGAAGATCTTCAAGAGGTATAACACCACGCTACCTTCCTCTGCACCAGTGGAACGGTTGTTTTCGTTTGCTGGCATGGTTCATAGCCCCAAACGAAGTCGTCTCTCGGATGGTAACTTTGAACAATTGGTTTTGCTGAAAGCAAATGTTTACAGCGGTTGAACATTAAATTAACACTCTTAACTTGCGGTTTTTACCCTTATATTGTCAGTAATTGCGTACTGCAGTAAAACTGTAAAATTAAATTCTATGTAAAAAATGTTTACTAATATATGCTGACCATTCATTGATATGGGTTATGGTCCTGGTGAAATGAGAATTGAGAAAAATAGAACTAAAAACTATATGTAGGTCATTTAATAGTTTTTTCTTTGCTGATAAGTTATGATAATACTAAGTTTTAAGTTTACCACCTGAAAAACTGAAAAGGGAATCGTCAATCCCCGTGGTTTAGATCAGGTGACATGGGTAGGATGCGATGCTTGTATTGCCTCAGCCCTCAGGGGAGTATTAGGAGTGATACTTTTCAGGAGTGATTAACAAAATAATTTGTTTTTGTTTACTCTACAAGAGTACAACTTTTTTCAATTCATATAAAAGTGATCTTAAAAAGTGATCTTGAAAAGTGATCTTCAAGATCACGATCTTGATCTTCAAGATCACATTTTTCTGGTGATCTGATCTTGATCTTCAAGATCACATTTTTCTGGTGATCTGATCTTGATCTTCAAGATCACCAAAGTTGGTGATCTTGCCCATCTCTGCCCAGGAGTTAGATTAGTTGAATACAACAAACTAATCACAAATGATGAAGAACAGAAACAGTATCTCCTCCAAGTGGTAAAGAAATATAGAGCTGCTCTTCCAAATGAAAACAAGACAATATCATCATCTAAGCAATTAACAGTGAAATATAATGAACAAAAGGTTATTATTATTATAGAAGAACTGCCAATTTGAAAATGTAGAGTGGTTTATGAAGTAATGCGCCATATGCTTTACCTCAAGGGTGGTGTGGAAACAGCATATATTTCTTATTTTGGGTCTGATTTTCAACTTATGGTAGCGACCTACTATACACATTGTCTTGTCCAGATAAATTGTGAAATAAACAAGTGAGAAGAATTCCAGTGAATATAATACAGTTGAAATCTAGAAAGTTAAGACCCTCCAAAATTTAAGATAGTTATTTAGAATTCTAGTTTTTTGTACATAAATCATCTTTATATGCTCATTATCATAACTAACATTAACCCCATCATCATTTAATTTAAGATTAAAGTTTATTGTCTAGAACCTCTAACAGTAATTATTTACAATTTCTTCTGAAGTTTTTTTACTCAAGTCTAGAAATGGGAGGTTTCAAGTTGTTCCATTAAATCAAGTTATAAATAAAACTGAAAAATCTAAATTTCTAGTTTGCTTTCTATAAATCATTAAATATCAGTCCTGTTACATGATGGGGAGATCAGTTCCACATTTGATCATCACAGGGAATAAGACTAGATAAAAAGTCATACACTGGAATAAGGTTTACTAAATTTGGTGATATTTTCAAGTCAATGGAAAATTCTTAAATTAATTTTCAGTAACGTAGGTCTTGCCTGTACTATGCTTATTCCTGTTTATTCTCATTTATCCTAAAGTCCTTTCTCTTCCTTTTCTGCCTGAACACCTTTTTTCTTGCACCCACTCCTTAACATTCCAGCATATACTGTTTGCTTTCCATCACTTGAATGCACTGTGGTGGTCTTGCTCTTCCTGCTTGACATTTTTGTGAATGGTTCTTCCTCATGAGTTCAGCTTCATCTCCTGCCTTCCAGTCTATTCACTTTGCATGTACTTTGTGGCTGGCCAGCAGAATTGGATTCCTACCATAAGAAGAACTGTCTCCAGAGTCAAATCCCGAGGTGGGTTCTCCAGTTTTCCCACAACAAAGTCATCTGTAGATTATATACTAATTCTTATGTTAGAACCACACATAGAAGATTGCACTCAAGCCTGGTCCCCTCACCATAGACATGCTATAGATAAGCTTAAAGGTGTGCAATGTAGGATAACCAACTTTATTCCTAGCTTGAGAAGACTGGAATACAGTGAAAGATTAAAGGAACTGGATATGTTTAGTTTTGAGTGACATTGTCTGAGGGAAGATATGATACAGACTTTCAAAATGTTTTCATGTTTGGACAATTTAGATGTAACTTACTTTTTCTTAGAGTTTTATGGTAGAACGTGAGAACATACAGTAATAAGAAAATCAGAAAACAGACTTGTAGAATGGATCGATGAAAATACTTTTTGTCATAGAGTAACATAGCTATTAATTAGCTGACTTGAGTTTGACATCTTGCAAAATTTTATTATTATTAAAAAATGTAGCTTATGACTTGGATTACCTCGATAAGCCCGAGTGGCTTCATGTTTTCCAAATGAAATGTAATAATAGATTTTTGGAATGCTTGCCATATGATACAGTAAATAATAGCTCCTTAGTTGGTTTGCTTTTATGAATAAAAGCAACAGTTTATAAAGTGTGTAAATCAGGTATATTTTAACTAAAGTTATATTGACTACTTTAGTAGGTCTGTAAATAATTTTTTAGGTTAATTAGCCGACTTGAAATTGACATTTTGCAAAATTGGTACTTTTTCTATTTAGTAGCCCCATTTTTTAAAAAGACTTTTCCAAAAAGATTTTAGGATATTTTTGAGTTTAGCATTGGAAACTGTGATATTTTCCTTAAAACTAACAAAAATATCACAACTTAACCATTCATCAAGGGTGTACAGTTGACCTAACTGGGCATTCAATTAACCAGGGACTGCACAGCAATCACATATCCTACATTAATAACACATATCAATTATTATTGTAAATTATTGTAATTATTTAGATGTAACATTATTATAATTTTTTATTTTTTTAAATTTTGAAAAGTTTACATAGCTGCACATATAGTTTTTTCTGCTCTTTCAATTGATATACATGTTATTAATGTAGGATACATGATTGCTATGTAGCCTTAAAAGCAAGATTTACCAGTATTTATTTTATTTTCTTTCATTCTTGGAATGATTTGCCATATGATGTGGTAAACAGTAGCTCATTAGTTAATTTTAAGAAAAATTTAGACACTCTCATGAGTGAGAGTGAGTTTGTAGATTGTATATAGTATATAATATTTGCTTCAGTTATATAGGCTACTATGGTGGTAGTAAATAGTTGTATATTAATTAGCTGACTTGAGTTTGACATCTTGCAAAATTTTATTACTATTAAAAAAATGTAGCTCATGACTTGGATTATGTCAATAGGCCCGATTGGCATCATGTTTTCCAAATGAAATGTAATGTAATTCTGTATTTTAAATTTTAATGCATTTAAAATATAAGAAAGTTTCTGATACTAACTCAAACCTAACCTAAACTCAAATGTTGAAAATTAATCTATCATTTCTGACACTAAACTAAAAAATATCCAGTTATTTATTTATTTTCATTAAATATTTTATGCAATTTTACTTTCACTAAATTAAACTAACCTGAACCTAATGGCACACCTAAGGCAAAAGTACCCCCCCATGTAATTTTTTTATTTATGGTCAGATTTTGGTAAATATTTACTATTACACCAGTCTCTGGTAAAAAGTTTTAAAAGCTGGTTTTCAATGTTTTTTAATGTGCTGAATTCAAAAATGATACTCATTTCCATTGCAAATGATTTGTTAAAGAATTATTGAAGCTTAAAGCTTTTAAAACTTTCTACCATTTTTTACCTAACCTATTTTTATACCCATATTTAAGTCATGTCTTTAACATTGAAAACCAGCTTTTAAAACTTTCTACTGGAGACTGGTGTAATAGTAAAGAAATACCCAGATTTTTATGAAATTTTCAATATAGAGGTTTTCAAGGCAGACATCGGAATAATGCACAAACAAAAAAAACCTGGACATACAGTTGACCTAACTGGGCCTTCAAATGTTATTCCAGTGTCTGCCATTGAAGGCCTGATTAGGTCAACTGCATGCTCTTGACAATTGGTTAGATTAACACATTTCTTGCAATATGATCCACCCGTGAGTCATCACCTTCTTTTGTCTGGTGCGATATGACTAGTGATGCGAGTCATTTTTTGTCGGGTTTTTTGGTTTAAAACGAAGATAGTCTTTTTTTGTTTTTTATTGTTTTAAACTTATTCCATATTTTTCTTCCTTTAATCTAATAAGTATATTAGTATTACCTATAATTTACTATACTACCATGCTTATACGGTTATACCTAGTATATATAGTCATCTTTTAGAAAAACTGAATCACGCAAAAAGTATATAATAGAAAGGAAAAACAAACCCTCATTTTTTATATGTATATACACTATACAGTATATATTTTTTAACTAGAACATAAAACATTCTTCCTCGTTTCAAACAATATACATAATTGTGATTGGCAAGAGTACCAGTATATATATTCCAGATAGAAAAAAAAATATTCATCTTTTTTTGAACCTTTTTGTTAACCTTCATTTCCATGGAAGAATCATCACTAGATTGGGTAGAGCATATATGCTAGTTTCAATATCACAGGTACTGGTATAATATATATAATAAAAAATACATAATACTGGTATAAAACAATATATATAATTGTGATTGGCAAGAATACCAGTGTGTATATATATGTGTATGTATATATATATATATATATATATATATATATATATATATGTATATATATATATATTATATATATATAGAAACGACGTAAGTATAGAGGAGCATTCTGCACACGAGCAAGAGAAATAACGAACAAATGAAAAATGAGGTGACTGCCTGGGAATTGAACCCAGGACCTTCCGATTGCTGGTTAGATATGCTACCACTACACTACGGGCCTCGATCAATCAGAAGTCGAAATTCTCATACATAGGGCAGAAACCAATGCCCTAAGAGGGCACCCTTGCAAATTGTGAATATGTACATTTTTCATTTGTTCGTTATTTCTCTTCCTCGTGTGCAGAACGCTCCTCTATACTTACGTCATTTCTATACATTAATATACTGCGTGGTCATTGCAGTTAAATGTACATATTCACGATTTGCGAGGGTGCCCTCTTAGGGCATTGGTTTCTGCCCTATGTATGAGAATTTCGACTTCTGATTGATCGAGGCCCGTAGTGTAGTGGTAGCATATCTGACCGGCAATCGGAAGGTCCTGGGTTCGATTCCCGGGCGGTCACCTCATTTTTCATTTGTTCGTTATTTCTCTTCCTCGTGTGCAGAATGCTCCTCTATACTTATGTCGTTTCTATACATTAATATACTGCATGGTCATTGCAGTTAAATGTACATATTCACGATTTGCGAGGGTGCCCTCTTAGGGCATTGGTTTCTGCCCTATGTATGAGAATTTCGACTTCTGATTGATCGAGGCCCGTAGTGTAGTGGTAGCATATCTGACCGGCAATCGGAAGGTCCTGGGTTCGATTCCCGGGTGGTCACCTCATTTTTCATTTGTTCATTATTTCTCTTCCTCGTGTGCAGAACACTCCTCTATACTTACATCATTTCTATACATTAATATACTGCGTGGTCATTGCAGTTAAATGTGTATGTATATATATATATATATATATATTCCAAATAGAAAAATAAAAAAATAAAAATATTCATCTTTCTTTAACCTTTGTGTTAACCTAATGCTGTTTAACTTTCATTATCTGATTCTATTTCCATTGAAAAATCATTATCACTAGATTGATTAGAGCATATAGTTTCAATATCACAGGTACTGGTACTTATTGCAGATTTGGATGTTGATGAAGCCAATGTAGCACCATGTTTTACTTCACTTTCTTGGAATTTTGCATTTTGGGATATAAATACTAGCTTTGCTGCTCTGTCTGTGCTTAATTGGTTTCTTTTGGCTGTATGGATATTACTGTATGTGCTAAATGATCTCGGAGGTAATGAAAGGGCGAAATAGAGGTGTATGAGTTTGTGTAGGTATATATATGTGAGTATGCATGCGTATGTATCTGGAATTCTGGATGTATGCGTGTGTATAATAGATATAAATACGTGTATATAAGTATTTATGTATATATTGGTATATATGTATATGGGTGTGTGTATATATGGATGGATGGTCTCTGGGGGAAAATATGTCATCGCGGGTCTAAAGGAGAGTTAAGTGGGAGATTCAAAATCTGAGGCATGGATGGGAGAGTCCTGGAAAGGTTGGACAATGGCCAGTCAGCTCCCAGCGAGTGTTCTCGCAAGTTTAACGGATCTCAAGATACAAGACTTTCAGTGCAAGAAAGAGGCGAGTTTTTTTCTGTAAATAGGCTGAAAAGGACATTCTATACTGGTACCATATGGCCTATTTTATTTATTTATTTTTATAATATATGTCATTGCAAAAGTATACCTTAAATGAAATTGGCAATATTTATATTAATTATTAAAAAAAAACAAAAAAACGATAAAAAACAAAAAAATGACAAAAAAACAAAAACATGGACATAAAAAAAAAAAAAAATTTTAACATCACTAGATATGACCCACAACTGGAGCTGAAAATTTGAATTTGAAAAAAATGCATTTCTGACCAGTTCTGAGGAAAAATAAAATAAATTACACTTTTGCTGTAAAAAACAATATAAAATTTTGTTTTTATTAGTTTTTAACTGGTGTGGCCTTACTCTGAAGCAAGAAATACATAAATAAGGTTTTCCTTCGCACATATCGCAATAGGTAGAAACATTTTTGGCTTTTTTTTATGCTACTTTTGAGCCCTCACTTACAGATATCATGTCATAACAACCTTTGCATCTTTTTCTTGTTTTTCTCTTTTGTCCTTCAGCTTCCTCTAAGCAATGATTTGAAGTTCCATCAATCTTGGCACCCCCTTTTCCAGGTTTCAAGTTCTCTTGAGGAGTTCCAGTGAGTAAGGAGAGAATTATCGATTCTTCGAACATTAGCAAGGACCATTTCTTTTCAGCATAATATTTATTGAATAAAATCCAGGCATTTACAATGGATGTACCAGTGATTAGTTCCATCACAACTTTTTATACCATTTATTTGTTTTTTTCAGAGCTGTGTAGTAGGATGACATTTGATCTGAAACGTCAACACCTTTTTTTTGCAATATTATAATCTAAGACATTCTGGGGCTTTTTTATTTCAATACCAGCTCTGGATATTTTGCTGTTGCAAATTTGTCATCGTGCTCTGGAATTGTAGATAGTGTGAGCACATTTCGTTTGTCTTTCTAATTGAACACTTTTACACCTTTATCACTTTCCAAAGCAATGATTTCCCCTTTCTTTATCTTAGCTTTCATTACTTCCTTTGGAAGACTTTTTCTGTTGGATCACACGGTTCCACAGAGGTAAGTTTTACGAGCAAGAAGATACTCACCAAGAGTAACAGATGTATAGAAATTGTCTGTGAATAAAGTGGTCCCATTATCAAGATGACGTTCCATCAATGTTAAGTCAGTAACAGGAGCAATGAAAATACAAAAAGACAGTAACAGCCTTGGCAGATAAGTGGGAGATGAAATTTAATGTTGATAAGTGCAAGGTTATGCATATTGGGCCAAAAATTCTAGAATTTTAATACAATATGAATGTAATTTGAATTAAAAATGATGATAAAGAGAAAGACTTGGGTGTCACTGTGACTAATGAACTTAAACCCTCAAATCACTACGGTAATCAGAAATAAAGCAAATGCTAGACTCAATCTCATGCACACACACATTGAATACAAATCACCCAATATTATAAAGCAACTATATATTTCATATGTGAGACCCCTCCTTGAATACTGCATTCAATTTAATAGTCCCTATTTGATACAAAATATTGAAAAACTAGAAGTAGTACAGAAACGAGCAACAAGAATGATCCCATCTCTAAGACAATTGACATATAAGGGAAGACTGGCGTATCTAAGCATGTTCTCATTAAAAAGGAGGAGGTTAAGGGGTGATATGATAGGTGTATAAAATGATAAAAGGGTTGGATAAAATAGATTTTGAGTCTCTTTTCATTAAAAATCACAATAACCAGACTAGAGGTCATAGTATGAAATTAAGCCAAGATGTAGAACAACTTTAAGAAAACATACTTTTACAAACAGAGTAATTAAGTTTTGGAACAGTCTGACAGAAGTAGTGGCTTCAGATGGTGGCCAGTATATTCCACCGCGGAAAATTCCACCACGGTAAATTCCACCAGGTAAATTCCACCAATGGTAAATTCCACCAAAGTAAATTCCACCAATTGTAAATTCCACCAATTGTAAATTCCACCCCAAATTATTTAAAATAAAATATGATTTAAATAAGTAAAATGTAAATATTTTATTCATATGGGTACAAATAGAAGAATACAATGAATATTACAACATTACATATATAAAAAACATATAGCCATGGTCTAAGGGTTCAAAGTTGAAACTAAATAATAAAAGAAATCAAGGTCAAATGTAGACTCACCATGCAGGGTTGCCATTTGCCAACTTTTATTTGACTAAATTATTATTATAAATTATTTTTTATAGTTATATTTTATAGATATATTTTTTATAGATTTTTTTTATAGATATATTTTATAGATATATTCAAAGTTGAATATTATAAATTATTTTTTATAGTTATATTAACTTAACCAGACAGAAAAATAACGGTCGAAATCTATTCATACAAATACTTAATTGGGTACTTATGTATTAACAGGGGGCCACCACATATTGACGATTGGTTAGGTTAGGTTGCATTGGTTAGGTTGTATGAAAAACGGTACACAAACTGGAAAAGGTCCGAATAAAATATTTACATTTTAAATAATTTTGGGTGGAATTTACCATGGGTGGAATTTACCATGGGTGGAATTTACCATGGGTGGAATTTACCATGGGTGGAATTTACCATGGGTGGAATTTACCATGGGTGGAATTTACCATGGGTGGAATTTACCATGGGTGGAATTTACCATGGGTGGAATTTACCATGGGTGGAATTTACCATGGGTGGAATTTACCATGGGTGAATTTACCATGGGTGGAATTTACCATGGGTGGAATTTACCATGGGTGGAATTTACCATGGGTGGAATTTACCATGGGTGGAATTTACCATGGGTGGAATTTACCATGGGTGGAATTTACCATGGGTGGAATTTACCATGGGTGGAATTTACCATGGGTGGAATTTACCATGGGTGGAATTTACCATGGGTGGAATTTACCATGGGTGGAATTTACCATGGGTGGAATTTACCATGGGTGGAATTTACCATGGGTGGAATTTACCATGGGTGGAATTTACCATGGGTGGAATTTACCATGGGTGGAATTTACCATGGGTGGAATTTACCATGGGTGGAATTTACCATGGGTGGAATTTACCATGGGGAATTTACCATGGGTGGAATTTACCATGGGTGGAATTTTACCATGGGTGGAATTACCATGGGTGGAATTTACCATGGGTGGAATTTACCATGGGTGGAATTTACCATGGGTGGAATTTACCATGGGTGGAATTTACCATGGGTGGAATTTACCATGGGTGGAATTTACCATGGGTGGAATTTACCATGGGTGGAATTTACCATGGGTGGAATTTACCATGGGTGGAATTTACCATGGGTGGAATTTACCATTGGTGGAATTTACCATTGGTGGAATTTACCATTGGTGGAATTTACCATTGGTGGAATTTACCATTGGTGGAATTTACCATTGGTGGAATTTACCATTGGTGGAATTTACCATTGGTGGAATTTACCATTGGTGGAATTTACCATTGGTGAAATTTACCATTGGTGGAATTTACCATTGGTGGAATTTACCATTGGTGGAATTTACCATTGGTGGAATTTACCTAGAACCCTTCAGATACACTTGATTCTTTCAAAAGAAGGTTGGATAGTTTGATGTCTGCAAGGGACATCTGGTGATGGTGTTTAAGCCCATTTTTATTGCACGAATGGTGCTAGTTTATTTCATATATATTATGTGCATTTGGGTGATAGATCCCACAGCTCAACACAAGTGTTGTGGGATATAGGGAGGCAGCATCTTGGGTTAGGGGATACTCTCTGTCCTTACACACCCCATTTAAAGAGATTCCTCTGCTGAGCAGTGGCCCCCATAGTACTGTGAGGTATTGAATAACTCATGATCTTCACTTGCCCCACAAACACCTTTAAATGGGAGACCCAAAATGGGTGCGCACACATTTCTACATTACTGTACAGTCTTTACAGCCACACCTACACTTTTCCTCCTAAGTATATATATTGTAATGTATATGATTGTAAATTGTGACTTCGTCCACAATTCATACAGTGGCGGTCCTAGCTTACATGACGCCCTGGGCGAACCTCACCTTCAGCACCCCCCCCCCCCCCCCCCTGTTCGCCAACACACACACATTCGAATCCCCCCAAAATAAAGGACAGACATAACTCTTTCACAAAATAACTTTTTATTGGACTAATTTATGGAAAACTGATGAGTGGGTAGTTGGGAGGTAACGAAAATGGTTCACTGAGTAGGTAGGTAGTTAATCTAACAATTAATAAATTCCTTTTATGTCAATAACTGGGTGGATGAAACCAATTGGTTGCTCACCAGAGTTATTCTCCACACTAGTATTTATATACTGTGTGGGAGGAGTGTGCTCGGTAATGGAGATACATTACCGCTAAACCAACCGAGGAATAAACCAAGACAACGCTGGTACAAGAAGCCCCGCGAAGAGGAGAACAAGGGAGAACGAAAACGAAGAACGGGGCGAGAGGACGTACCAGCAAAGTACGCTCTCGAATGAGACAACCGGAGAAGGGAGAGACTGCAATAACTAAAAGTAAGTGACTAATTGAGTTTTTACACCAAACAGTTAATAACATTAATTAAGCTGGTCAAACAAGTTAGGCCTACATTGTGACCTAAGACCCAGCATCAAACTCATAGCTTAACAAAGGTGAAGGTAGATTGCCCTAACCTAATCTTGTGAGGAATCCTAACTGTGGACCTCAATTTATCTGCCCGCTCTGGACCATTTCCGGAATCTCTAGGCTGACCCCTCTAGGCTAGACTGATCTACTCTATAGTTAGACTGGAGAAATAAGGTGGGTTAATTGTGGACCAATTCATACAGAGCATTTTTCGCATTGGTGGTCCGTGTGTGGGGAATTTACAAACCTTAACCTTACTTAACAAAAATTGCAGAATTAGGCTAAACAGTCTAGCCTAAGCCTAACCTGAGGCAAGCCTAATTAGGTCTACAACCTAGGGCCTAACTATGAAACATTTACATTAAGGAGTCTCATTCTCTTATAAGCTTAGACCTGAGTGACACACAAGTACTTGGGGGGGATTAAACCAAATTTGAACTTGACTGTTTTGTCTGTTCTCTCTCTTCTCTGGTAATTTCTTCTTGTCCTCTATTTCATTACGATCCCCAGTTAAACAATTTTGACTTAGACAGGGACAGTGAGGAATTGAAAAAGTTAAAAAAGAAAAGGGGGGCAAAGTTGGGAGCTGTTACAAAGGCTGTGAACACTTTTAACAATATTACACAACCAGGTAAGAAAAATGAGAGTGTAATTATTAAATTAGAAATTAAAAAGAAGGAAATAATAGCCATTAATGAGAGTATTTCAGAGTTAGTTGAATCCGAAATGGCTGAAGAACAATTGATAGACCTTTACGCTGATGATGATGATCAGGTAAGCTCAATTGAACAGCAAATAAGGGAACTACGGTCTCGGTTGACTGACTTAACACCAAAAAAACCTAATTCTGATTTTAATCAAAGTAGGGCTAACCTTCAACAAAATTTAAGTGGCATGCAAAATCCTGAGTCACAAGAATTGAGGGCTCAGTTACCCATTTTGCTAGTAGAAACATTTGAAGGGGACACGGTACAATTCCCATCTTTCATTGACAAATTTGAGAATTTAATAGGTAATAAACCTTATTTTCAACTGTTGAAAAGTTTAGTTACTTAACTAGTTCCCTTAAAGGCCCAGCCTATAACCTAATAGCCTATTTACCAGCCGTAGGGGATTCATATGAGTAGCTATTGATCTTTAAAACGTAATTACATTAATAAAGATATGATTGTATATGAATTATCTCAACAAATTTTGAATTTGCACCCATAAAAGATAACCATAGTGATATGGAAAATTTTTATACAAAATTAGAAGCTATTATAGGACAACTGGTTAGCAATGAGATAGATATTAAAACTTCATCTTGGCTTATACAAAGCATAGTACTTAGGTGCCTTCCTTCGAGGGTTAAAGATAATTTAATTCTAAAGACGGGGAAAAATTATCCTAATTTAGAACAATAAGAGAAAACTTCCCCAATATCCTAATTAATTACAACTTGAGATTTTCCAACACATAAGACCCAGACTATGGATAAACGCAAAGACTGTTCCCAGAGACCAACTAGCTACAGCCAACAGACAAAACTTGATACTGGAGAATCAAATGTGACCAACTATAATACACGAACACCTACATTACAGAACTTTAATGTAACTGCTGCCTCACTTACACACCACATTGCAAATTTTGTGCAAGTAATGAACACAGTAGTACTGGTGTGACAAATATTCAGACTTTAACCAAAGGGCTAAAAGATGTGAACATTGAACCTGTGTAAAAAGTGTACTGGCCAGGACATTATAAGAAAGACTGTAAATCTAGGTTAAGATTCAAGTGTAAGTTTTGTAAAAGTTTACGACATGTCTCATCAATGTGTGATTCAACCAAAGTGTCCAAACAATAATACTCAAACTCAAAAGATACCTCCCCCAAACAAAGGTAATCAAGAAAATGCCACTTTCATGGGACATTCTGCTTGTTCAAACAATGTAACAAGAAACACTGAGATTCTTTACCAACTATTACTTTGGACTTAGTGAATAGTGAGGTAGTACCACTCCAGTTAGATGTCTTATAGACTGTTGTTCTCAACAAACATTTGTTTCAAAAAATGTAGTTAATAAATTGGGTTTGACACCAAACCCGAATGAACAAAACCTCAATATTGCGTCCTTTGTTAAGGATAACTCAGACAAAAATAGCTATAAGACATTGACCTGGAACTACATTTAGAAAGTAAATTCAAGAAAATTGAAGCAGTTATTATTTCTAAAGTAGGACAAAACAACTGGTTATACCCAAACTAGAACAAACCATAAATCATTTGGGAAAACCTACAAAATAGCTGATAGACATATCACTAACAACACAGTAGCTAACATTGAAATGCTAATAGGGGCAGATTATATTAATCTTATTCATAAGGGCATAGTAGAGATAGGTATTGGTATAGCTATTCAGACTCCATCAGGGATAGCCCCTTTGGGTGACCTCTCAGAATACAACCTAGACCTAAACCAAAACAGTTCATGACCAACAAATACTATGTGCCTCAACCTCAGTCCTACATAACACCTGTAAGAATAGCAACACTTGAATAATATTATCTCAACTGAGAACATTAATTCATCATTATCAAATGAAACTTTGGATGAGGCAATTCAAACTTTATGGTTGCTAGAATCTGTGGGTATACATGACACAAATCAAACTTCAGAAGATCAGTTAATGGTAGAAAGATTTGAAGACACCATTCAGTGCAAAGACAATAGTTTATTTTATTGAGTTACCTTGGAAAATAAATTGTCCAACTTTAAGAGACAATCTCAAAGTAGCTAAAGGACATTTATATAAAATAATGAAAAAACTCAAACAAGATAATAATGTAAAAACATATAATATGTCTTCAAAGAACAGCTACAGAAAGGCTTCATTGAAGAAGTAACAATAACCCTTTTAAAAAAGATGGTTGTCATTATTTAACCCACAGGGGGGTTTATCGACAAGATGCCCAACACAAAACTCAGAGTAGTATATAACTTAGCCTCAAGACAGTGATAAACACAGTTGAATGATTGCTTGATTGAGGGTCCTAATCTCATTTCTGACCTTGTGAAGATCTTACTGAGGTTCAGGTTAGACAAATATGCTGTACAAAGTGACATTTCAAAGGCATTTTTGAGAATAAATCTAAAAATGAATATGATAAGAACCAACTTAGGTTCTTATGGTTCAAGGATCCATTTGATTGAATAAAGGGTTCATAACCTATAGATTTAATGTTGTGTTGTTTGGAGCCAATTGCTCACCTAGCCTATTAGCATTGACAATTAGACATCATTTAAACCAGTTTAATAACTCTCTAACATTGAACTTCCTTAGGAACATTTTTACGTAGACAATCTAATAGGCTCAATGACAACAAAATCTGAATTATCTGAAGTCTATGAACACTCTCAAAACATTATGCAACAAGGTAACTTTGAACTTAGAGAGTGGATTTCAAATAATGAGGATTTAAACAAAAGATTTTAAGGATAATATGGTCTTACTGAGCCATCAGACAGAGTTAAAACTTTAGGTATGACTGGTATTTGGATGCAACTTCTAACATCATATTCAATCTGTACTAAAGGTTTTTAAACTTGATGAGGAAGCAAATACTAAAAAGACAAATATTATCAGAGGCTTCCAAAATTTTTGATCCTATGGTCTATTCCTGCCTTCAACAATAAAATCAAAGATTCCTCCTCCAAGAAATTTGGAGGACAAATGTTGGGTGGGATGATCCCAAAACAAATGAAAATCAAAATCTTGGAAGAAGTTAGCTACTGATTTAACAAAAGTGCAGAACATTAAAATTCAAAGGTGCTGTGGTTTAGGGATAAGCCGCCAGAGGCTTCATGTGTTTGCTGATGCAAGCAACACAGCTTATGGGTGCTGTGCGTATCTTGTAAGGCCCTACAGAAAGTCATCTAATTTATGCAAAAGGAAAGTTGCACCTCTCAAACCTACCCGAACCATACCTCAATTGGAACTATTGGCTGCTACATTAGCCATTAAAACCATTTCATTGCTTAAGGATGCTTACTATGATGTGTTCATAACTAATATCCACGTCTGGCTTGACAGTCATTTGTCTTGCCTGATACGGAATGATAGCATTAATAGTAAGAATATCTTTGTAAGAAATAGGCCTAAAAGAAATAGCTGACGCTATGAAAGCCTACAAGTAAACTTCACTATTTCCAACTAAACAGAATCCGCAGACTTTCTGACCAGAGGTTTATCCTACAAGTTGTTAAGTCAAACAAAACTTGGTTTATGGGACCTAAGTAGCTCTGTAATACAGACCAATGGCCTGTGGAACAAGTTAACTTGACATTAAATTTAATCTTTCAAATGAAAAGGTTGAACCAATCACTAATTATGAAAAGTATTCTGATTTCAACAAACTTGTCAGGGTGACAGCCTACTGTTTGAGGTTTGCTCACAACTGTTTAGCTGCAATTAACAAACAGCTAAATAAAAACAATCATAATTATACAGAGTTGCAACCCAATACTGGATAGGCCGAAGCCCAACAAAAAGAAGTACAATAAAGAGTTAGAATTCTTAACTAATGGGAAACAAACAAAAGAATCTGTACCATCAGTAGTTGTGGATCTAACTTGTTCAGAGATGAGGAAGGCCTTCTAAGGTGTAAAGGGAGATTAGACAAATCAAAACTGTCATACAAAAGCAAAAATCCAATCCTTTTACCTAGATTTAGCTATTTGACAACATTATAATCCAGAAAAACACACAATGATGTATATCATATGGGGGTACCACAGACACTAACTACATTAAGAAAAACTTATTGATACCCAAGGGAAGGATCACTGTTAAACAGTCCTGAGTGAGTGTGTCACATGTAGGCGTATTCATGCTAGGCCCTATAGGAAACCAAATCCTCCTGCTTTGCCAGAGGAGAGAGTTACTCTCAACAGACCCTTTGAGACTGTAGGCATTGACTATACAGGAGCATTGACTGTAGGGGTGGGTGACACTGAACAAAAAATGTACATTGTACTGTTTACATGTGCTGCCTCACGAGCTGTTTATTTGGATGTTGTGGAGGACCTTACAGCAGAATCTTTTGTTGCTGTCTTTAAGAGATTCTGTGCACGACATTCAGTACCAAAGACAGTTTGGACTGACAATGCTACATATTTCAAAGCTGGTGAACAAGTCATCCACGACTTGTTAAGCAATGAAATCACACAATTATATAAAAAATTCAAATATAAAGTGGAAGTATATTCCGGTTGCCTCTCCTTGGTATGGTTCTATCTGGGAGAGGAATATACAAACAGTAAAGAATTGCTTAAAGAAAGCAATTGGCAAAAAACAGATACACTTATTTGGGTTACTCACTCTCCTGGCTGAGATTGAGAACATCATTAACAATAGACCACTCACTTATGTGAGTGACAACATTAATGACCCAGAACCATTAACTCCAAATCATTTGATTCGGGGAGAACAAGTTAGTCTCCTGCCGGACTACAATATAGACTCTTCAGAAGACCCAAACTGGACTCAACGACATGATGAGCTCCAGACTAAGTTACAACATTTAACTAGAGTTAAAGCTCATTTCATTAAACAGTGGAAAACTGAGTACTTGATGGGTCTAAGGGAGAGACATAAACAAATGACTAAGAAGGATTGGTCTGACACAATTAAGGTAGGGGACCTTGTTCTCATACATGACAGTACTCCAAGACAATACTGGCTCTGGCTAGAGTTTCAGAACTCAGACCAGGGGCAGACGGGGTAACAAGAGTGGTCAAATTAAGGACTTCAACGGGTGACACAACAAGAGACATTTCTCTTTTGTACCCTTTAGAGTCTGGACCCAAAACAATGGACTTTGGAGAACCTTCTCCACTGACAGTAACAACTGGAGACACTGAACTTCCAGTAACTATTCCTTTGACAGTAGGAGTGGTAACGCATCCTACTACAACATTGACAGACACAAGACCTCAGCGACAAACAGCATTAAAGGCGCGACTATTTTTACAACAAAAAATAGATGCTGGGGAATTGTAATTTTATCTTCTAACTTTCATTTTTCTTTTCTTATGGTAAAGACCATAGACAGTTTCATCCTATGGATGTATATTTTCTCTTCTAACTAAATGCTACACCTTCTCTATGAGAAGGTGAGGATAGGCACTGTTAATCAGATTAACAGGCATTTACAGTTAAATAGTTAGCTAGTCTACACTCAGAAAAAATGGTGACAATGACGCCAAAATTTTTATCTCCCGGGGCCCCCAGTATATGGAAAACTGATGAGTGGGTAGTTGGGAGGTAACGAAAATGGTTCACTGAGTAGGTAGGTAGTTAATCTAACAATTAATAAATTCCTTTTATGTCAATAACTGGGTGGATGAAACCAATTGGTTGCTCACCAGAGTTATTCTCCACACTAGTATTTATATACTGTGTGGGAGGAGCGTGCTCGGTAATGGAGATACATTACCGCTAAACCAACCGAGGAATAAACCAAGACAACGCTGGTACAAGAAGCCCCGCGAAGAGGAGAACAAAGGGAGAACGAAAACGAAGAACGGGGCGAGAGGACGTACCAGCAAAGTACGCTCTCGAATGAGACAACCGGAGAAGGGAGAGACTGCAATAACTAAAAGTAAGTGACTAATTGAGTTTTTACACCAAACAGTTAATAACATTAAATTAAGCTGGGTCAAACAAGTTAGGCCTACATTGTGACCTAAGACCCAGCATCAACTCATAGCTTAACAAAGGTGAAGGTAGATTGCCCTAACCTAATCTTGTGAGGAATCCTACTGTGGACCTCAATTTATCTGCCCGCTCTGGACCATTTCCGGAATCTCTAGGCTGACCCCTCTAGGCTAGACTTGATCTACTCTATAGTTAGACTGGAGAAATAAGGGGTGGGTTAATTGTGGACCAATTCATACAGAGCATTTTTCGCAAATTGTTGGAACTTCAGAACCAAAACAAAGACTCAAATTTCTGAAATTTTACAAATCCTTCATCACGTAAATAGAATAACTCACTTAAGAGAATGTAATTATGATACTATGACCAGGAAAAATACAAATTAAATTGCACAACTGCCATAAATAAACTAGAGAATCAAATTTCTAAATTGTACAAATGCTCTATCACATAAATAGAATAAGACACTTTATTTATTTATTCTTATTTTTATTTTTTTTGCAGGCGCTCATGCCGCCCCTCCACAAATGCCGCCCTGTGCGGCTGCCCATATTGACCATATGAGGAACCGCCACTGAATTCATATTGACTGTGACTTATTTTTGGTTGGCGAGGTACTGGTATTGATGGGTACCGTAATGAAATTGACTGGATTGCAGTGGATTCTTTGGATCTGATATATTTGCATGTCAGTTATAAATAGATATAGAGTGTAACATATTTGTGGATAGTAGCCTATTATGACTTTGATCCTCTGGATCCAGAGATTCTATCTTTAGTTTTAAATTGATAATTAATTAGTTGCCAATGCCAATGTACAAGCAGTTTTTACATAGTTTACATAGTTTTTACCTCGATGGGCCGAAGTGGCCCCTAGTGTGCCCACTATAAAAATTTCTTGTTCTTACTACAACTGACTCTGTGAGGCCTAGGGATTGTTCAGAATCTGCCCTGCCACAGTACAATTCTAAATTAAACTATATTGAAAAAAAAACATGCGACCCACCAAAGGGTCATATTGCAGCAGAATACAAAACTTGTAACTTCTCTGCGATATGACCCACCGGTAGGCAAACATTCTTTTCACTGAAGTAGATTCAAAATACCAAGAGTAAAGTACTTGCATCACCCTCCTTTGAGATTTGGCAGCCAACTGACGTCAGTAGCGAATTGTTGCCATTCGCACTGAGAAGAAAACTTGAGAATCGGCATTCACAAGAAACGTGTTAAGTGTTATTTTTGTTAGTTTTAATGAAAATAACACGACTTAACCAATTGCGGAGCCATTAAATGGAAGAAGTTTCATGAAATTTTATTACAAGATATTGCTTTTGACTTTGATAACCTTCATAGGCCAAAGTAGCTTCCTTTCCCAAATGAAGTCCTAATGTCCTAATGTAATGTAATTTAATGACCTTCCTGATCTGAATCTATGTTCGGAATTTGATATAAGATTAAAATTATCCAAATGTTCATGAATACTAGATATCAAACTAATAAATTTTGCAGTTTCGTCACAAAGATACCAAATAAGCCTAGATCTAATTTAGGGGGGGTCAGCCTTGCCTCGCAAAATCATGTTAATGGGATATAAACAAGTACAAGTATTAGGTGGTATGATCTGTAGCATTTAACCCTTGACAGTATAGGTGGAGTACGAGGCTACTGGACCAGACAACATATCTAACATACACCTTAAACACTTGGGCCCACAAGGAATACTAGCAGCTCTCACAAATATCAGCACATATTCATACCAACACTGTATTATTCCTGACGTATGGAAACAAGGTAAAATTATTACACTACTCAAACCAAACAAAAATCCAACAGAACCAGCTTCCTATAGACCCATTACTTTACTATGCCCACCTTCCAAAGTAACAGAAAGACTAATCTCACAGATCACCAACCCACACATTCCACTATAGCCTACTCAACATGGATTCAGACCTCACCACTCAACCACGACATTACTCACTAACCTCACGCAGCACATCATGGATGGCATCAACTCCAGACGACCAGCTCAACGTACACTATTAGCAACAATAGACATTAGTAAAGCATTTGCTGCTATCCCATGCTTCCCTCTCATAAACAAAATACTCAACACAAACATGCACAACAACACCAAAAGGTGGCTGAGCAACTATCTCTCAGGAAGATACTCACATGTCACATTTAATGGCAAGTCATCCAAAAACAAGCTTTTTCCGAACGGGGTCCCTCAAGGCTCTGTTCTCTCACCAACACTCTTCAACTTATACATGCATGACATTCCAACACCCATAGATAACAAGCTTACCTTATCATCATATGCAGATGATATCACTCTAACATCCACCCACAACAACATCGACACCGCTACAAATAACCTACAAATATACATAAACAGTATACAAGACTGGCTCACACACAATAGACTCAAAGTAGCGCACACAAAATCAACCATCACCTTGCTTACAAGCAACACAAAAGAACACCAGGTAATTCCACAGCTTACACTAAACAACATCAACATTCCACACACTCGCAGAACCAAAATACTTGGTGTCACATACAACACATCATTATCTTTTGCAAACCACATTCAGGACATTAAAACCAAATGTACGTCAAGACTTAACACGCTTAGGGTACTAACAGGCACAAACTTTGGACACCAGCAGGAAACAACATCACTCATATACAAACAATATATTCGCTCAGTTATGGACTATGCTAGCCCATGCTGGGCACCCATTATCTCAAACACACACATAAACACCTTACAAACAATACAAAACAACGCACTTCGTATCATTACAGGATGCACTCAAACAACACCAATAGAACACCTGCACACAGAAACAAAAATACTAAAAGTTAGGGAACATTTAGACATGAGAGGAACACAATTCATGGCAGCAGCGACAACTAACCCACAACACCCTTGCCACTCCATGTACAATCATGCACCAACACCTCGCACCATTAAGGTAACACCAGAGAGACATTATAACCAAATACTCCATTCCATACCACGCCCCACAGACATCACACAGTACAGAAAACACATACACACACACCTAACCCACAAAGCACTGACACGACTCGGTCCGAATGCGGTCCTAGGTGCGAAGCCGCCACCCATTAACAGGTCAGAGATCAGCCTGAGCAGATCGGATCAAGTTAACTTAGCACGATTCCGATGTGGACATCACCCCAACTTATGGACATATAAACACAGACTAGACAACTCCATAGACGACACCTGCCACCTGTGCCAGGACACACCACAAACAATTGAACACATCATGACAGACTGTACCCCTCTAGCACAACAACGAACACAACACAACATCACTAGTGCGCTGAACCTCTGGCCCACTCCGGAGGGCGATCGGTTACCTGCGTGCCGCCGGCTTGCTCGATCAGGGTGGGCTAAACAACAACAACAACAACGAGGTGGTTAATATGTTTCTGGGGTAAATATGCAGCAAATAGCCCCACCTCGACTTTTGGTACGAAAGTTAGTTATTAGGGTGTGTTTTCATGTGCTTTCCTCAGAAATGCCACTCATTTGCCCGTATTTAATTGAAAGTATGAAAAAAATCGTTTTCTTTTTGTCGCTTTATTTTCAAATAAACATGGGGCAAATGAGTAACATTTCTGAATAAAGCACATGAAAACACACCCTAATAACTAAATTTCGCTAACGTTATTGTTAACCTAACCTACCCTAAATGAAGAGATTTCGAAAAAAAACCCGTTAAACTAACGAAAATATCATGACTTAACCTAACCAATCGTCAAGGGTGTACAGTTGACCTAACCGAGCATTCAGTTGACCTAACTGGGCATTCAGTTGATCTATCCGGGCATTCAGTTGATCTATCCGGGCACAGTTGACCTACCTTTGATATACTGTACCTAACCAATCATCATACTACCGAATGCTAACATAAAAAATTATGAACTCGAGGTGGGCTATTTTGCCGCGTTAACTGTAGGTATTGCTTACAGTAGGATTGGAAAAAATGTTTTCGGAGGAAAACGCTTATGGAAGCTAGATTAACACTTGCCGGAATGTGTGACTTCGCTAACCACGCAGGCCCTGATCCAGACCAGTGCTCACCCCAGGGCATCGGTCAGATAAATTTTGACGTCGTTTCGCACTGGTCAGATTTTTTTGAAAATAGCGCCCCCTAGCGAGACTGCCTTGAAACGATACTCTGCTCGATTTCTGCTGGAAAATGCATTAGGAACTTATACTTCGCGCATGCGCCGTACATTTTTTAATTTCTCAAGTGTTTTCAAGCGCCATCTTTGTATGTAACAGGTGTTTTGCAGTGCAGCTCTAATTTCACTTTGAATAAGTCTATCTTTTGTATTTTTTGTTTTATAATATTTTATATGCTAAAGTGAATCTGAGTGAACGTCGAGGTCTACAGAAAAATGAAGAAGGTACAAACAAAAATCGGGACTTTCTTCAATACCAGTCGGTAAGTCGGATCAGACAATGATTTATTTTATGCTTGGAAAATCAGTCAAATTGGAGAATAATATATTCAACTCTACTCCTCCCTACTAGGGGTCTCACAATGTCACCTTATCATTATTCATATTATTGGTCATTCTTTTCAGGGAAGTACCACCAGTACCTTCTTGCTCAACTGACATCTTAGATGATTTGGGTGACAGACCATCGCAGAAAAGGAAGTTTGATGAAATCAGATATGACGCAGATGATCCAGTGTGCAAAATACAGAACACAGACACATGTGGTAAGAATTGATTTCTTATATTGTTGCCGTTAACTAAAAAAATATCCCATTCATTTATTGTCATGAATGTAGTACAAAACAAGTTCGAACAAGATGTTCTCTACAATTTATAACTAATCATAAATTGATGGTTTTATGACTGGAATTAAAAAGAACATTGTTTTGAATTTTAGGTGAGGACATAATATCATCAAACCTCAGGAATGACATCGGCCTGTATTACCAGTGTGTGAGCGATTTGAATGATGACAAGAAGTATCAGCTTTTGACTTCCCACTGGCAACCTCCTGCAAGATACAAGTTTCCAGGTACCAACAATTATGACAGGAAGCGATTCTTCAATGGAGAATGGCTAAAGATGTATCCCTGGCTGGTGTATTCACCATCAAAAGTGACGCATTTTGTTTAACCTGTGTGCTGTTTGGTATAGCAAGTGGCCACAACTGCAGCAAGTTGGACAAGCTGTACAAGTCACCTTTGACTAACTGGGTAACAGCTACAAATAAATTGGCCGAACATAATCGCAAGTCAGATTTCCACAAACACGCAACACTTTTTGCTGATAATTTTCGCAGAATCATGTCCAACAAGTCACAACCAGTGAATCGACTTATTTCATCAGCAATCAGCAAACGTGTCGCAGCAAACAAACAAAAAGTAGCATCAATGATGAAGACTGTGATCTTGTTTGGTAGGCAGAACTTCGCTCTTCGAGGGGACCATGAAGATGCTGAAGACGACTCGAAGAACAGAGGCAACTTCTTGGCACTGTTGCAGTTCTGCGTGGATGCTGGTGATGTGGTTCTCGAAGAACACTTGAAATCAGCTCCCAAGAATGCAACATATACATCACAGACAACACAGAATGAACTGATCTCCGTCATCGCTGCCCACATTCAAGACGAAATTGTCACAGTCAAGTTGCACGTGAGGAGTCTCGACACAAAGAAGGCATATGACAGTGTTGATGAGGTCCTTGGGTTTCTTCAAACAGTCAGAGACAGTGTTGACTCAAAACATTCTGAGTGGTTCAAGGCTGCAAAGGAAATAGCTGAAGACCTCGACATAGCAATGACAAAGCCCAGGGCAGTCGGCTGGCAAAAAAACAGAAACAATGTCCCTGCAGGAACTACGGAGGATTATTTCCGTCGTAGTGTGACTGTGCCATTCTTGGATCATCTCCTGGCAGATATTGGATCAAGATTCAAAGATGGCCAACAGAAAACCATTCTGGGATTTTCAGGTTTGTGATGGAATTATTTAGCTATAGGGATAATTTGAGAATGATAATTAAATTGATGGACTGATATGTACTCTCTCTTACTGTTACATGAAATTGACAACTGGTTTATTCATTTTAGGTGTTCCTGCAAAGATGATAGAACAGCCAGACACATGGAACCCAGAGTTCCAGCAGTTCTGTCAGACCTACCAAGATGACCTTCCCAGTCCCAATACTCTGTCTGCAGAGCTGGATGTGTGGCAATACCACTGGGAGCAGCGCCATCAGGCCAACTACGACATACCAGACTCGGTGCAGTCAACTTTACACTCCATGGACAAGGTCTTATTCCCAAACATCTGTGCTGCACTCAAGGTATTGGTAGTCATTCCAGTCACCACCTGTGAGTGTGAACGTTCAGTTTCAGCCATGCGTCGACTGAAAACGTATCTGAGGAGCACCATGAGAAATGATAGGATGAATGGTTTAACTCTGATGCTCGATGTGGATGTTTTGGTTGAGAAGTTTGCACGGCTCCACTCAAAAACCTTGTTGATATTATCAGTGACAAACATTAGAAAGGATTTATTTTGTAAAATAAATATTTTGAAGTAAATAACGAATCATGTCTTCTTTTACATTTTGGTATGCATTTAATGAAATGGCACTAGTCAGATTATGGGTTCTGGATCCGGGCCTGCCACGTGCCCTTGAAGAGAGATACTGAGCCTGTAAATTTGCACGGAAACAAATTCTTCTGCTTGTTTTTTGGAAATTTGCGTTTACGCACGAAAACGTCTCGGTCACTACGGAAATAAAGGGGCTGGGAACACTCAGGACAGTTTCGCGTACGGGGGACGACACCGTGTTCTTGAAAAATGTGAACCGCTCGTGAATCGTCTCCTAAAATTTTCAACACTTCAACGTAGCCTAGGTCACAACTTTCACAAATTTCACTGCACATGTTTACGCGACAAAAATTAAAAAAGAAAGAAAGACCTCAGCTGTATCAAAGCCGAGGTTTTTCAGTTTTTTCGTGAATAAACGGTCGGGAAAATAAACTTGATAAGTTCTTTAAAATTCCTAATTAGCTGTCATTGGTTCATTAAGGCGTTGTTGTTTTTGAGTGTTTAATAGCCTACTGTTGGTTAAAAAAAGGTGCACTGTGATTGGTCGTCCACACATTTCCAGAAAATTGTCTGAGAGCGAGAATGTCTTATGCCTGCTGGCAGGTCGAGAAACAAAAAAAATGGTTAAAACTTAAAAAATCAATAACTTCGTTAATTTTGAATTGCGGGGAGTCTGGCTTTCAACAAATTTATTATATTGCTGTATACTACCGAATGCTAACATCAAAAATTATGAACTCGAGGTGGGGCTATTTGCTGCATTATTAACCGTTTCTTGTCACATGGCCTGAACTTTTGGTCAAAAATGAGTGTATTTATATATATATTATTAGTCCCAGAAGAAGATGGTCCCAGAGAAGTACGTCAGATTGATTCAGGAAATGTATAGAGGGGTTACGACGAAAGTGAGGTGTAGTGTTGGTGTGACGGAGAGTTTTGGAGTTGGGGTTGGTCTGCATCAGGGGTCAGCACTGAGTCCATTCCTATTCAACGTAGTGTTGGATGTGTCGACTGAGGAGGTTAGAGGGGTTGCTCCTTGGTGCATGATGTATGCCGATGATGTAGTGTTGTGCGCAGAGACAAGACAGGAGGTAGAACAACAGCTAGAAAATTGGAGGGAGGCATTGGAAAGTAGAGGTATGAAAGTTAGTCGGAAGAAGACTGAATATCTGAGATGTAATGTACAACCGGATGAAGGAGGGGGAGTGATGTTAAACGGTGAACTGATCAAACGGGTAGATCGCTTTAAATATTGGGGATCAACAATCGAGGCAAAGGGAGGAGCAGAGGGAGAGGTGAATCGTAGGATACAGTCGGGATGGAGGAGCTGGAGAGAGGTGTCGGGAGTTCTCTGTGATCATAGGATGCCGGTGAAGCTGAAAGGGAAGGTCTTCAAAACAGTGGTTAGGCCAGCCATGTTGTACGGAATGGAGACGGTGCCAATGAAGAAGACTAGTGACAGAAAGATGGATGTGGCTGAAATGAAAATGTTGCGATGGATGTGCGGTGTAACTAGAAGGGATCGAATCAGAAACGAACGCATTAGAAGCGTCAAGAAAAGTCCAAGAAGCCAGACTGAGATGGTATGGGCACATGATGAGAAGAGAGGAAGATTACGTGGGACGTAGGGTGCTGGAAATGGAAGTGCCGGGACGGAGAAGAGGTAGACCGAAGACGAGG